>CM065708.1:30924566-30955763 GCA_017654935.2 Phymorhynchus buccinoides
GTGACAGGAATCGGGAATGCCTCTTGACTACGCCCCCCCCCCCCCCCCCCCCCCCCCCCCCCCCCCCCCCCCACCCCCCCCACCCCCCCCCCCCCCCCTCCCAGACAGATGCGTTGCAGAGGACTCTAAGACACGAACAGGCGTCAAACTCAGACCTAGATTGACATAGGCAACATAAAGACACAGAGGCAACAGAGACACAAGGCACATGAATGACAGACAGGCGCAGAAAGGGATAGGAACAAAAGACATAAACAAAAAGGTATATAATTTATACAACCAGACAGACAGACACACAGACAGGGTGCATTGAAACCGACAGTTGGGGGCAACAAGGCGTGCAAGCAAGTGAAAGACAAAGAGTGACTGATGCGAAAGACAGACAGACAGACAGACAGACAAACACTGCTCTTACTGCACTTGTTGTTAGAACACACGGCCCCCTCGCCGTGACAGTAGGCTACTTCACTGTGATGACCACCACAACGTGCATTGTATTGCAGCGCTGATACACACACACACACAAACACACCACACACACACAACACACACACACACACACACACACACACACACACACACGCACACACACACATACACACACACACACCACACACAGTGATGTAACCCACAAACTCGCCCAGTTTGAAAAACATATTTTGTTGCTGTTGTTTTTGTACTTGATTATGTGTACACCAGTGGATAGTGGTTCTTTGGGTTTGTGTACCAAAAACATGTCATAGCGATCATTCAGTTTGCTCTTTGCACAACACAAACATAGTTACCAAAACATGTTATTTGAGAAACACTGCATCATTATCAAACTGTATCTAACTTGCAAAAGAACTGAGACACAATCACCAATACAACAACACATTTAACAATAATGTGTTTGTAACAGCCCACAGCCCATCCTCTTACCCCCTTCTACACCTACCTGATATTTTTAATTAGCAGCAAAGTATGTCACAATGTTTCAATGGCCATTATACTCCTGCCTTATTTGTGTTCCACAAAATAAATTACAAACATGTACCATCTTCTCCTTCTCCCGCCCCAACTTTTGCTACTAAGGAAATGCTTTCCAACAAACTATTGCCTTCTTCAATGCTTTCATTGTTGTAGGGTGGTACATAATATGGAGATGAAGGGTTTCCGTTGACAAATTATGACCTAAAGGTATCACTCTGAACAACAAGACCCCTAGCACTTTTCCTTCACCACTAAAATGCTTGCAATGTTGTAGCGTGGCTCTTGGTATGAAGCTGAAAGGTTTCCGTTGACAAATTGTAACCCGAAAGCATCACCGTGTACAACGGCAATACACCTAACACTTTCCCGTCCTCACTTTTCTCGAAACTCGCTGCATACAATCACATTTTGCTGCTGTCCTATCGTCTGGGATTTCCCATGCCGCCCATCCCATGTTCAAACACACCGCCACACATGTGGCAAACCTGACCCAAAACAAACAGTCCTCAGTGCGCATATCTATGAGAGCTCGTGAAGAAGCTAACCACCAGAGGAGACACTGCACTACTGCTGATTTATTTCAATGGAGTTTAGTAGAGCCTGTCCTGAGCAGAACACCACCTATTAAGCCCCTTCTTACAACAATAATGTTTTAGTTTTACAAAACCAACGTGAGTGAAGTCCTTGGCACACGTCCAAGAACAACAAGCTGATCCCGTTGACTTAAACCTGAACGCACCAAGGGCACAGGCTGGACTGGTAATAGAAACTGAGGTCACTGTGAGAGCAGGGCATACAAAGCATAGAATTTGAAACATTGTTTATAATTGTAAAGGTGAGGATAATAATGATGACCAACATTCTGTGTGGTTCCTTTCTAGTTTGAGACTACATGGCAGGGCCGTACTCTACGTTTTCTTTCATAATGATATCCAGGTGTGAACCAGACTCTTATCTGGAAATACAGCCATACAGCCACAACAGGCAGTGTTAGTCAGGAAATTAAAGCAACTCTCTTAGAATTGCACCTGGTAAGTGGATGAAATTCAACATGGAGTCCATTGCAAATTCACTCCGAGTAGGATTTGGTCCAGGACAAAGACAAAAAAAACCCACAAGAAACAAACAAGCAAAATCAACAACTTCTTCTTATTCTGCGTTCCCAGGCTATATGGCCATATGGGTCAGGTACCATGTGTCAGTTTTTCACCTGGTCTCCCCGCTCCGTAACAGCCAACACATCTGATTTCGGAGGAGCTCAAAAGGAGAAACATTACTTTGTAATATTTTTTCGAAAGGCCGGAGAATGAGCCAATAAGTCAGAAAAATAGCAGATGATAGAAAGCAAAGGGAAAAAGCAGAGTCAAAGAGAGTGGCAAATTAGAGAAAGCTACAAGCACAACAAAAACAACAACAAACCCTAGTCTCTGACTGAGTTCAAGCACAGGACCTCCAGCCACTAGTCCGCAACACTACTGTTAAACCAAAGCAGCTGGTGAATCACTTAAGATTGTGTACAGTGTATATAAGCTGGTCACAAGAAGTTAAGGGTCGCCCTGTGTTTTGTTTATTTTTGTTATTGGTTTCTCTGCTGAAGACAAAAAGACTTGTAAAGTGAACAGTTTCTTGAAACAGTGTTTTAAAGTATCAATATGATTTTATTCAATTTGCTTCCCATAAGCAGTGACCATAGCGGGTTGAAATATTGGCATTTAACAAATAATGTTCACATAAACTAAACATGTTTCCCTTTGACGACAGAGGACTCTTGCAAGGACATGAGAGAATATCAGAATTAAGCTTTCTTAACAGTAACAGTAGGTGATTTCATTAACGGTCAAAGTTCACCATGCTGATACAGCTATTCCATTAGATCAAAAGACTTGACACAACGTTTTGAAGAAGCACGGGTTTAATCTTAAGCAATGAAATTGTCAGTACTCCATACTGACAGGACACTGACAGATTTAGTAGGGCATTTCTCAGACATTCTTTTGCTTACTGCTAGGAGTGAAACACATCAAACCATGGGCCCGGATTCGATCCGTGGGTTAATGTTTAACATATCTCAACACCACGCTTGATCGTCGAAGAGTGAATACAAAAGCACACTGTCCAGTTCTTCTTGGACAGTTCGTTTGCTGGGTCATCACGTCAATGAACATTACCCTAACAAACCTTACGTACAGACAAAGCGTAAAACTATTGTTTCAGTTTCTTTAGCAGGAATGTAATACCATGCCCCAAATGATTCTATTACCCTTTATAGATACCATGAGTCGAAGATGTATGCTGTGTGTTGCAGTTAATGGCATTCATGCCCATGATTAACCTTGTTTTTTTAAAAATGGTGGTTAGACTTGTGACCTTTTGATAATAGGTTGGGTTCAATTGATTTTTTTTCTTCCGACCAGTTAAATTGCTGCACTACTAAATATTTGCTGTGGAAGTATGAGGAATGATTACCTAAAGCATACTGAGTTTCATTTCCCGTAACATTTTTTGGTCACTGTATTTATAACAAATATTTTCAGCGCAGTGCGACCCTTAGCTTCTTGTGACTAGCTTAGTACGCCTGGCTGAAATGTAGTTAGCAAGCAAGAAGTGTCACTGAGCGCAGCATCAGACCTCCAGCTGAGGGAAAAGCAGCGCAGGAGGAGTGCTGCTCAGTGGACACCCTTGTTGGTTTCCGTGAGTTTCATACCTTAGAAGATTGTCCATTAATTGCAGGTTTGCGAGAGGGAAGGCCGGCGAAGCTGTACTTGATGAGGGAGGCGTAGCGGAACAACTCAAGCACGTGGCGTGCCGATGCACACCAGATTATGTGCACCCCACTTTCGTAATGTTAGCTTTTTGGAACCGACAAGTCACTTACTGGGCGTGGAGAAGATACCCTTTTCGGCCTTAGGAGCTCCCAACCGAGTTAGAAATTATTTCTGGTCGAAAAAGGTTTACCCAGCGCATGAATACCCACACCCATATAAAATCTGTAACCGTCCCTTAGGTACTTGGGTGCTGAGTTGGTATATAGGAGACATTCAAGTAGAAAAATGTACTTCGTTTTCGAGCTGGTTATGACATTGGTGCAGTTCTGATTAACAAAAACATTTTGATTATATTCAATGACTCTTTTGTTTACAAACCAATTCGTTAAGCCATTGTCTGAATCTTATTAGTACATCTCTGAACTTATTTTAATCGTATATTCATTTAAAAAGTGTTCCTCTACATTGACTTTGTCTAAAGAGTGGTAAAGGTGAAAAGTTCCACTAGTTGGTAATTGGGTCACCCACTCGACTTGAAGGTATCTATCAGTTTTTTCCTAAAGAAAGCAAGAAACCATGTCATTAACACACCTCTATTTTCCAGACCTCATGGAAACCGGGTCGAAAAAGGCAGTCCTTTATAGTTTTAGCAATTTTCTCACTCCCCACCCAGTGAAGGGAAGGTTGTTTGGAACATGTCAGGCCTTGCTTGGAAAATTTGTCATAAGCATTACAAACTACTGAGCAATAACGGAGAACATTTACAAAAATAAAAAAAAATTGTTTAAGGTTACTATCACAATATAAAGGGGGTTTAGCGACACGTGTCGCATAGACCATGTGTGTTAGGAGTTTTATCACTACATGCGGCTGGAGATCTAAAAAAGTAGGTCAGCTTGATGTTCTATGAAGGTTGGGAGGGTGGAATGCGGGAAGCAGGCCTGAGGGGTGGTAGGGGTGAGGGGGGGAGGGGTGGGTGGTAGGGTGAGAAAATGCCTTTATTGTCGTGGAAAAACGCTATTTGTTATGGGTTCGAATTCTAGGGGTGTGTGTGTAGACGTAAATGTAGTTATCGTAATTTCGTTTCGTGTTGTTCCTTATGATAAATGCGTTGTTTTTTTTTTTTGCTCAGATTTTTAACTTTTTTGTGAAGTGCTTAGAGCCCCGTAAGGAGAATAAGCTCTATATAAGTTGTCATTATTATTATTTAGAAGCTGTTTACATGCAAAGAGATGGGCTGCTTCGATTGCTTTGACCTTTGCTGTATCCCAAAGTTCAGATGAATAAAGGAGCATCGGTTTGACTTGCAAAAAAAGTTTGAAGAATAGAGTTGTATCAAAATTACCCAGTGACCACATAGTTTTCATGTTGTCTAGTACTTTACATTTGGCTTTAGAAGAAGATGATTCACAAGCTAAGTTCACAGAAAGTTTTGTTGTCAATGAGTATCCCAAATACTTGTACTTATTTACGATTTCAAGTTCTTTATTGTCATAAAACCATTTATCGCCTGCAGCTATGTGACCCCCCCCACTCTAAAACCTCATTATTTTAGTTCCTTGTCTATAGTTTACCGTAAACCATAGCGTGCACTCTCACGAAGCTTTCTTGTTATAGTTAGAAATTTGGAGTTTGCAGCCCAGAAGGTGTCTGACGAGACGATGAAACAATGATTTCGTATGCGAATAAGCAAAAGGAAAAAAATTATGTCTGCACACAGGAAACAAATATGTAAAAATGCCATTACCTAACCACTCAACTTCCCCACTAACATCCACGTATCCGTGTCACATCTGACACCTAGATAAAGAGGAAAAAAGGACGCACGGACAAATACATAACGCAAACTTGTTTAACACCCCAAGCATTGCTTTTTTTTAAATCAAGAAATTAACCCTCCACCCCACGTACACCCAACCTACATTTGCCGACCACGATGTCGTAAATACTCTCTCTATCATCTTTATCATTTTCTGGACGGATGTCTTCCAATCTTAACAACCAGTGTTTCACAACCTACCTTTTTTCTCTGCAGACCGCGCTCACCGAAAAGCCCTTTTTGGTAGTACAATACAGGACCACATACTACTGTTACCACCTCGATCTACCATACAATCTCTTTCATCCTTAATAGAGGGCTATCAAGGTAACAAATATGGTCAATAGTTGGACCAAAAAACCCCTTTCTGAAAATCCGCTTGCTCTTTACTGAACTGATCCTTCCATCTCTCCGTCCATGTGTATAATACATCACTTGTCAACATAAGCAGTGAAAACTTCACACCTGACTGATACTTCAGTAGAGACGAACTCCCCTGTAATTGTCCGGGTCTTCGTTCCACTCAGTACTCTACCACTCTGCATCATAACGGACACTAGTATATCGAGGATGCACCAATCCGTGGGGAAATAAAATTGGTCTCACCCTATACCTGTTCTGTACTAAAGAGTTTTACATTAAAGAAACTGGAGTTACTAGCCTTATCACAACCACTTTAAAAAACCTCACGGCATATGATATTCAATGCCAGAAGCCCTTCGCCGCATTGAAGATTCTTCTGATTGAGTCGGTCTACTTCTTGCTCTGGTAAATTGAGGTTACTCAAGTTCACAGGATAAATATAATAATCCTCTGGAAACGGAAGGACTATGGGTCGTACTTGTACTAACTGTGGCACGAATCCAGGACAGGGCCGACTGCATTCCAACACTATGATTTGCTTTCCATAGGCCCCCCCCCATCTGTCAATTCATCCTCACGCCCACTCTTTACTTTCTTCCCTCTCCTAGATTTCTTTATCAATCCCCAAGATGTTCTTGCTATCCTTTCTGCTGTTGTAAAGCTCTTGTTGCATTAGCGTTTTATGAGATTTTCTTTTTTCTGACAAGGTAGATTTATAGTGCACGGTCTTTTTTCGTTAAAGTTTGCCTCATCCTCCTTTCCTCCTGTACGTGTTGCTTTATTTAATGCACGTCGTGCTTCCCGTTTCTTAGCAAAGCATTCTTGATCATACCATACGTTTTGGACTATAACAAATATGATTTTTAAAAGTAATTGAGCGTTTCATGCATTCGGCTGCATTTACAAAACATTTAGTAAATTTCTCTAAGCCTGTTTCTACATTGTTGTCAAGAAGATCATTTGCATTTATTATATCTTCTTTAAACTCATCCGAATTAATAACAGTTTTTGAACTGATCTGTTTTATCTGAATCCAATCTGTATTGGGTAAGTGTGTCTGATTCTTGTTCTGTAGCTTTGCTATCATTGTTCAAATTTAAACCAATGATAAATTGTAGTGGCATGTGTTTGGATTCGACCCTTTGACCTACATTGAGAAATATATTTATTTCTTGAATCAAATTGTCTGAAACAAGAAGATAGTCAATAACGCTGCATCCTTGCTCTGACCTAAATGTGAATTGACCCATTTCATCAGATATACAGTTACCATTTAATGGTGTTAAAGTCAAAAGTGGTACAGAAATCAATTAAGTGCTTACCAAATTGGTTTGTCTGCTTGTCAAGAGAGTGTCGCTGGCTATCAAACTCATAACCCAAAACCCAGCCATACATTTCTTCCTCCCAAGGAGGGCTCCACTCTCCAATCCGTGCGTTAAGATCACCAACCACTAGTATGTTATCTAAGAAATTACCAGGGTTATGGAAGGTCTAACATAAATGATTCAAGATGACTAATAGAGCAATCTGTGTCTGATGATTTATAGTATGGACTTTGGTAAGGTGGAACGTACACTGAAATAACGACAACATCCTCCTTTGATCTCACAAGCTCCTTTGATAATTTAAAGCATGTCATGTTTTCGTATTCGCATTTAACATGAGTGACAAAATGCGAAATGTGTTTTCTTATAAAAACTGCAACTCCTCCTGATCTCCTGCCACGAGAAGATAGTTTTTTGGCAGGTGTATGAAAAATAGTAAAATCAGGAAAGTGTAAACTAAAATCAAAGGAAGGACATGTAAAGGTCTCAATAGCACAAAAGATGTCAAAAGATCTTATGTATCTCACAAAGTCGTTTTCTTGCAGTTTTAACACCAGACCTTCAACATTGAATGAGCACAAGTTCAATTTGCTTGATTTGAATGCTGTGTAGTATTGTTCTTTGCGTATGCTCTATCTAGACTTTTGGGATCCTTTGGAGGTCTGCCAGGTGGAAGTCAGCCTGGTTTATCTCCTGTTGCCGCTGTTCTCACTGTTCCCAGACTTCGTTCTGCCCTGCCCAGTCTGGGAGTTGGGCGTGGATCTGTTGCTGGTTTTCCTGGCAGTTGCTTTGGTGCGTGCCGCTCGTTGGGGAAGGGGAGATTTGTCCGTTGTGCCCACTGGTGGCTGAGGAGTCGTGGGAGAGACAGATCCACAACTCTGTCCGGGCGTTTCTACTGCTGGAGGGCTTCTTACAGAGTCCGCATAGGAGTCATGGTGTAGACAACGCTGCTGAGGTGAACCAGTTTCACCGTTTGCTTGTTTGAGACCCAGTCTTCTGTGATTTCTGCTCCAGCGTCTCATACAGTGCTGACTCTGGGGGCCCCAATGCCTTTGCAGGTGTCTGTTCTGTCGTCTCAGGCTGCCCCTGCTCTCGTGTCACCATAAACACCAACCGTGGAGAGACTGGCATCACTAGCTGTTGCGACTTGGATGGCTCCAATGACGAGGACATGAGATAGAGGGGGGGATGAGAGTCCCACGAGACGAGAGAGATGCAGAGAGAGAGAGGAGCGGGTGGAGGCGCAGAGTTGCACTTGCTTTTATGATAATAGCTTAGTAGTTTAGAAAAAACCCCCCCCCAAAACCATCCACCAATCACATTTATTCACATGCTCTGAGAAAGTATCCTGGAGGGACTGCCACATACCAGGTTCTGAGAACGATGCCCTTGTGTTGCTAGACATATTTGAGAATAAATACACAGTGTTTCAAACACCTCATCTCGGTCCTGGAACAGACACATAATTACGGCAACATCAGCTAGAATATCCCACAAGGATTGCGTGGGAACACGATACTGGACGGCAACTGCCCGTAGGCGGTGTTGTTAGAAGAAATGAATGAAAATTTGTACTAACGTCCTTCACGTCTGGAACAGAACCCTGACTGGGACATTCGGTGGATAATACAGATGGTCGGCGCGATCCCGGGAGACCCCAAGCCCGGCACCGCCCGAACAGTGCAACACCAAGAAAGTATCGAATCTATAACAATACAGAGATTGATAATAATATGCTTGCAATCTGAATGAAGTTCTGCTTAGCGTCCTCCGGTCTGGAACAGACAAGACACATATGGGACATTAAGTAGATAAGTAAAGATGATGGAACTCCATCCCTGGACGGTAACATGGGGGGGGGCCCGGAGGCACAGTGGCACCATTACCAGTAAACGTCTCCGAATTTTAAAACAATACCGAGAGCTAATATCGCATGACTTCTAGCAATGTGGATTAAAAAAATCTTGTTTAACCACGCACTCCCACCGTCTATAGCCAGCTGATAGTGCGATTATCGTACCACAATTCGCCTATTCTAGAACAGACCCCTCACATATGGTCATTAGTATGATACAGTGAAAACCCCCCTAATTTTTTTCCCCCCCTGCTTATAAGTACCTTCTAAAATCAGTCCAAAAATGAGGTCTTATAAGGGGCATAAACCAAGCGGTGTCTTTGTCCCATCTCTCTCGTTGAGTTGCCCCATTTCCCACTTTTACTAATTGCTTCACTCTATGCCCGGAACCGGAGAAAGTCGCACCTTCCTCCCTCTAAGCGTCCATTTATGCTTATAGACGGGTTATAAGAGGGTCATAAAGGCGAGCTTGGCACATTTTTTTTTTAAGAATGATGCTTTGCTTGTCTGACTTTGGTTCTCACCCACGCACTGCTAGGTGATGGTATCGTAATCAACTTTGGTGGAGGGGAGTTAATTAGAAAAAGAGAGTAATTACCCTTTGTTCAATTTCGTAGATTTAATACTTACAAGGGCAATGTCTCAGAGAAGTAGGTCTTATATGTGGGAGGTAGTCTTATAATGGGAAGTCTTATAAGGAAGGTTCTACACTTTATAAAGTTGGTGGGAACGATCCTGTAGGCAATGCTCGGAGGCATCTGCAACACCAGGAAAGTTCACGATTTTTTATCACAGTCAAGATTGCGACGCTACATTGTACATAAATTAATAAAATGACCATAATTCTAGCAATTGCCTAAAATGATGAAAGTTTGTTTAACGTCCTCCAGCCTGGAACAGGCACACATGAGATATGTTCTGAGTAATAAAGATAAGGATAAGGAAAAAGAAGAGGAGGAGGAATGTATGTAGACTATGGGGATAGAGGTTGAGGGGATACCGAGGTGGTGTGGACATTCCTACATGTGTATAAAATGATTATTAAAATAATGATTATTGAGCATTTTCATAAACAAAAACGCTGCGAGCGGTAGAGGGTGGGAGAATACTACTAAGTTAAAAACAGATGATCTTAATAGTAAAATAAGACCACTGCAATGCACAATAAATAATAACTCAATAAATGATTAATTGTCAAAATATATTATACCCAATAAGCTTCTACGATAAGTTGTTAACCTATCCTATATAAAATTATCAAGAATTAAAGAAGAAAAAACAACCACACACATTAAGCTTTCCTCTTTTTATATATATAGTTTGCTGTAATAAAATTTTGTTTGTGTCCAATGTATCAGTTTTTGAACCTAAGAAAGAAACTCAATTACTTTATTTTTAACATTACGATTTGAGTCTGTGCTCTGAAAAGAATAAAGAAAATAATGTGCTGGTTTACTTTTTCTCCCAAATGGGGGAGATAGACAATGCCTATGAAAAGACAGCAGCTGTCATCGTCTTGCGAAAGACTCTTCAGTCTGCATATCGGCCTGCAAAACATGTCCACAGTGAACATTCAAACTGAACTAGAAAACTTTCTACAAGAGAAAGGTTGTCCTCTATGCACCAGATTGAAAGTCCACAATAAAACAAAACCAGCACTTAATTCAACAGAAATGGTAAAAATCTAATGTAAAATAACAAAAACAATAATGTCCCCCCCCCCAAAATGACAATCCCTCGAAGAGAGTAGGAAGAGATGGGATGCACCTGCTTGGTGGATCCAGTGAAGGATTCAAAAGAGGGAGGTAATTAGAAATCGTAGTATAAGAACACAAACATACCCTCCCAGTGAGGTAGAATCTAGTAGAGGTGTGTGCAGACTGGATACATGTAGACTAGATGCGCTTTCCGCTTCTTCGTATGATAAATAAAACGATGTCATAAGAAGGATTCTGTACACGCCAAGCCAATCAATTTGGCTTTTAGAAGAAACCCGGAAGGTATATATTATATACATGGTGTAAAAAATATGTACACTCTATAAACATTTTGTGTATTTATTTTGATATGAGGTATGAAATCTGTGTTCCATTTGAGTAGAGGTGTGTGTGTACTGTGGGTGGTTAGCTATTTAATTTAACACTGATATGTAGGCAACATGTCAGATGGGATGTGTGTTAAAATCTTAGTGTTCACAATTTACCAGGGTTAAAATTGTAACCAAAGTTGATGTTCGGCGGTTGTTGGATCGAGGCCCCTTCTGAGGCCCAACGCAACACCCGGAATGAGCTCAAGAGCCGGTCCTACACCCCAGAGACAGGCTGAAGTCGGAAATGTGCAACTTAAAACGTATTTCTTTATTATACTTAGGAGTAAACTTATGATAGGACAAAAAATGTGATGATCAAGGTCTGAATATTAATGCTGAATATGTGAGTTGATTAAATACTGCTTAAAAAACTCAACTTTTTTCCATAACATGATTTGAATGCTAGTTATTCCAAAAGTTTAGGTAGGTAGTTTGAGAAGTTGGTAGGGACATTGGGGGGGGGGGGGGGGGGGAAGAGGCGGGCACCACCAAGCCTGCTCATGTTGTTATAAAACTATATACCATGAATGTGGGTTGTTTATCATAGCTATTTGGTACAGTTATCATATCACAAATATTAGGTTAAAACTATGCACAAGGTGCTAGATATTTGTTTATCACAGCGAGTTACTATCTCTCAACACAGCTGTGTCAGACGTGATTCCCACCGTGCGCAAAACCCCAGGGGAGGGACTAAAAGTAAATTATGCCAGTGGTGTGACTGTGCATGTGTCTGTGTTTTCCTGCACATGCGTGGTTTGGTTGAAGTGTTAAAACCAGGGATACTGGGACGGGGCTGGAGCAGGGAGACGCGCCCAATGAGAACCACAGGCGGCACCAGGCACTAGAGAAGACAGGTGGAATGTAGCGGTTTAGCTAAGGAGGCGTTTATTATCTATAGATGTTTATTGTGGGGGAAAGGACTGGGGACTACATGAGCATCCCCCCTCCCATTTTTTGGCCTGCCATGTCGCTTGGGGAGGGCCCAGACCCCCCAGGGATATCCCGAATGGGACATCCAACATCATTGGGAATGATGTAGCGATCAAGGAGGTGAATTTCCTGGTAGGGAGGTCTCAGGAGGGAGCTCCCAGGAGGGAGCTCCCATCACGGCGGTGCCACCGGCAACGCCCGCAGGACACAGGACCCCAGGGGAGAGACTAAAATTGAATTATGCCAGTGGTGTGGGTTTGTAAGTGACTGTGCTGTTCAGCGTGTGCATAGTGTAAATATTGTGTTAAAATCGGGAAGACAGCGACGTGGCTGGAATAGGAGGGATATGTGTCAGACGAGCGCCGCAGGCGGCACCAGGAATTCTAGCAATCTATGCCAAAGGCTGTTACATCTCTAATTATTTTTGAAAGCGAAAACGGGTTGTCAACATTGCTTATTAATGTATCCTGTTTATTTTTTTTATATGCTTTAAACTTTATTTATAAACTATTGAAATTTTCAAAGTTTTTATACTTCTATTAATATTTTATTTCTCAAAGCTAAAAAAAAGAAAAGTTAAAATGTAGTAATTAGTGAAATCATTGCCTTAAACTAGTTTTTGACAAGGGAAGCAACTCCATCTCTGGATATAATTAGTTCCTGTGAAATATTTTAAGTGAAAGCATCTGGATCACATTTTGTTTAATTAATCAAATCAATCATATCACTCACTGACTCACTCAATCAATCAATCAAATGAATAGAGATGACTGACTGAATCATGTAATACTCTCCAAACCAACTAATCTAAAAAAAATGTATATGTTTTACAAGTGTTGTTGTATCAGTTATTTTTGTATATCATTATTGGTTGAAAAGAAAGCTTGAAAAACATCTATATGTGTGCATAGCTTGGATCTATTATAACAAATACCCTCTACTAGACGGGTCTGATTCTGAAATTCGTAACCCTCTGGGCATTGAGTTAGGTAGAAGTTTGCATGACCATTTCTGTGAATTTCAAAGTGCCCTAAATAGAATGTTGCCCATCCAACTCAAATTTTCGACCTGTTTCGGTATAAAATGGCTAAAGCAAAATGGCCGCCAGGTGAGTACCACAAAAATTATACATTCCTTGGTTCTTTCTTTAAATCTAGTCAGTGAGTACACCACAGATATGAAATGCAATGTATTGATCTAGAGTGCCAACGGTAGTATTTTAGTGTTGTGCAAGGATAGCACCACTTTAGTTTCAGTTAACCATCTTAACACCTACAACCATGGAGGTTGTGCGGTTTAAGAGGGAACAACAAAGGAAAATGGAGACTGTGCAATTTAAAAATGTCTCAAACGCCACTGAAATCGAAGCTTGTGCATTATTTGTCAAGATCTATATTAAAGACTGAGCTTATCTTCAAGTGAAAAGAGTTTATGATAGATTAACAAATACTAGAGCTCCGAGCCACCCTTTGAAGATGGAAAAAGATCTGCGATAGAGAGGATAAAGCATCATCATATTCTGCCACAGTGGACACATAACTGAATATTCTTCATTTCCAATGCTTGATGGCTAAAAACGAAAACATAAAATGCTTAAAAAAAAAAAAGAGCACTGCAAACTGCGTCAAGCAAATCTACCACTGCAACCCTACAAAAGTGCTGGAATCTTTGTATTTTCCTGCAGGAGTATTCAGCAAGGAGAAACTGTCGGTCTGTCAGATACACTTGAGGGACAAGTGAACAGATTCTTCAAGAGCGTCGTTTTTGGATCCAACATGTGGCATCAGAATTGTGAGAGTAAATGATTGATTACGGCTAGATGGCAACATCATTACCAAGCTACAACAATCAATAAAGGTGGGATCAGAAAAACAAAAACACAGTGTGAAAGAGAAAGACATTGGCCTTGAATGGCGACTGCTGAACCAAAGATGCCCCAGCAGCTAAAGGACATGTGCTGCAAACTTAATGGAAGCATAGAAAAGTTTTGTGACTTGGAGCCAACGGGAATCTAATCCCAAATCCGTCATAATATACCAGATCCACATCACTGAGAAACTGAAAAATCATCTGAAAGAGCGTATGATGTATTGCCTACAAAGAAATGAAACAATTTGATCCTGTATGTAAAGCTCGCTCATTTACCAATTGCTACCCATACCGAAAGAAACAATGAAGAAGTTGATAATACCTTCTTACAGGTCATCAGAAAACGCCTTAGAGCTATCCCCGTTGTTACTGACGACTGCGATCAGACATTCCTGTGCCATCCCCACAAAAGCCCCGGGGATTTCGGATAGTCAAGATGACATGATCAAATATGCCCAAAATCGTTTTTATGTTTCTGCACTTGATGTTTGAGGGCAAAAGTGTTTGTCTTGAAAATGATGTTTCAGAGAGACAGGACGATGGTGACCTACAAGAGAACGAAGCATGAATCCAACCAAGTGTTGAGCAAGCCAGGACTTGGGTACAACATCATTGGAGGAAGACAGAGGACACCCCAAGCATGTAGGTCTAGCCAGCACCTATATCAAGCCACTCATTCCTTCAGTAAATCAGGACCTACGCTTCTCTGCGATCAAGACTTTCAAAGCTTCCAACCCGCATGCTCTTAGTAAGGAACAATGTTGGCAGATCCATGAAAACCATAAATTTTTGGAAGTCATCGTTAGTATTACGGAACATTGATAGCAAATATTATATTTAAAGCGCTTTGTGCCGTTAAAAAAGCGTATATAAAACCGTTTATCATATTATTTAAAATAGTAGCCCTTTCTTGAGAAAAGTGATAAATTCTATTGTGTATTGAATGGGAGGAATTCTAATCTTGCGGCCAGACCTTTTCTTTGAATGACAGTTTTAACTAAACGTCCACCAGTCTTGTTCTAAAGCGGCAGGAGAGGAAATTTCGATTGTCCAACTCGCACATACTCAGCTTTCTTTGTCTGATACATTTGTCAACGTCAGTACGGACCCAACGAAAACAAAGCCCATGAATAAACAACCTTTAGAAGCTTGCTCTAGTTTATGTATGTCATTTGTCTTTCGTTAAGTTTGTTAATCTCCATGAAAGTGATAATGGTGATCACGTTTAATTGTACAACTATAATTCTCTATCTGCATACAGAGCTTCGCGACTAAACATGAGTCGAATCCCCAGAAACATTTCAGCGGCGGCGTCAATAGAAGCCAAAGATAAAAATTTCCTCCAATCAGTATTTGCTAATGTTAATTAATCTTGAACCTCCGTTGAATAATTGTAACATTTACATTTGTAACACAAAAGTCAGTCAGGTTTATGGTGTTGAGAACAGCATAAGGACATGAATAGATGACTACATATTGGCGGTATCACATCTGTAGTACGAATCATGTAGAGGACATGAGTTAATTAGGTCAAGTATAGTTGATAAAAGTTCAGTAATGCAAGTTGGTTTGTTGACATTAGAATAAAGCGTTGTGGTCTATAACGTTCTGCACATGTTGTAGAGAATAGAACACTACAATCAGCATTTAAAATCACCAAGGATAATGTATCTGTGGGGAGTATTACCGGCCAATTGAACTGACTGGTCTATCAAATCCCAGTATGACACATTTGCATCAGAGTGGTCTATGGAATGATTCAAAGCAAAGCATCTTGTCCTAAATTAGTCTCCACCCATAATGCCTGTAAATGCAGGACACGACGATCAGGCCTAGGATACATACTAATAACTTAAACATACACAGCGACACCACCGTGTGGATCACCTGGCCTGTCCGCCTGGACAGGAGGGTGGAAAAATGGAATATCACCATCAACGTTACACATAAACGGTAAAGGACGACCAGACAAAGACATAGCTAAAAAATAGTCTAGCTTGATATACATATACAATATAAGAAGAACTATATGGACGAAGGGACAAATGCACTCGGGTTCCCCTATGACTGGACCTATTCTTCGAAAGTGAAGAAAAGATAATCGGCAAGTAGGTTACTAAATATAAACACAAAGAAAGAAAAAAAAAACAAAAAAAAAAACCCCAAGGAAATAAGTGAAATTCATAAATCAGTAACCATTAGGACAACGATTGTCACAATTACAACAATCTAACAAGAATTTCTCTGTGGATGAGTATATGATAAGGAGAGGAAAACAAAATATGAAAATGAATCAGTTCAGTATAGAAAAACTCAGAATCAGTCCTGGCTCTAAACACAGTATCAAACGCGGAGAACGTTTATAACCAAAGCAGCAAAACAATCGTTAATTGTGTAGCATAAAGGCAGTTCTTAAATCAGTTATTACAAACAACAAACGCCCGCGGTTCACAAACACGCACGAAAGCCTTCACAAACACCCCCCTATAACACACACACAGACTACCCACCCACTCACGACACTGCACACACCTTCACACTTTATTTTCTCCTCTCGTGCCCCTTCTCACAACATAAACACACAAAACAGCGACACGCACACAACACACCCGTCTTAATATCAGATAAGTGCGATAGACGATAAATGCAAAGACACACACACGCACCGCTCAACGCACAGACACATACACACACCACCCACACACATCGCCCCACCACGCCCGGTCGCCCTACACACACACGCGCGCTGCACGCCAACAAACACAAACACATCAAAACAACAGACACTTTACCACAAAGTCAGATTATACTCAATAATAATAATATAATCAACAATAATGGTGTGAATAGGGAGAGTTAGACCCACTCGTCAGCACAAGCAGAAAGATTCCAGATAAAAGGCGAGCACGCCGAAATATTGACTAAAGCAACACTAGCTGTGTTTCTTTTATAATAATAATAATTAATAATAATAATATAATAATAATAACAACAATACCAAGAAACTCAATAATATATCAATACACCAATTAACCACAGGGACAGAAAACTTACAATAAACACCTTCGGTATCAGCAGAACTCAGATAAGCAAATTATAATGTGTGAACCACACTGTGTGTTCACCGTACATCAACTGCAATATTCCCAGCGACAGTGTAATAGAAGTGATGGTCGTTCATAGTCCGGCACACACGCGTCAAAACACAAAGTCCGACACGCACACACAACACACATAGCTGCGAGTGCGACGCGCACATATATCACTACCACACTCTGCACACACAGTCACACACTCAAACAGAGAGCGCAAGCACGCACCCCACCCACCCCCCCCCCACACACACACACGAATCACACACTCGTCGCACACACACACACACCATACACATCAATTCGCAGAACATCAAACAGGATCAAACGTATCAAAATCTCAATCCATCGACATCAACGTTCCCCCAGGACCTAACATCGATGGCTCAGAGTCAAAACAGAATACCCAGACAGTCTCGACACAACCATTGAACCCACACGAAACCAACAACCTGTATCCATAATAACCTATTGCAGAAATACAAGCGCATAAACAATCATCTGTTACATCTTCAGTATTATTTGAAATAAAACAAGTGCACGTGAAAAAAATATTAGCTAGATTTAGACTTGGTGTTTCAGCTTTAAATACGCATCGTAAACTATATTATAAAAACCCATGTATTGACTGTCCTTTTTGTAAAGATACTTGTGAGACAGAGGTCCATTTTGTATTTGTTTGTCACAAATATTCAGCCATTAGGGAAAAACATATTCCTAAAAACTTATATACCGATCTTCAAGTAGTGCTAAGAGGCCAGGAAGCTTGTGATATAAAACAATATCTTGACATATCATTTGCGTATATTAGAACAGTTATTTATCTTGACATATCGTTATCATTCTCATACACTCGCATGCGAATATCTGCAGTACTCAAGCCATATTTTTTTTATTTGCATCAAGTGATGTTTAGTGAAACAAAAAGCCCAAACACACATACTCCTAACCCTATGCCTTAACCCGATAAATGCAAAAGGTTGTTTCTGATGAACATTTTACATTGAAAAAAAATATTGTGAAGAGTAAGTTTTAGTGAAATTGCAAATGATAAAATTAGCGGCTGAGCAACCACATACTCAAGTTAGTGTCACTGCAAATAGCGCCTTCTGAGCAGGACACCAAAAAAACGTCATCTTTGAAGTGGACTTACGCAATCACTGAAATTACGTCATTATTGAAAGTTCGTCATTGGCGAAATGACAATAACTATGGCCTAAGTGATTGCAGTGTTAAAAAGAATATGTCATTGTAAAGGCTAATTCCTTTATACAGCTACGGCCAGTACGGTTCTTGTTTCTATTAATAATCAGTTTCCTTTAATAACGTATCGCTTGTGCAAGATCAAAATAGCTCACGACTTTCTAACTTGGAGAACTATATTATTTGTGGATGAGTGGGATCTTCTTGCTACGGTGAAGTGGTTAGTATTATTCAGATCTGCATGCATGGCGTCTCGCTTCTTAGTTGCGTGTTTGATTATCAGCTGATTTTATCTGAAAGAGGTAAAATATTGGTATATATCCGTTATTGGGACTTTGCGAGTGTGATATTGTTTTTATCCTATCTCTCGTGGCTTGCTGTTTATCACCCTTGGTCTCCGACCTCGTGTGATAAACAGCAAGCCACTTGAGATAGGATCCGACCTCGTGTGATAAACAGCAAAGCCACGAGAGATAGGATAAAAGCCGAATCTCACTCGCAAATCCAAATAATGATACTGTAAACACCCCTCAACTTTCAAATTAACTGTATTGATGTGTGAATTCGTAAATTGTACTTTAAAATAGTTCCAACGTTCTTTACGCTAAGCTTTTAAGATCCGTAACGAAGCATTACCATTTGATAGTTGACAGATTTGGGCATTGTGATTGTTTGCTACACTAGGTCACAATTTGGACAGCCGTTGATTTGTTGTCACACGATGCTTTTTTGTGTATGTTCGCTTGGTAATAAGGATGTAACAAACTCCTACCAATTTAGCTAAATCAATGTCAAACTCAGATGTGGTATCTGTTGCTGAGGTTAGAGTAACTCCTTTGGCTGTACATAAAAAGTTATTCGAATCTCCAAAATGCTTCAAAAGCACAAGGTCCGGATGGGATACCATCTAGAGTATTATTATGTAAAAGAGTGTGTGCTAATGAATTATCTTTACCTCTTGTGCATACGGCTTCAATAAATCACTAGAATCAGGTCAGATTGTTTTACAGTAAACAAGCAAATGTGTGTGTGTGTATTTCTAAAAAGGGACCAAGTGTCTGATGCAGGCAATAATAGACCTGATAGCTTAACGTGTATGTGCTTGCAAAATCTTAGAGTCTGCGTATTAGAGACGCCATCACTAAACCATATGAACGATAATAACCCGTATGTTGATTGTCTGTGCATGTGTTTTAGAAGCAAAAGAGCATGTACATCAAGTGTGTTTGAAGTGTATGGAGTGAAATAACAGAATTACTAGATAACGATGATTGTTGTTGATATGAATATTACTTAGACTTGAGCGAAATTATTTGATAGCGTACCAAATGAAAGACTTTAGATGACTATTATAGATCTTATGGAATAGTTGCTTCATCTGTCAAACACTTTTTATTCTGGACGAACTCAAAAAGTTAGAGTGAGAAATAAGCTATTCAGCGAGGCAAAGGTCCGTAGAATCCCCCAGGGGAGTATCTAGTGCCACTTTGTTTACCATTTTTTTATAAGGGGGGGGGGGGGGGGGGGGGAAAAAACCAAAAAAAAAAAAAAAAAGAACCCGATGGTACATTCGTCAGGCAACATGTGATGATGACACCAAAGTCATAATAAATCGTGCAACAGTAACTTACTACAAAAAGACAAATAATTTGCAAGAATCGTGACAGAAAAATGTGAATCTTTATGTTTAGTGGGTGTGTAAATGCAAGTGTGTGTGCATGTGGGTAAAATGTGTCCAAGTGTTGATTATACTATGATTAACGTACAATGTGGCATGTCCAGTAATTAAGTGTGATAATGAAAAAGACTTAGGGGTAACTTTCGATAATGATTTTTCATTTGACAAACATATGTCAGAGGTGTATTAATACTGCTAATAAGATGATTGGTTTAATTAAGATAACGACTTGTAAATCTATGATCAGGATATATTTATCAAATTATGCAAGGCATTAATACGTGCCTCACAGTGCGAATGCGTGGAAACTATCATATGGTTCGGGTTGGGCTATAAATACCAGTCATCAGCATAGTTGAAAAATAAGCAACGCAGCTAGCAACATGAACTTGTGTAAGGGATGTAAAACATATAGATTAGGTCGCAAGTAGACGATAAATACCTAATGGTTCCGTTATTCTCTCAAAGGAAGAAGAATTAGGGGGGAGGGGATGAGGGTCATATAATCTAAAAGGCGCTGCATAACTGGTATTTAGTGTTATTATTATTCATAAGGTTTAATATTAATTTAAGGATCTTATTGTTTCAGCATGCTGTGTTGCCTAATTCAATCGGTCAATGAGGTACCTATTAATCTTCTAAAATGATTGTGCACCTAACACTAACACATTCAGCTCTCACTTGGATGTGTCTCCAGTATATTTAAATCATGTTTAGAAGCGTTTGACATTTCTGATTTTTTTTTTAATGAGGAAAATTGACCGTAATACACCTTGACAACATTTTCAAGTTGTAATACAGTTTGTATGCGACTGGCCGCCCTAATAAAAACAGTCCTTAGTTGTCCCTACCACTAAAACTCCTACTATTAATTGTGTACTACTCGCTAACTCACTACTACTACTATACTACATAATCTAACTCTTGGCACAGCCAATTAGTTATCATCTTTGATGCTTTTTGTATGTTCACTTTATAATCCAGCTTTTGGCGATGTTGATTAGTTGTCAATGTTGCTTTTTGTGTATATGCTCGCTGACAATGGAGTTCTTTGTGCTGATGAGTTGTTGTCATTGTTGCTTTTTGTGTGAATGTTCGCATATAATGGAGTTCTTTGCTGATGATTAACGTTTCATCGTTGTTTTTCCTTTTGCAACACCCTCTCCTCTGACATGGGCAGAAGGCCTGGGTCAGTAAATTTTGTGAATTGTATCTCTCCAAACATTGTCACTGTGTCTCTACGAGTATCTGTCTCTCTCTCTGTCTGTCTGTCTGTCTCAGTGTCTGTCTCTGTCTCTCTGTAACCAGACTTTTGTCTCTCTCTGTCTCTAAGTGTGTCTCTGTGTTTATGTCTCTTCTATCCTCATTATTTCTGTCTCTCAACAAGTCTCTGTCTCTTTCTCTGTATCTCTCGTTACCATTCTGTTGTTTGATCCTGTGACATCTGTGTCTGTCTGTCCTCTCTTCAGACTTTGTCTCTGTCTCTCTCTGTCACTGTCTCTCAATTTCACGCGATCGGGTGGGATAGACATATCTGTATCGTCTGTCTGTCTGTCTGTCTGTCAGTATGCATTTTCGACTGTCCCTGTGTGTATCTCGGTCTGTCTCTACCAACCTTCTCTGCCTCTGTCTGTTTGTCTCTCTTGTAAAATACTACCCCTTTCTCTCTCTCTCTCTCTCTCTCTCTCTTCACCTCCTCTCTCTCTGTCTCTCTCTCCTCGTCTCTCTCTCTCCGTCTGAGGAGAGACAGAGAACAAAGTCTGTCGTCTCTGAGAGAGAGAGAGAGAGAGAGAGAGAGAGAGAGAGAGAGACAGAGAGAGAGAGGAGGGAGAGCGAGAGACAGACAGACAAATACAAAGTCTGGAGAGCGACAAAACTGAAAGAACAGAGATAGAGAGAGATAAGAGAGCGTGAGAGGGAGTGTGTTGCTGTCAGAGAGGAGAGAGAGAGAGAGAGAGAGAGGAGAGAGAGAGAGAGAGAGAGAGAAGAGAGAGGGGAGAACGGGGAGGACAGAGAAACAGAGACCAAAGAGGGGACAGAGAGAGACAGAGACAGAGACAAAGTCTGGAGAGTGACAGACAGACAGAGACAGAGGTAGACAGCAGATAGTAACGGACGAGCCAGACAGAGCACTACAGAGGGGGTATTAAAAAATGAAATAGCTGAAAAATGCACATACGTTAGACATGTGAAACTGTTATTTTGAATATACTGTTTTTCACAGTTCAACAAATGGATATGGAGAGGACAGGATGGTACAACTTACAAGTACGCACAAAAATTACATGCATTAGGTTATTGGCTTCGTATCATTCAAACTTCCAAAAACAGAGTAAAACAAGCAGGCTTACAACATGTTAGAAAAACAAACACAGAGAGTGGGAAGCAAAACGGGGATTCTAATAGGATATTATTAAAAGTTTCTTTTTCGGAGTGGGTTTGGTTTTGTATGCAATAGAGAGTGACAGAGACAGAGACAATGTTTGAAGAGGGACAGACACCTACAGAGGACTATAGACATCCAGCAGAAGTAACGAGGGAGAGAGAGACAGATACTCAGAGAGAGACAGAGACAATGTCTGGAGAGAGACAGAAACAGAGAAAGGACGGAACAATGACTCTGTCTGTAACAAGGATGAACAACTATTTAATGATCAGGCATATCTGCCTATATCATGAGGGAAGGGGTAACAATGGGAAATCTTCAGAGAATTCAAACAGATAAACATAACAAACAGATATCAAGATAATAGCAGAAAATATTACATTGTTTCATTGCGAAGTTCTAAGTGCATCAGACAGAGTACATTGCAAGGCTAAATATACATCTAGAGTCACACATCAGCAAAACTAGCCTGCAAGCAGAAGGATGATTGTAATATTTTTTAGGGATCAACTTTTCTCTAAGTACTAAAATATTTAGGGCAAACTAATACAAAATGTATTTCAGTTTCAGGTGAACCTTTACAAGATGGATAAATCAAGACCAACATTTCTTGAATAACGATATTTGTGGGTGTGCAAAACTGACACACCAAGTCTAAATCTAGATAAAGTCTTCCTTAATGTAAACTACTTAACATCTAATAAGTATTGAGATGCACAAAAAGATTATTTGAAAGAAGCAAAGAATGAATAACGACTTTTATTTGATAGTTCAGACTCCCAACCTTAGGGATGTAACAATCAATTAATCTTTGCTTGAATTCACGAAGAAAAATACCAATATTCTGAACTCCTTGTTGTTCCCACACATAACCGAATCCATATCTATACAAAGTAAAGCACATAGCAGAAACCCAGTTATTTTTGTTATTGCAATGTAAGGATAACAGCATCTTATATGATTTTAAAGAGACGAGATAACGATGCACTCAGACAATCAGAAGATATTTGGAGAGATGAGAGAGAGAGGCCAGTATTTTTTTATACTCAAACCTTGGTGTACGTATGAATGTAGGTCTGATACCTTCCACATTCACCATAAACGAGGACATTTAGTGTCTTGACACTAACATTCAACAATCTTTTTTAAACCAAAAAGGTGGACTCTTTCAATGACAGTTTGGTCAGCAATCAGACCCCAGACTTCTGAACCGTAGGTTAGCATAGGAAGGACCTGACTATCAAATAACTTAAAAAAAATATTTTAGGATTTACCTCGCCTAGAGACCATAACATTTTAAGTATACAAACAATAGCCCTCTTCGCCTTTGCTGCTCTGTCTACCATTGTATAAGAAAAAGTGAGAGATGAAGAAAAAATTATGCCAAGATACGGAGAGAGACGGAGAAAGACAGAGAGAGAGACGGAGCGCGAGAGAGAGAGAGAGAGTGAGGAGAGAAGAGAGAGAGAGAGAGATAGAGAAGAGAGAGGAGAGAGAGATGGTTGACAGAGAGTCGGAAGCGGAGGGCGAGAGGCACGAGAGTGGGAGCAGTGAGACGATGAGGGAGAGGACGAGACAGAGAGAAGATAGATGAGAGAGTGAGAAAGAGATAGACTGTGATAGATGGAGTGAGATGAGAGAGAGACTCGCACGGAGAGCTAAATCAGTGAGACACTGGAGACGGACGCAGAGACCGGAGAGAGGAGTGATTGAGGAAGAGAGAGCGGGAGAGAGGGGGGGAGAGAGAGGGGGGAAGAGAGAGAGGAGAGAGAGAGAGAGAACGAGAGAGAGAGAGAAGAGGGAATGGAGGGAGACAGAGACAGAAGAAAATGTCTGAGAGAGACAGAACACAGAAGATAGGACATTTATAATCCACCTCAGATGGCTTTTGTCCATTTCCCAGATAACGAGGCGGGCTTTCTGATCCATTTTCCCAGAATCAACGAGCGGGCTTTGCCGGGGTGCTTTTGTCCATATTCCCAGATAAAACGAGAGTAGGCTTTGTCCGATGGGCTTGGGACCCCCCCACCACTTCACCCCACCCTTCTCTACTTCTCTACCCGCAATTATCAGTGACGAACTCACCCGTTGATAAAACGAATACCACGAAGCTGGATCACGTTGAGTGGCTACAGGTCCATTGCCCCAGTAGACCTTGGCTTTGATATTCGGGCCTGGTTGAGGCAGATGCCAGCATCTGGCGGGAAAAAAACCGCATCGCGGTTCGGTGATTACACTGATATATACTCTGTTGTAAACTACGTCGTGAGTCCTGAAAGGCAAGACAGATAGGGGATAATGACGCTCGTACAGCTGTGTATTTGACACCCTGATGTTACCGGTTTTAGTTTATTGTGTTTCTTTCGACAAAACCCGAAAATGCACACAATCATTACTCTCTTATGCACGACCTAACAAATAATGAGAAATGTCAAAATTAAGCCAATGTAATAACAAAAATTATGCCAGTGCACACCCTGGTAGTAAATGCAGCTACCATCTGGCTGTTAACTCAACCATTCTTGTCGACCAACCCGCTATAGTTTACCTGTTCCAACCACTTTTGTGTTGAACCTAACCAACTTTTGACAGCCACCTGGGGAATACCGCTGTTATCGACCTAACTACTCTGTTGATTGTCACAATCTACCAGACATCCCAGATATGGCAAGGCCATTTTTATCAATCCATACTGCGAACACTAAGCTGCTTTACATTGAGTCATAGATGCCATTTTCAGTGCTAAAACCGGATGGATAGGATGCGAAAGAAGGAGGGTAGATAGCTTAATAATAATTAATGCTGCCAAATTGATGACGCACTAAACCCCGAAAACAAGGAGTCAAGGCGGCACAATGACAAATGTAATAGCTAAAACAGTAATAAAAGGCTGCGTCATAAAGTATACATACAGCCTCCAATTCACATAAAATATAACACAACACACACGCACGCACAGACATAACCAATTATCCACACACTATCCCCACTGCACAGAGAAAACAACTCACACCTATTACTTCCCACTGCCTATGCATGCCGACAACGCGCATACCAATCCCCCACACACAAACATAGTCTCTCACTCCACTCACCCCTGGTCCACACACTACACCACACAACCCAATGTCACAACACCGCCCCACAACACCACCCACTCCTCACCCACAACACACAATAACCACACCACATTAAACACACATAACTGAAAACACAACCCCTACACCACACACACACACACGCACACACATCACGCAAGGTGCACCAGTCATACACAAAGCCACATCCGACCATGCAAACTTCACGAAAGAAAGAAATCAGCGTGTGCTTTAGTATATGATAAGGCATAGGGTGAGCGTGATATTTAGAGAGAAAGAACATTAAATAGCAAATAAGGTTAACATTTAATAGAGGGAGGTAGAAAGAAGAGACGAGGAAGAAAAGAGCACAGGGAAATAACTCAAGGCTCAGGTGATCTATCCTCATGGGAGGAGATCGATAAGTTGACCTAATCCATCTCGAGTTAATAAGAGAGATAATTAAGAGAGTGTCGTAGAGAGAGGGAGAGAGAGAGAGAGAGGAGAGAGAGAGCAGAGACGACGAGCAGAGAGAGGCGAGAGGTGGGGACGAGACGCAGAGAGACGAGACGAGAGAGAGAGCAGAGAGAGCGCAGAGCAGGGAGAGAGAGAGAGAGTGAAGGAGGAGAGAGAGAGAGAGACGAGAGAGAGGGGGGGCAGAGAAGACGAGAGAGAGACGACGAGCAGAGAGACGAGAGCAGTGATAGGAGAGAGGAGAGAGCAGAATGTGCGTTATGAGAGCCCCATCTGATGTACATCAATTCGAAGGGGGTATTAAAGCGTTGTAAAGTCGTAAAAATGGAGGAGGGATAAGAGAAAAATGTCTAGTGAGAGTAAGGGTTTTGTTGGGGTGAAGGCGTTATAATAGAGGCGGGATAAGTAGAGAACCCATGGGCTAAAAGAAGATCACCACGAGTGGGTCTGGGGTACGGGTGGGGGTAGGATGTGGGGTATGTGCTGGGCGGTCCCCCTTGGGTGGGTGTATGTGTGGCGGTTATGGCGTGGGGGTATGGGTGGGGGTATGGGTGGGTCCTTTTCTCCCCTGTCATGTGTGGGGGTATGGGAGGGGGATTCTATTAGGTCCCCACCCCTCCCCAACCCCCCCTCCCCCCCCCCCACATAGGCAGTAGGTACCTTTATAGTCACAGAGGCGTCTACTGCGCAAATTCGGGTTGCTCCACCCCTGCGAGAGCGCGTCGCAGTTAAGAGGCGCAACGCCACCAGTTAAAGAAAAAAAAAAAAAATATTGTGCATGCCGATCCTTTTGTGTGACTGATGAAGAAGGAAAGGGGGGGGGGCGGGAGGAGTATATTTGACCAATTGACAACTTTTCGTTGCCACGGGTTTAACGTATGCTAAGCGCTTGGGTACAACGGGACTCGGGTTTACCTGAAACAAACACTCCAAGTTTCAGACCGTAAGGCCTGTGCAAAGTGAGAAGAAAAATCCATGTAACCCCCCCCCCCCCACCCCCACAGTTCAAACACGGGTAACTTGACATGAGGTGAAACGTAGATGCGAAGGTATTTGGATAAACTTTTCTAAAAGACGCTTTTAAGAGGATTTGAATTCTGAGATTAGTGGGAGCATCACGGATTGGAAAAGGAAAAAACGATCGTTTGTTCTAGATTGGACATGATGAAGATAGGCAGCAAAAGAGATCAGCTGATGATTGGTACAAATGAAGCAGTTCAGAAGATAACCATGGATCAGTCAGAGAAATGTTATAGCAGGTCATGCTATGCTTGTACTCTATTTTTTGGAGATAGGAAGCAGTGAAGCTTAATGAGCAGCGAGTAAATGGGATTGTTTTGATGTTTTGTAAATAAGTCCTAGCTGCGACAAACTTTGGAAGTCTCCTGTGTTGTTCAATTCTGTTGTTTGGAGCACCTGCAAGAGGAATATTACTCCATAATCAAG
Source organism: Phymorhynchus buccinoides (assembly GCA_017654935.2). Classification (NCBI taxonomy): domain Eukaryota; kingdom Metazoa; phylum Mollusca; class Gastropoda; order Neogastropoda; family Raphitomidae; genus Phymorhynchus; species Phymorhynchus buccinoides. The sequence continues at coordinate 30,951,913 of CM065708.1, forward strand.
ATGAGAAAGACCAGAGAAGGAAACAGGCGCTCTGGTGCATGCAGAGTTAGGGTAATGACGGATAGGCCAATCTTGCGAGTGAGTGGACAGAGTGGATGGGGTACGGATGATATGGAGGTGGACGTTTTTCAACACCACATGCATTGTAGGCCTATTGTATGTTATGGCGCTCCTTCTGGGAATGCTTACTTACTTTTTTCTATAGTCCATGACCTATGCATGGGATATACATTACGAAACCACACAAACAACTATGCCGGTCTTCCTAGGATGAAAGCCAGAGTACTCTCTGGGTTTCTTTATTCCCTTGTAGCACTAATGGGTTTTTGTTCGCAACACACATGGTATATTAGGTATAAACCAAAAAACGGTCAAAATTCAAAGGTAGCCAAAAACCAAATGCACTAGTATAACACAAACCGTAACGAAAAGCACCAGCAAATTTCAGGTTAAATCCTCTTCCAATAGGTTATAAAATAATTGCTATCGAATATCCAATATTTTCGCTATTTGAAAATTGCCAAAAACGCTGTTTTTGCACAGTCGCATACTCAAAGATTAATTACACTTTAAAAAGTTGAAACTTGTATGTCGGAATAGTAGGCAACAGATACGATATGCCAATTCATTTTTCCTGTGTATGAAAAATGTGCCAGTGTAGGACAATACAGAGGTGCAAAAATGGCTAAAAACGCATTTTCCTTTTGCACAATATGCACAATCGCACAAACTACATAACATGACAAGTTTAAAAACTATGGACACGCCAGCAACAAAATGGTAGCAGGGATCAGCCTGAAATAAGAAGTAAGAAAAACGTAAACAGCTTGTGCGAAAATAAAACAAACTGTAACTCACACACACAACTAATATTTAGCCTGGTGCTAAAAAGTAACCTTAGATTAGTACTCAACTGCACCATCACCAGTTCGTTCGATAAAAATTCTAAACACAACTCTCCCCTTCCTCTCCGGTGTTCCGTTACTCCGAACAATACTTCTTGTGAATACGTTTGTAATTCCAGACCGCTGACCGTTCCACAGTGTCTTGCAAGATGATTACTTTATCCTTTGCACCACTATGTGGGACAGGAGATGTTTGTTGCGGTCTATTGATTTGTATTTTCTTGCGTTTGTCAGCTGTCCCAAGCATACCTGCTGAACACAAAGTCGCGTCATATGTCGTGAGATGATGTATTACCAAGACAAAAAAAGACATGCATTGGCTAATTACAGTACACGCTGACCTCGGACCTGAATTTAGCACCTTCGAGAAAACTGCTTATTTGGTCTGATGACCATAAGTTTAAGTCGTTGATAATACAGTTTTGAACTTGTATGGCGATATATGGCTTAAGCAGACCTGTTTCCTCCGACCAAGTCTTGAGTAGTTTGGATAGCTGAAATGATTAGTTGGTGTGCAAAATATGTAGTTTATTACTAAAAACACGAGCAAATAGGTATTTGTCACTCGAAAATGCGCTAGAATCAAGCCGTGGTAGAGAGAGCATTATTTTCAGTTTGAAGCTAGTAGCGGTCAACAAATGAGTAGAATCACTCCCCCGAAAGAGTAGAGTAAATAGGTCTGCTTAAGGCCTTTATAATATGGGTCTAGTGGTGATCTGTGACGTGACCTGCCCTCAGATTTTTCTCTATTCTCTATATCATTAACATTTTGCAGTCAAAATGTCACGTTTGGTAGATTGGTAGGACGGATCAATGTAATGCGTGTATGGCACAGTACAATACACCTGATGGTCAGATCTCGACTTTTGACTCATCATTCTTTTTTTCTTTTAAAAAAAACTCTATAGGGCCCCAAACCCATGGGCGCACACCCTACAATCCACATATATCTTCGCGTCACAGTATGACCCGACCTCGACCTTGTGGCTATAATCAGCGACCATAGGTCTTGTATCATCTAATCACATAATCTAAATAGTACACTCGGATTGTAGCGGACTCATTTTGTATCTTGTTGCATCCTTGAACTGAACTTTGCACCTATGGCGGTAGTCTTGTAGTATTCGATAGCTACACAATACAACATGAATGAATCGTTTTTAATGTTGGAAAGGAATAAGCACAATACACGCTGCTTTACACTCTCCAACAACCAAAGAAGAACACATACTAGAGAAAAAAACAACAAATCAATGCAGAGAGAGAGAAGAGAGAGCAGAGAGAGAGAGGAGGGATGGGTGGAGAGGAGAGGGAGAGAGAACGTTGAGGCTTCTATTCACAGTTGTCTCAATTAACTATGTGCATATTTGGGTGGGGTGGGCGTTAGTGATATGGGTGATAGGTAATGTTGTCGTACGTGTGTGTGGTGTGTAGGATGGTTGTGTGTGTGTGGTGTGGTGTGGTGTGTGTGAGTGGTGCGTGTGTGTGTGCTGTGCGGTGTCGTGTGTGAGCCCTTTTGTTGTGTGAGTGTGTGTATGTGTGTATGAGTGTGATGTGTTGCGGTGTGCGTGCGTGTGTTTTTGTGTCTGCGCCGGCGCGTGTGGATCAGTGTGTGTGTGTGGTGTGGTGGTGGTGGTGCTGTGGTGTGTGTAGCTTGATTCACATAACGTCAGTCCTCTCATTATTTGAAACTGTCCTCTCTTCTCTCTCTCGCTCTCTCCTATGCGCGCGTGCATATGTATGTACGTGCGTTGTGTGTGTGTGCTCTGTATCTGTGAAGGGATATTATATGAGTACATTTCTTTTCATTTATTTACTTACAATCTATTTTCTTGTCTGGTTTTAAACACCGTGAGGCGGTGAATACGAGTATGTCTGAATTGCTTTATGAGCGTCGTTTGTCTATTTTAGACATGTTTCGTGAACCGTGCGTGTAGTAATACTATATGTATACTTTACTTTTTGCGGCTTATTATGAATGCGTATCACTTTTTGAAAATGATTTTTGCAATGTAAATCCTCGAGTTGTAAAATTGTTATTTATGGATAGTATTTTATAATGTTTAGTTAGTGCACCCTGTCACACTATGTTAGTTGTGTAGTAGCGACTCGCGCGCAGTGTTTTGCGTGTGAGAATATGAGAGGAAGTGGGGAGGTATGTAAGCGGTTGTTTTGCTAATATGCAATCATTTTAGTGCAATTGGTAAGCTTAAAGGTGAAGCGCTATATTTAAATTTCTCCTAAAAAACTAACAACAACAAAAATTTAAAAAAAGAAATTCCAACAAACGACAAGTAATCGCTCTTACATCTACATACAACATAGGCATACATATAACCCCCCCCCCCCCTTGCTAACGCACGCATATAGCTCCACCTTATGGTGGAGGACGGCGCCTATATAAATGGACTCTCCACGCCTATTATGATATTATATTCTGTGCAGTTCAGCGGCATCTTGTCTGGCACTTATTTTCTGAAATTCCCCTGCACACTGTAGCGATCGTGTGAATCTGTGTACGTGTGTGTTTCCTGTGTAATGTTTCGTGGGCCGACCTAAGTGTTTAAGGGGCTGGGGCTAATTATCGAAGGTGCGACAGCACCAACGACCCTAGAGGGTTCGGGGGCATGCTCCCCAGGAACAAAATTAATCCGAGAAGCAAAATAGTGCAATCTGGTTGCACAAATCTGGGCATGAAAAAGGACTAATGCCATTACTGTTCCCATACCCCTATGAAAAAACAGTTTGCGAACCCAAAAGTACTATCATACTCAACAGGTGTGCCTAACGAGTGCTAGGTATACGCCGCGAGGAAATTTAGCTGCCGCTCAGCGACAGGAATTGTTTTTTGTTTTGTTTTAGGGGGAAAGGGCTGGGTCCGATTATCAGCAGTGGCATTTTCTAAATATTTATCTTTTTTAGTTGTATCCTAGCGATAGTTTCATT
>CM065708.1:30956263-30978141 GCA_017654935.2 Phymorhynchus buccinoides
CCCCCCCCCCCCCCCCCCCCCCCCCCCCCCCGCCACAAAGCAAAGGTCAAGGTCACAGCCAGCAAGCTCATCCATGTTTATCTTCCCCTGGACAAGTCTTTGCTCATGGTGACCAATCGTCTAGCCTAACAAAGGGATTGTACGTCGAAGGGCAAGTGAAATCGGACGAACCCTGGATTCTTCCGGTAATATTTTTTTCAAGACCTGAATGGAATGTGCGGCTAAATGTAAGTACGTAGCTCGTGAGTATGAGGATAAGGCATGGACTCTAGGCCTTAGGCCTTGTTGCCGGAAGGCATGTAGCTAAGTTGATGCGAAGGGAGGATGTGCAGATTGGAACACGAACAAACCGCTACCTCAAAGGGGCAAATATAAAGCTAAACAACCGGCGGGCCGTCAACGGCACACACAGGTACATCCATGTGTTACAGAAAGAAAATATAAGTTGACGACGTTCAAATGTACCTATTTTACAAACCTGAAGTCTTGTCTGTTTCTTTTTAAAGGAGCGTTTTTGTATATCTAATGGAGAGTCCTTCTTTCAGTATGTATCTCCCTACTCGGTATACAACAACAACCAGTTACACAGTTTAATCTCTGCGACAAATGATTTTCTTTCTTTTGTCCTACGGATGCATTCTGACGGCTTGATTCGCATTCTATGACTTGACGGCTCACGTCAAAATCAAGTCTCCTGCTAACTGTAAAACCCTCTAAACCTGTTATGTTTTTTTCGAGAAAAAATGACAACGTTAAAGTTTCAGGGAGATGAGAGTCGTCTTTAGTTTGAAGAGTGTGAGTGAGTCCAGGGTTAAAGGTTTGCACAACAGTAATTCTGCAACAAATGATTATCTTTATTTTGTTCTTATCAATGTATCTGACTCTTTGTCGTCGTGACTTGAAGGGCTCACGTCAAAATCAAGTACCTGCTACTTTAACCCTCCTAACGCCTTATATGGGGGGGCCGGGTTTAGAGGAAAGAAAAATGGACAACGTTAAGGTTTGAGTTAAGGTTTTTAAATGTCGGGGCCACGGACGCAAACCACACCACACACACACCCACACACACACACACACTACACACAACCGAACAATGTACGATACTCTAGACTCACTTTGTTTTAAAAAACGACGGAGCCAATGAGTAGATTCATATATTACCGTCTTTATAAACTCCGTGAAATTCACGGTTATTTTCCGTTTACACACAACCAACACACACGCATACATACACACAACCAGAGTAGAGAGAGACGAGAGAGGAGAGAGGTAGATTAGGAAGTAGATTAGGATTATCTACACTAAGCTCGATCTCGATTCTAGTTCTTTTCACTATTAGAACGCATCTATTATTATGATTAGCAAAGATACTATGTAAAAAAAACAACGGACTCTCTTTCTCTCTCTCTTTTTCTTATTCCAGTAATGTCTGTTGTAAAAGATAGCGCTCGGATCTTTCGTAGGCGGGGGGAAGACGGGGTTAAAAAGCGCATGTGCGGGTAAGAAGCCCACCCAATTATCTCATGAAATGAAGCAAATTTCAGTCTCATTTTGCCATGAGACGAGCATGTAACATAGTCTAGTAACATGTCTAGCATTCGTCTCATATGGGCAAAGTTGACTGAAATATTCTGTATTTCATGAGATAATTGGGGTGGCTTCTTATCCGCCCATTGCGCTCTTTTTACCCCGTCTCCCACCCATGTATATCAGGAAGGTGGATGTATGTTTGTGATTGTGAAGCGGTAAACCAGGCAACAACAAAGAGCTACTCCGCAGTAGCAACGAATATATAACATATTTGTAGAATTAGTTTCGGAACTATATTGAAGTAATATACTAAATGTCCACCGCGTTATCGGCAAGTATTGTTTTCACATCTCTCTCTCTCTCTGTGTGCTGCTGCATGCGTACCACACGCATGTCTGTCTCTGTGGTCGTGTGTAGTCAAATGTATGTATGTGTCTCTTGTGTGCGTGCGTTATGTGTAGTGTTTTGCTCAACTGATTTGGCAGCATGTCGCCAAACTGCACTATATAACAGGGGCTGTATGAGCAAAGACTTGGTCTGATGATCACGAAGTAGGAAGGATTTAATTGAGCAAAGATCAGTACCGGCAGTGTCTTGTTCTCAAGCCTAGTGTTCTCCAAACAATCATGTTGTAAGCTTGTCTACAAATTACGTTTGATTGTGATAGTTTAAAAATTTATCAAAATTTTAATGTATGTCTTTAGGTTAACGTCTTGACATACAAGCAAACCCTATGCATCCGATCAATCGAAAAAAACAGAAGGATCATGAGACGCTACCAGTATGGGACAGTCAAGTAACTCGAACGTTCCACACCAAAAATCACCCAGAATAAAGTATAACCACATTAATTTCTGAAAGATGCATATGAATAGCAATGATGCTATTTTTATTCCAAAGCGTAAACCACACTGTCACCACAAACAAACCATGGATTGGAATAAAAAAATCCGTACATGGCGCTCGAGCATCCAAACCGAGATCCAATAATGCGCACGTCACGTGGAAAGGAGGACAATCTTTTTGGGGGCCATGTGGCCGTGTATTTTTTACCTCTATGAGATAAGTAGTCCTAGCGGAAGTAGTCCTAGCTGTAGCCAATCAGAATCGTTGTTGTCCGACCGATTGTGAATTTTTACGGATTATGGCATTATGGACTTGTACACTCGATTTACGGGCAAAATCTGTGATTACACCCTCTGCTCATTTTTAGTTTTTCTTTCTCGTGGTTAGGGTTAAGGTTAGATAGGTACAGTTCTCATTGCGAGAGGTAGAGCCTTACAGACAGGTAACTTATTTTATAATAACAGGGGGGTCAGGTCACTTCGAACCTTAATCAGTTTTCAAAAAGAACTAGTGGGTGCTTCCCTTGCCTGTAAAAAAAGCAAAAAAAAACTAGACCAGCTGAGACTGATGGTAAAGGACAGCACTGACTTAGTATATTGCATTGTGGGGATCTTTCATTAGAAGGCAGAAGTGAAAGTGAAGTGAAACTTACTAGACCGGGAGCGTTCAGCGGGCGCAATCGGGCTACGGGAGCCTAATGGTAAATAAATATTAATAAAATCGGTCAGATCTGGACGTCTGTAGGCCTTGGAGAGTTGTACATCTGAGATCTTGCCTACTTGATCTTCGTAAAATCAGTTAGTTCTGTTCGATCACTATCTTCAACATCCGATGCCACTAAAACTTAGTCTGTGCCCTTTGTCCTTTCTAAAAATAGATTACTGCAACTATCTTCTCGCTGGCCTTACAAGTACTTCTTAAACAGATCTTCAGAGAATCCAGAAACAACGTCTGCACGATCTGTCCTCAAATCTCCAAATTTCGAAACGTAACACCTTCTTCTCTATGAGTTGACTGGCTGCCAATCTGTGGAACTTATAAGGATTGAGTACAAGATTTCGCTCTTAACTTGCTGTCATTCTGGCTGCTGCTCCTAGTTACCTGTCTGATCTTCTTCACACTTACACACCGTCGTCAGCTCCCGTGTCTTCCTTGATTCTCGCTTTGCAGTCCCTGGTTAAACAAAAATTTACGGGGAGAAGACCCCTTTTCTTGTCAGGCCCCAGCTTACTTGGAAAACAAATACCACCATATCTCGAGATTCCAACTCTCTGTCAATCTTTAAGAGCCAATCTGAAAAACACATTTCTTCTCTCAGCAATAATAGTTCGAAATCTCAGCATCACTTATTTGAAATGCTATGGGTCTGCGTTGAATGATGTGTGTGCGGATGGGGAGGAGAGGATTGGGGAGCAGCGCGCCGGCGCGCGCGCGTGTGTGTATAGTTGCGTGGCGCCGTAGGCGTGCGTGTAAGGCGTCTGGTTTGCGCGTCGTGCGCTCGTGCGCTCCCGAGGCATCCCAGGTCTGCCGGGAGTGTCTCCTGCAAATGTCAGAAGGGCGCACATCCAAGAAGTGCAAGTGCAACAAGGCTGTGCACAAGGCCAGGCTGGAATGCACACAACTAGTGTGCTTGCCGAGGGGAGTGCTCTGAGGAAAACGAACTCACAAACTTAAGATGAGATTCGAACTGTTCCAGACAGTACACAGGGACTGAAAACAGTGAACTTATCTGCACCTTTGCATTTAGCAGATTATGTGGTAATTAAAATGATCAATTAAATAAGGCAGAAGTACAGAAGTCATAAACATTTGAAATGCCCAGGATTGATGTGATACGAGCAAGCCAACCACAATTATCACTATTGGTTGCTGTTAGTGTTGTTGTATTATCGATCTAATAGCATAATTGATGTGTTAATACAAAAAACAAATTTTTGTTTTTGTTTTTTTATTTGGCATCTTAATTGGAGTGGCAAGTGTCCATGAATAGCTATTGACAGAAGAGAGGAAGAAGTACAGGAAACATTTTCCACAACTTAAAATGAATATATAGCCTATCACAATAAGATACCTAGTAGTGCGGTGTACCCCTAGGATATTTAACCTATTGTGCATTTTTTTTAATAAATACACCAATTTTGGAACAGCAGCATCTCCCAAAATGTGTGTGACTAAGAGATATCGGCCATGTCTTGATGCAAACATTCAATAAACATTCACTAAAACCTCAGCAGCAAACTTTATCCATTTCTGTGTGTCCTTGGGTGTCTGCGGCAGCCATTTTTTGAAAAATGGCCCGCCATTGGCCGCCAAGGGGGAAGTTTGGTCGATGGCTTGCACATCCAAATTTGTTTATAATATATTGGTTACTCTGTGCCAAAATTGGGTGCTTTATCAAAAAATGCACAATAGGTTCAAATATCCCAGGGACGATACAACTAGGACAGAGGAGATAAATGAGTAGAAGAAGAAGGATAAACTATATCAGCTTTTTAAGCTTTCTCTTCTTACCCATCCACCCGTTCTCTCTCTCTTCTCTCTCTCTCTCTCTCTCTCTCTCTCTCTTTCTCTCTCTCTCTTCACACCCTTGTCCCTTGCCCCATCCCACCCCACCCTCCACTGTTTCTCTCCCTGTCCCCGCTCCCTAGCCAATCAATTACCGTAATGGGAAGGAAAACAAAAACCGACTCCACAGGATGCCATCAGCAAGATGGAAAACAATAGGGAGACGTAGGCCTACAGACTTTTCGAAGCGCACCTTTGCAGGGGGCATTGTTCGATGGTGACCGAACAATCATGTAGCGTGATGAGGTACGGTTTACCGTTGCAGAAAGCTGAGTGAGGCGTAGAAAAAATAAGGTCAGGGTTTCTGAAACGTTGTAGACTAGTTGTGTATGTTACGCCTTAAGAACTTCATGTACCCCCAACCCCCCACCCCTCTAGAATTCTCAAACCATGCGTGAGGTTTACCCTTTAAAACCTCCAAAAGTAGGGGTGTGAGTATGACACATTGAAAATGATGATTAATTTCAGTAGGTAAACATAGCATTAACCTCGGACCAACGTGCTCTTCTTAATGTTCATCAACGACTTGCCAGACAGCTCAGGGAAGCTCAGTCCGTCTCTTTGCGATGACTGAATCCGTCTACAGCGAGAGACAATTCATGACGGGACTGTTCCATCCTGGCAGGAAGATCTCACCATCTGGAGAGAAATGGTGATGAGAACATGGGGACATGGATTTTTTTCACCCAGAGTAAATGTAACATCATGTAAACATCCAGATACAGATCTCCAAAGCGTTACATACAAATTGATAAGGGCACATCTTAGAGCAGACAACTCTCAACATATTAGGAGGTCAATTATCATCTGACTCAGCTGGAAAGGACCCATTATAGATTGTGTGTCAAAAAACAGGCAAAGGTGCTATTATTAGGGGCATGTCTAAGACGAAAATCTGAAGAGCGCCCAAAACAGAACAAAGCCAACGCATACAAGACCAGTCGTTCGTCCCCACCTTGACTACAGCTGCTCAGTCTGGATCAATATCACCAGGACCAGTATCTAAGATCGAAATGAGAGGCTACACGCAGAGCACCCCAGGTACAACCAACCGCTACCACAACACCAGCAAAGCGGGATCAATGCTGGATGAACTAGGTTGGGACACACTAGAATATATGAGACAGAAGATCCATCCAAGTATTCTTCAAAATTCATCAACAACCTGTTGACATCAAAATGTAACCAATATCTTACCAACAGCGCCAACACGAACAAGAATGAATCATCAAACAAATTTCGGCAGTTCCCCCAGACAGAATACAAAAACTCTTCCAAAACTCAGCATTCTTTCCCGAGGACGGTTCCAATTTGGAACGGCGCCCCTAGCATCTGCAAGCAGAAGCAGAAGCTCCCTGATTGGTATCTTTACGCAGGAGCTTAACACTCTGTCATTCTAACTGCTATTCACTCCCTCCCCAGCAAAAAACAAGTGACAATGATGGTTGGGGCGGTGCCGGTCGGGGTATGTCCCCCGGGCACATCTGCTCACGGTAGCCGGATTGGCCTGACCTGAGACATGAAACGCTGGGGAGAATTCTATTTTTGTTCCTTTGTTTTTGTGTTTGATTTTCTCAGTTTGGTATTATTTGTCTTTCTGTCACAACGCACAAGCTGTCTAAGGTGTCAAGTGGGACAGAGCAGCGTAGCAAATTCAGATCAGAGTCAGATTTACTTTTTTCAATAAGCGAACGAGGTTGCTTCGGAGGCCCAGTTCATTCATCCTACTGTGCCCATCTAGGCTACTGCCATAAGCTGAGTCGCTAGTTTAAATCGAACATTTCTGCGAGAAAAAAATCGTACAAAAAAGCCATAATCGCTAGTTAAAGCTCATTGCTGATGGCAGACCCGTTTCTCAGATCAATCAAATCAGTTTCACCATACTTCATATTGTGGTACGGGTCATAAGGGTTAATTACACTACAGATGGCGGTGTGTGATGGGGTAGGCGCGTTCAGGTGAGCTCGGAGCGAACAAGATACAGCCAAAAATAGGTCGAAAAAAAGTATCTTAAACACGTAGTCAACAAAGGCGTATTTCGCTGAAAGCCAATTTAAACGAATTTAATTAAAAAAACAATTACCCTGAACCACCCTTTTAAGCGTGTTACAGCTTCGATGTGTGTGCGGGCGTGCATGTGACGCGCTGCGCGAGTGTGTAACAAAGAAAGAAAACGCCAACAAAAATCCATGGTGGTTCTAATTTATTTGTGTGTGTGTGTATGTATGTGTGTGATGTGGTGTGGGTGTGTGTTGTGTGTGTGTAGTGTCGTGCGTGTGTGGTGAGTGTCCTGTGTTGTGGTGTGTGTGTGTGTGTTGCTGTGGTAAGTGAAAAGTGCAAAGTGCGTGCGTGGTTAAAGTGATAAAGGGGAGTTCTCCCATGTTTCGCTTTGACCCTTTAATGCGGGTTGTGAAAATACCACCTAAAAAATCATAAACAGGGGATGCTCTTTAGCGTACCCGGCAAGAGAGGGGAGAAAACAAATCAGACAAACCCGGAAGTTAATCCAATACCCCTCCTCAAATGCCTTTAGAAGTCTATACGAGCCTTATTATGTAGGGACCACATGTCGTGATTGTAGGAAAGAAAGTCACAGGAAAAAAGTCTACAAGAATTTGATAGGTGGAAAGGAAAAGTTCACCAGGAAGAAGTCACAGGGAAAACGTCTTGGTTGTATGTTGTTCTCAATGTGGTTCTTTCTGCCTGGAACAACCACCCTCCAATTTATCGTCAAATTGATGGATGGTATTGTTCCTACGATGGCTTGCTAGAACTTGTTTTACTCACTGCCTTAAAAGGTGCAAATCTTGGTTTCCTCGTGGATATATGCTACGTGTACATGTGACCCACCAGGGCAAATTTTAAGTTTCTTTTATTGATCTGGATTCCATTTCATGATATAAAAAGTGGTAATCTTTTGCCACACACCACACACCCGCCAATGCTTTGCTTAGGGAGAAAGGCTTTCTACTGAGAAGAAAGCAAGGGAAAAGCGAAAGGGAAAGGGGTTTAGGATCAGCCTAGGGATTTTCATAAAACTCGAAAAAGAACTCAAACTTTTATTACTAAGGGGTCGCTAAACCTCCTGAGAAGAAAACTTTGCACACAAAATCAAGTAAAAAGTAAGAGTAGTAAAATAAATATCAGACAACAAACTCCAAAATTGTTGTAACTCTGATGAAAAACTCTGGCATAAACGCAAAAAGGAACAGTAAAGCAGAAAGGGAAATGAGGTGGGCATTACCTTTTAAAATTTGTACTAAAAAACAGAAGGCATGTCATTGTATAGCCGAAGTACTGTGACCAATATCAAAAAAACAGAAGACATAGACAGAGAAGAACAGAGGGGGGTGGGTGGGGGGAAGGGTTGAGGGGAAGATTCTGCGCTTTTAAATTTTATGAGAAGTCACATTGAGGTTTTCTATTTCACAAGCACATGATATCTGTGATGTTTTTTCTGTGACTTTTTTTTTCCTGTGACTTTTCTTTCGGTCAACCCACGTGTTGTGTAGCCATCTAGTAATTAAAATCATAAATAATACTAAGAAGAAAGGTTAAAGCTACTGCCCCAGTGCAACAATTCCCCCGAGAAAATTAGTTAGACTGCGTCTTTCAGTACCTTGTGACAGTGGTATCAAAGGACTCTGTTACGAGTAAGAAAGTCTGTGGTGGTTGGTACGCAGTTTACGTCCCTTTTAAAGCGTTTTATGATAGTAAGAATGGAGGGTCGAGAAACAAAGGATGGTAACTGTGAAAAGAAGAAACTTCAACGCTTTCATGACTTAAGCACTACGTCATGAAGTGAAGACAGCAAAAGTTGACAGGTTGTCGATTTTTCTCTTGTGAGTATAAGGTTCACAATCAGTGCAAAGGTCAGTGGCGAGAGAAATAGTGGGGTAAAGTGGGAAAATAGTGTGATTACAGTTTATGAGGGTAGAAGCCAAAATGAGCAAAATGGTACAGGGGACAACAAGTGAGGTGAGTAGGGGTAGGGGGGAAAGGGGGAGGGAGGTAAAGGCGGGGGAGGCGGGGGTGGGGGTGGGGTGTAGAGTTGTAGATAGATGGCTGTTGGGAGAGGCAGGCGGGAAAAAGGGAGGGAAAAGTGTCGGGGGACGTGGGGGTGGTGTTGGGAAAAGCGCATTGGGGCGGATAGGGGGGAAGGGGGGGTGATGGTGGGATGCGGGGTTGATGAGACTGGAAAACAAGGTTTTCCCTGCATTGAGTCCATGTGGGACAAGGCGCCTGGATAAGTGGTTTTTCCACCGAATTTCCGGTCAGGTATTGGCCCCCTTCTCCTTCGCCCATTGCGCCAGAAGGGCTGCCACCGTCTGATGTGCGACAAGTTGTGGTGTTGATCAGAGGTGAAGTGGTCGAATGGCACGTAATCTTTACTGTGAGTATGCTGTCCCTGTGCTCTGATAGCCTAGTCATAAGGAGAAAAGTCTTGCATTTTTGTGAAGAGCAAAGGCACTGCCAAAAACTTCATTGGATGTTGCCAACACAAGACCCCGACAATACTGCAGCATTGAGAAAAGCGATTCATGTTTGAATAATTTAAAAAATAACACGATTAAAAAAAATATAACTTAGCTCATAGTTTCATGGTATGATGCACCAGTAGTCCACAAGTTCTAATAAAATCCCAAACATAACTTATACACATTCACATACATTGCATAATGAGACACCTTTGTCCAGGCACATTATTAAGCTAGGCAAAAAACATATTTGCTCCTCTTTTTAATTTCTTCCCATCTGCTTTATTGTTCACCAAAAAAAATTAGTTACGGTCGCCAATAGGACCCCTTTCTTTCTTTCAGACTTAAAACTTTTCCCACTCTACACACCACAGGCATGGAAGGATGGAAAGATGTCTTTTGTGTCTGAAGCAGAATAAAGTTTCCCTTCTCTGTCTTACGGCCAATATAAAACCTTTTATTTTTTTCTTCTAGATAAAGCATCTTTAGCCTGTGCCTTGCGGTTTTAAGGTTGTGTGAATGCACAGGTTACAGTCTAGTTGAATGAACCTATGTAGCTCTGCAAGGAACATCGTTGTGTCCCTGTGGAAGCCTTGACGCCATTACAAAAAAACAAAGCAAAAAATCAAAACAAAATGGGGACTGAAATCAGTTTCATGCAATCATGAAATGTGAACAGACCAAGCGGGGTGTATGGTCATCAATTTGATTTGACATCATGTGTGCGATTGGAGGTTTGCCAGAGAAGTAAGGCCTTACAATCACGTTTGCGGCATCTGGAAACAAAAATTATTTATCGCTAGCTCTTTCCTTGATGGCTTCTGAACTAGGATTATTCAATCAATAGTCCCCCCCCGCCCTCTACTCACACTCACATCACCTTCCCTTTGTATTATTCACGCTTTCTCCAACACCTTTCGTCCAAAATACCGCTCTGCAGAATAAATGTCAGCGACTCCGACCAAGTCGCATTTTAGCACCACAGTGATGTACCCTAGTCACCAAAAGGCATCAAATGGGCGCTATATCCAAAGACCCGATTGTCTTAAAGTTATGGGAAGAAGGATAGACATTAAAGTTAATCTACGTCAACAGAAGACATCCCCAATACGCAGATGGATTTTGTTCCCTCCCAGGTAAATATTTAATGGAAATGTTTGGCTGAAATATGGCTATCGGTGAAAGGTGTTAATCAAATTCGCCATACATGTACCCGGTGCATGCACCCGATATATTCCTGGGTGTATTTAGTCCTTCCCCCAGAGTCTAGCCATCTCAGTCACTCGTTCTGATTGCTCTGGCTGTGGGACGTGTATTTGATCACTTTAAGGCCCACTGGTTCCACCAGCGTGTATGAACAATTATTCAAATACGGAACAGTACGATGGTTCTGGAAACGGATCCTCCTGAAACGGAAAAATGTTGAATTACACTCAACAGTCATACATTTAAAGTATTTGTGTAAGTTAAGGTCTCAGTGATAGTGATACTTTTAAAAAAAGTTTAGTGTGATAACTACTAATATAATATAGCTAAACACCATTAGGTTCTATGTCAGGGCATCTTTGTTAATTATAGAACATGCTTACCTATAGCATATATTCTTATACTAACAATGCTAATTAACTTCATTATTTTTTTTAGCGTTTTATTGCCTCATGAAACAACAATTCACTGCGGTTTACTATGGACTAAAGTAAACCTGTAAAGTATAGCCTACATGTAGATTAAGGAGTAGGGAAAGTCGTCACTCTGAATCGACTTACGACCAATATATGTATATATGTAGTATTTTGTAGACGAAGTTGTAAATTTGTATGTGAAGTGTTGCAGAGATAATACAATTCCATAAAACTGTTGTTCTTTTCTTTTCTTTTAGGTACTTACCTATTAGTCAACAACAATTGTTCAATAGCTCGTCGTGGCCAGACTGAGGTAGACCAACTGTCTGCCAATCCATTTACCTATTTCTGAATCGAAGATTGTGACCAAACGTGAAACGACAGTTGAAGCTATCTTCAGAATAAGGGACCAGCGAAAATCGAATATAGGAAAAAACTCACTTCATTCTTGAAGGACGGGCAAGTAGCCCCCATCTCACCCTCTCAATCACTTTTCAGTGACCGGATATCCGTAAGTATGGTTTCTTATTTTTGGGACATTGTCATCAAATCGGGCATGGGGTCCATTTTTATTAACGAGAATTTGAGGTGCCGATTCATAATTACTTCTCGTATCTTTCACATTCGGATCGAGCCAGACAAGGGAAAGGACATGATGTGCTGGCGCCACAGACCCGCTCGTTGTTGGGCAGAGTTCTTACAACGAAAACCAGACTCGGGATGATCGGTTTTCTCTGATATCTGTTAATCCTTCAAGGCAGGAGTTTGGGGGGAGTGCGCATGCGACGTGTTCCCATCAATGCGGAGTGGGCGCGTTGTTTGGCTACCTAAAAGGGATCCCTCGTGCCGGGTATACTCTGAAGGAGAATGTGGTTCTCTTGGAGAGGGCTTCGGCAGCCACGGGTGGAGGGTGCTACACTACACACACGCGCGCACGCACACACACACACACACACTGACTTACACACACACGAACAAAAAGTTCAAAATATGATTGTATAAATTGTATTTTTAAACAATAAGGATAAGAAACATTTTTAAAAAACAGACGGAGCACATTCATCTCCTTGAAAACAATGGTCAGCCCTTTCACCTCCTTTAACAACCTTTAAAAATTACAAGAACGTAATCTCTCAATATACTTCTACCTTTCTACATACAAGGACTATGCACTTAAAGCATATTTTATAGCAAAAATGCTTTTAAGAGTGACGTGGCATTGTCAGAAGAAAACTCCGCATGTACATTTTGAACTTAAAATGACCAAAGGATTGCGCAAAGAAGGAAGAAACACAGTAAAAAATGTAACTAAAAGTGACAGCAAAACAAGTTCATTATTAATGGTTATTATATTTCATGAACAAACATTTACGTAGAAGAAAGCCTGAATTATGCTCGGAGTCATCAAGCAAATGGAAGGGTGTACATAAGAGAGAACATACTGCTGGCAACACCTATGACTAAATCTAAGGCAAGGTAACAGTATTCACGATATATTTCTATTTCCCCATGCAATACAGTGATAGCCACTCGTTAATATGACTACAGCCCCTGTGTGTCATGGGGGAAAATGGACATATCATGTGAATCTGTTAAACGTGTGCACAGCCTTTAGAGAAACACTGTAAAGGAAATATAATTAACGTGTGTTCATTTGAACAATTTGCTACAATTTAAGTCCACGTCCCAGACATAATATAAAAACGATTGAGGGCATAACTTCTTTAAAAAACACAACCATATATGCAAGTTTAGTTTATTATCAAATAATTTGATCAGCAATAATTAATAATATGAAAGACAAAAACATGGAAATTACTCCGATAGAATGTACCTACTTTTCATAAACACATCAGTATTTAAGTAGCCACGATAAAACACTGGTCGTCGAGGAAAACTGGTTGGTGCTGACGTCTAACTTGGAGGAATGGGTGGTCTGACGTCTGGACGTGAGGGAACTGGTTGGCCTACTCTAACGTGAAGGGAATGGTTGCGTCTGACAGTCAACGTGGAGGGAATGGTGGTCTGACGTCTATCGGGAGGAATGGTTGATCTGAGGTCTGCCGTAGAGGGAAAACTGGTTGGCCTGACGTTAACGTGGAGGGAACGGGGTTGGTCGACGGATGCAACCAGCGTTTCATATCTGGTCCACTAGGTGTCGCCCACACTTCGTCACATTTGAGAAGCTCCACGTTTCCTGCGAACAAACACAGCAAACATGATCCGGAATCAAAGTTGGTTGTACATAGCCTACTTAAACGGATATGTCTTCTAACTCTACAGAACGTGTCGTTATTGAAGTGCATTGTGAAGGACTTTGTGTGTGTGCGTGTGTGTGTGGGTGGGATGTGTGGTGTTGTGTGTGCGTAGTGCGTGCGTGTGCGTCGTGAGATTAGTATTGGTGCGTGTGTGCGTGTGTCGTGTGTTTGGTGTGTGATGTGTGAGTGCGTGCGTGCCGTGCATGGTTGGGGTGTGTGGGTGGGTGTGTGTTGTGTGTGTGTAGTGCTCGCGTACGAGCGCGCGTGCGTGTGCAGTGCTGTGTTGCTGCCACGTGTGGGAGGGCTATATGCGTTACGTGTTTGAATGATGGTAGGTTTAAAGAAACGTAAACCTCACTGTAGGGCTGATACTTGAATAAAGCCCATGTGACATAATACTGGTGGATACTCGGCCTAACGCCGATCTAAACCGGCCATACAATTATTGTTCATTATGCGGTTTTTTAAAACAAACTCCGATTCCATAGGCCTATAGCAAACACGCTCTTGTTAGCTACGGATATGCAAAACACACTAAATGGATGATTTCATACCGATGCTTTGTCACATGCCCCCTTCGCATGTAGGTTTACTAAGTGTCTTTATTCGAAATGTTGGGATAATGGCGCTATTCCTAAAAATCTGAGACGAGTTCGGTAGTTTGCTTCACAACTCTAAAAGCGGGTAAATTAAAGATCTCAGTGAGCAGTTATAGAGCCATTTTCGCTACTTCCCAGTTGAAAATCATGTACAAAATTGTTTGAAGCGTTCTTACTTTTCTTTGTGAAAATAATCAGATATTCCAGTTCAGGCAAGCTGGATTTAGGAAAGCTGATACATCACAGATCATTTAGTTAAGCTTAACACTCAAATTAATACGACAGTTTTCTCGAAGAAAAAGAGGTACTTTGGCTACATTCTTGATATCAAAAAAAGCAATTAATGACAGCGTGTGGCATGCCAGATATTTATAAATTAAAAGAGATTGGAATCAGTGGGATATTATGCATGTACATAACATTTTTTGAAGGACAGACAGAGTGAACTAACATTGTTAATGTCTATCCGTCCTTCAGACATGTAGATTATGGGTTACACAAGTTCAATTATTATTTTTACCACGATCTTATTCTCAAAATTTATTTAGATTTCCAAAATCATTGTCCAAAGAACACACATTTAGTACAAAAATATGCTGCGAATGACATTGCTACAAGGATAAATACTAGTTTAAAGAACACATTCAAATAAAAGAACTATGAATCATGTACAGATATATATCAACATGATTAGACAGCTTAAGCTGATACATAAAGGAAATGTTCATAGAATTATCAGGAGAAAAAACGTGCTAATGTTATTTAACAACGGATAAAAATCCTTCTGATCATCCTTTTTTAAAAACTAGAAGAAATGGTTTAAAATATCAAACAGTATGTTAAATTTTTAGGAGGTATCTTTAAAACCCAAGCTCAGTTGGAAAAAAGCACATACGAATAATTTACGAATAGGCAAGACAGATTTTAAAAATTTCTTAAATGAGTTAAACGTCAGCCTTGGGTCAGGGATTCAAAAACGTTATACATCTGTCTGTTTCTTAGTGCGATCTCAGTTAAAGTCGTATGGACAAGAATAGGCGCATATCTGCTCCTAATTATCTTTTTAAAGCTTCAAGTATAGATAGTTAAATAAATAAAAAACTGTTACATTGGCTTTAGGGTGCCAGTTCATGCAAAATACCATTAAAAGCTATCAACGCTGCAGATGTATTACCACTTGGTGAGCAACACGTTCTTGGATGTTTCTAAAGAGCCATGTGGTTCGAAGTTTTAAGTCAAAAGATAGATCAGTAAATGATGAATTATTTTAAACCCAATACAGATTTTCGAAAAGGCTAAAAAGCACTTAATATTTACAAACCATAAGAAATTATACCTCTAAAACTTAGTCGGATTGTAATATTGATCCAATGTCAGTCCCCGAAAATCCAATGATACCTAAGATGCCTCCTTGGGAGCACATCAGGGACATTTTGATTTGAATACACAAATGTTAAGAAATCTGAAAAACGTAAATGTTTTAGTGAATGAAGTTAAGGACCATCTTGACACTGGTATATTAACCCATCTTACAATTTATACTGAGGTTCAGTTATGGATAATTCGGATGGTGTGGTTCTGTTTTTGTTATTCCTAGCTTAAAATAACAGAAGTATTTTCATATTGGTAAAGGGTGTTTCTATATTCAATAGCAGAATTATAGCAATATGATGGCTTTAGCTTGTATTTGGAATCTCCATATTGCTTTTACAACATTCTTATTTGTGTGTTCAAATCTTCTGCAGCATTTGTTAAAGCACGAAGATATCTGCTTTTGGATATACAACATCATATACATTGTATGAAGAGGAAAGGGAGTAAATGTAGATTTTGTTGGGTTTCCTTCTCATTGTGGGTTTAATGAATGAAACAGCAGATAGTACTGTAAGCGTGGATCTAAATATCATATTCGCGATACCGATTTAATACATATCCTAAGATGTCTTCGTTTGAATTTTGTTAGATTTTGGAAAGTCATTTACATAGAAATAGTGGAGAACGGTTTTGGCATTACTGAACCACCCTCATGAGATAACCAGACTATTGTAAAAAACTAAAGTTAAAAGCAATGAACACTAAATAATGATAATGTTTCCTGTAATTTACGGTAATCCCCATATCAGTACATCATTTCTAAAGAATGCCCAATTTAACATCACTTATAGACAAAAGTCTATTGAATTAGTGAATATGAGAATGACATCAAATATTATCCCAGCCCTTTGTCTTTGATATTGCTACTGTTATAGCAAATTCTGAAAAATTGCCAAATTGTTATTGATTTGGTTGAACCTTTTACTAGAAATTGTACTTTATGCATTAGTTTTGTTAATATTAATACGTTTTTGGTTCGTTTTGTTGTCTTGGTGCAAAGACGTTAAAATTAAACTACCGAACCGCTTACCGAACACTAATGGATATACGCTTAATCGTACAAATTACAAATGCCATGCCAACTGAACACACGATGATGAGTCCACGGCGAGCCCTGGTCAGCGCCACGTTGATCTGGTTCTGGTCAGTGATGAACGCCCAGGTTATGCACGCGGGCACAGACGTGGGTGGGGTGGGCCTCAATCCTGTGGGGAGGCGGCAGGGACCTCACCGTGCTCACTATCACGTAGTCCCACTCGCGCTGGAGCATAGAGACATCGTATTTTCGTTTGAGAGTCATTCATAGATCGCACTGTTAGTGTGGGCCATTGATTTTAAAGAGAAAGAATGAAAGTGCTACAGCGGATGATAATAACGGTGACGATGAGTGTGGTGTAGGCTGCTGCTGATTGGGGATGACGATGATGATGGTGATGTTAATGATATGACAACGCAAATAGTAGCTCGGAAGAAGTTGGTGTAGAGGATTGGAAGAACAAGGCTGGGAAAAATACAAAAACCCGATGACCTATAAAGAGTTATCCAAGCGTTAAAAAGGTAGTAATCGTATGTCACCTGGGCATCTCAGCAATTGTGTAAACTGTAAACTTCAAACCCAGCAATGATCGTATAAATAAAATAATACTAAGGGGGAGACATCAGCAATACAATGCTAGAACGTTTAAAGGCCTCTCTCGACTCACAATATCACAGTTATTGTGAGGAATAATAATAATAGATATCTATATAGCGCAATATTCCATTGAAAGCTTACGGCGCTTAAGCAAGGCAAGAAAGAATGTACTCAAATAAAACAAAATCATCAACATTTATGACAAGTAATAACAGCACAAAAAAAGAATCATCATTAATGAGAAGCACATCTGCCTGAGTTTACTCATATCTACATGTTCTACTATTCAAAGAAAATGCACATACACAAAAAAAGTATTGAATAGAGAAAAATCATCAAACATATCAAAGGCGTTTAAAAGGAAGAAAAGAGAAACCCACAATATGCTACGAAAACACCTCTCCTCTCTCTCTCTCTCTCTCTCTTCTCTCTCTCTCTCTCACTCTCTTCTCTCGCACACACACAGCACACACACACACACACACACACACACACACACACACCCACCAAACACACAAGCACAAGCACATAGCACATACATACATAATTATGCTATAAATACGCATATAACATACACGCACACACATTACTTAACATACACTCCCACACCAACATAACAACACTTTTATATGCCCCATACCTTGGCTGACACCACAGTGCCCACCAGCTGGTGGCGGCACTCTGAACGGTGATGTCCAGTGTTGAAAAACACTGATCGGAATGGGTGGTCAGGGATTCCTGCAGTTCTGGACAGCTTTCTCCCACCAGCAAGTGCTGCTGGGCCGTTGTTACTGAGTCAGCCACCTTCACCTGGCCTCAGGATAACCTTGTGCGTCTTCTCAGGAAATCCACTATCTTCCATCTGATCAGTGGGCATGGAAAAGGAAGTTTAACAGGTAAAGATAACCGTATTGTTATAGCTGATGAATGGGTGTTATAAGAAAAGTGACCCTCGTAGAACATTGATGTAATAGGTCAAGATTAACCGTCATTGTTATAGCTGATGACGGGGCTATTAAAGAAAAGTGACCCTCGCAGAACATTGATGCCTTTAGTATTCCCAGAGAAATATGCTTCAATATATAGAAAAACTGTCGATGGTTGCGGTGTACATTTTGCAACACCTTTTTGCTGTATTGTTAGGACTCTTGTATAATTTTGACCCTCTGGTTTAATGTTCTCTAGTGAAATTTGACTCAAATTTTGAAAACAAATGTGTTATCGTTTCAGTGGATATTTTGCAACACCAATTGTCTGTATTTTTGTGACATTTCTTTTCATTCATGGATATCTTATAGATGGTTGAAATCCAGAAAGTACCATAACAAAAGGAATTATGATTTTTGATGGTATCTTCTGGTTTTCACCCAATGTTATTACAATTATACTCTACATTTTCCTTCAGGTGTATCTACGATACTTTCCATTATTTTAGAAAAGGAAATAGCAGTCACATGATAAAGTACCGTAATGTGATTTTTATACCTTTTTTTCTGGAGGTACATTTTAGCACACCTTTACCCTTTTTCCTGCGAGGGATTTTTGGAATGGAATTAGATTTACATTTTAATGACACCAGCCTCAGACCTTCGTTCTCAAAACATACGGGCGCACTTTAGAGCAAAGCCAATAATAGAATTTAAACAGTTACGTAAATCGCAAATTCCCATGTGCTCGAACTGATATCACATTGTGTAACTTTGATGACAGTTATGCTGATATTTTATGTATTCTTGTTGCCCAATGCTCCACCCTTTTTCCCCTACCCCTTCCCATTCCACCTCCATGAACACAAATATACACAAGTGTTTCAGAGCAAGGGGGAACTTTTTTCTTTTTTTTTTTTTTTCATTTTTTTATTTTTTTCCCTCTTTTTTTTTTTTTTTTCTCTTTTTTTTTTTTTTTTTTTTTTTTCTTTTTTTTTTTTTTTTTTTTTTTTTTTTTTTTTTTTTTTTTTTCTTTATTTTTTTTTTAGTCCGGGCTTTGGACCAGATTGCCCCCGTAGAACTCATCGAAGGGAAGGCGCAGATCTCTGGGTGCTACAGACACAAAAACATCCCAGATATTTTACTGTGTATTTACTGTCTGATTCTTCTGTTTTGTGGTCCTTTCTAATTTGATGCGTTGTGCTCTTCTTTATCTAAAATATTGTTCATCATAATTCAATTATTAAGAAAATATTAATTAGTAGGAACATGGTCAGTTGTGTTTAGGGGCCTATATATTCGCTGTGTAGTTCAGATTGAATAGGCTTTTAGAAGATATTTAAATCTCCCACTAGAAAGAGCACTGCTCCGCCATAAGTTTCTTTTCTTTTACTGTCCCATCTTCTGGGCTGTACATTCCGAGTCCCAACGTGCAACCACACCTTCGTTTGTTCAGGTCGCAGAATCCGAGACCTGTAGTCCAAGGGGAGCTAATCTATGTTACTATTGTTAGGCTTTCAGGAGGCAACCAACCGAGGAGACACTGACTGCGCGGGAGTCACTTCGGTGGAGTTCAGTAGAGACTGTTCAGGACACCACCTACTAAGCCCCTAATGTACGCCACAATAAGTTCGATTGGAAAGGAAATATGCCCTATACCTATAAATGGTGAATACCGAAAAAGACAGCTCATGGATCAAAGATTTATTTTAAAGTGTACTTTTTCTGACATAAACCAAACTCACTCAATCAAATGTTTTGTACATTTTCATAAATTATACCTTGAACCTCAAACTGTAACTAGATTATTGCCAACAAACTAACCATTCGGTACTGGTGTTTCAGGAGCACGGAGCTGTCCAGGAGTTCCCGCTGAAGCCTCTCGAACAGAGACTGGTTGAGCCCCAGTTCAGCAGCTGGCTGGCACATGACGATAGGCCTGAGTTGTTGGGGATCCCCGATCAGCACCACCTGCCTGGCCTGGCTGGCGAGGATGGGAGCCATGGTGTCCGGCTCCGTGCACATGCCGCACTCATCAATCAGCAGCTGCCCGACATAAATACATATCCATATGCACATGGGCTACCTCACCTATATGATCAATTATATGAATTCAATTTTTGTTTTATTAAGCATAATCTTATTTGTTAAAAATCCTTTCCATCAAGTTTCCAAAGCATTTTCGTTTCAGCTAATAAATATCTTGGCCTTGCATTGGCTAATGTGAGACATGTTGTGTTGTCAAGCACTTAGATGTCGTCTAGGTTTACAATAAACGAAAATAAACCAGGTTATTTAGTGTTACAGTTGTATTTTTATTAAATTGACTAGATCCACAATAAGACACGAAGGCCTATATAGCAAAACATTGGATATAACGTCAACGATATCGTTGTTGCGATGGGTCTACAATAGCAAGCATTATTGTAACAAAAACACGGTTAAAAAACAGAACCTATAATTTTGAACGGTGTCTTCAATAACTGCCTGTGTAATATCGTTGTTCTTTTTTAAGGTAGGCAGTTGTGTAGCCCTCACTCGAATTTCACCTGGAACACAGAAGATTTCTCTTCTTTGGGAGTGGTGGTCCATTCACTAGCCTCTGTGGCTCCCACGGCACAGGTGAGCAGGATGCACTCGTGTCGCTGCAGCTCCTCTCTGCAGGCTTTGAAAGCAGCTTACGGTACTCCTTCAAGTCCTCGGGAATCCAACTCCGTACCTGCATGCAATAAACAACCACTTCGTAAAAGCTGTTTTACCCTACCACTTAAGTCTAAGCATCATAATTATGGAGCTATATCTGATGTGATGTATTCGTGAGGTTCTTCCCATATCTTTAATCAGAATCACCAACCGTCACTCTCCTGCAAGAACTTTGTCCCATCGAAATGCCTAAAACGGAAATTGGGATATGAATGTACTGTCAGAATCATTACCTCAAGGTCCAGACCAATAATTGTTACAGGACTGAAGAATTTAGAGAGCTAGATAGCTTCTGTTACCTGCTGGGGTGAGCTATACACCTTCGGAATTTTCGTCGTAACTCTGGAGCCGCTGGCTGCGTTATGGATTACCCCCCTCCCAGGACCCTATGATGCAGTAGAAATGTCCTGGAAACACAACATAACTAAATGTGACTGATGGATTGATTGACGATCGATCGATCGATAAGACAAACGCATACATGCCCACACTTAACTAGCTCACAACAGGCACAAAGATAGCAATACAGAGAACATCAGTTGACAGAGAGATACGAAATAAAGTATGCTTACCCGCAGTGCTGGATCGCGGGCCTAGCCTCGCGCGTTATTGAAAGCCACGGAAGCTCTGCCCATGGTACAGGTAGTCATGGAACGATCAGCGCCCCGTATACCCGCACATCTTTGGGGCATTTGGTGCCCAGCTTGCTTCATGTCCCCGGATGATAAAAGACTTGAGTAATTGGAGCATTAAAAATACCAGTACATGATTTTTCCATTGGATACATTCATGTGTTGTTTTGAAAACAATTTGGCAACTATTAAAAAACCGGACTGTCAACTCTCTTCTTCATTCCATTTGATGGAAAATGGTTTCTGATCTCCCCTGGCAATAAAAAGACATCAGTAATTGGTTATTAAACTGGTAAGTGTGTGACGTTTATTTGGATACATTCAAATGTTTACCTGAAATCAATCCGACAACTATTCAAGCAATTATTGCTGTATTTTTTTAGGGACGTACCTGTCTTTATTTTTAATAGATTTTTTTTTTTTTAAAACTGGTTGAATCTGAAACCAGAAGCATCAAAACTCTAGCTCCATTCTGGTAACTTGCACTTGAAAAAAAGGAAGTATCAAAGAGTATCGCTTATTTGAAATTTGCTTAAAGGGGTTAATAATTGACAAATGCCTGACAACAACCTGTCATTTAAATCGACATCACTAAATAAAATTTCTAACATTATCGGGGCCATTATCTTCACATACAAACTGCATCCTACAATCACTAAGACTTATATCCCTAAAAATTTTCGTTTGCTGTTGCCCCACTACGAGACGTGTC
>CM065708.1:30978641-31005187 GCA_017654935.2 Phymorhynchus buccinoides
TTAAAGGTGCACCCGACGGATGAGATTTTGCGAGAAGCCGTCGAGATCACTTTCTTCGTTAATTGTATTTTTCGTTTTTTTTTTTTTGCCTTTCTTAGCCATACATAAAGCTTTATTTTAGGAACATTTTTTGCTAATTACCTTTTTGGAATACTAACCCTAACCCTACGCTGCCCTAAACCTAACCCTACCCCCCACTAGTACTGCAGTACACCGCGATTTGTCACAGTGTGGTTCGTTGCGTTTTCCGTCTTATACGGTGTGTAGGTTAGGGTTAGGCTAGGGTTGGGGTTAGGGTTTAGTATTCACAAAGGTTATAGCTATAATGTTCCTAAATACGCTTTATTGTATGGTAAGAAAGTCAAAACGTAAAAATCCAATTACCGAGATAGGTAGGGGGGGTGGCACCATCTTGAGCTTTACCTAAGAAGTGGTTACACGAAGGCGGCACTATTACCAAATTGTACCAAAATGTGTATTTGCTTTGCTTCAGTACTTCTGATTATTTCTTCCTGAATGTTTTCAAGAATACAACAAGAATAAGTTACATTGTTTGTACTTCGAATGTCTAATCATCGTTTAACCAATTGTGGTGTGAAATTCCTTCAGAAAAACAAATGATGATTTTTCCATTGCGGAATATCCACTATGTTGGTTTTTTTGCTCCTCGTGACTCCAAATGCCTTGCATAAATTTACAGAACATCAACACATGCATAAGTTTGGCTGTATTTTGGTCATTTCAACCATGCATTATACATTATCATGACATGCGATTACATTTTAGATATTATAATTTTATTAACATTTTAGATATATACATTGTGACCTGTACAGCTCTGTGTTTTATATAGCTCTTAGATTTGTAGTATCCTACATGCCACAACCTGTGATCATAATAAGTTACTACGTCCATTTCATGCTGATATTGTGAAACAACAAAAACGTATGACAAAAAAAGGTGATACTGTATATCCGTTTTTCAGAAACGGCCTCGACTATTTTCTCTTTTTCTTTTAAACTAAGTCCAATAAGTGCTTTATATCTGCGAAACCATGCAACATATAGTAAAATGTGCATAGTTATTTAGGATGTGTATTATTATTTCGTAGAGTTAAAAAAACTTTACATAGTATTAAACGTTTCCCCAACACGATTTTTGACAAAAGTCTGGGTGGCATAGTGCCGCCATGTGTCAAAATCACGGTTTTTCATGTGTTTTCCCTCTAAAAGCGGTAGAACCAGGTTTGTCTCCATACAATGCCCCAAATTTAAAACAAGTATCATTTTAAGAGCAGCCTCAAGTTCAAGTTGGGGGCACTTGTTTGTATATGGGTCACAGCTACCCAGAAACGAATCAAGGGACTTAGTTGTGGTGGGTCAGTGGGTCTTTAATATCGTCAGTTTCGTTCCAGTTTCCCTTGTGTGGTGTTTTTCTATCAATTCAGTCATCACTCTCGCGTTTCGTTTTGTTGTTCGCAGTTTATTGTTGTTTAGTTTTTTCAAATTCCGAAGGTTATACTATGTTGTACGTGGGTTTTTCTGTCTTGGTTATTAAACATTTTGTATTCCTTCTTCATACATTTACAAATAACATTTTTTTTTTTTAATTAGCCTTCGGATGTTTCTATGCAGCTGCATTGGGATTACTCTGGCTTCTGGCTAAATGTCGCTTCTCATGTCTCCTGTTAGGCCGTAGAATGTCGCACTATTCGCAATATGTCCCCACAATTTGTCGCACATTGCGACATATTGCGATATTGCGACATATGGCGTGCGTTCCCCAGCCGTGATTTATCGCAACTGTGACATATCCCCCCCACCCCCGCGATTTATCGCATATTGAGACATATTGCGGAATTTGCCCTTTTTTTAATTTTTAATAAACATGTTCCATTTTTGGCAGAGGGCTGGGGGTACGGGCCCGTATATCACATTCCCCAGGCTAAGGATACGGCACTCAATCACGGGACGCATACATTGTGCACACATGTTTTCAAAAACTACAAACCCTAAACCTATTCCTTACCCCATCATGCGTTAAATATACGAACTAAGAAAATGCATTACTACTTTTACTTTGTCGACGACGCAATTCGACTAGTAGGAAGAGTTGACTATCCCTGAACATGGTCTGAGTGTTTTGACAATTGCAAACAATGACGTACACGCACCCATCCTATAGTAATAAGACAAGTGTCCGTATGTGTGTGTGTTGTCTGTGTGTCTGACTGGAACACGAAACGGCGCCTTATAACTCCGCCGTTTTTTCGACCCGGATTCGCTTCAAATTTGCTGTCAGCCCTAACGAGGGCGATGGCAACAGCAACCGGGGCGGCCGTGTCATTTGCGCGGTTTCGCAAATGCGCGAAACGCGCATATCCGCCGGTCTCTCGGCGCCCGTATCTCCAGCGTTTCTGGGACGATTGCCTTCGAATTTGGCAGGAAGATCACCGGAATCGGTTCAGAAACGCGCGCGCTATAACGCGCCTCACTTTTTACGAATAACTCCGCCGTTTCTTAACTGATTTGCTTGCAAATTTGCTGTCAGGCTTGTTATGGCCGGGGCAACGCCTGGCAGCAAATTGAAAGAGAATCAGGAGAGAGCGTCACTCTCAGAGCAGCACAAACGGGAAACGGGGCCTTATAACTCCGCAATTTCTTAACCGAATCGCTTCAAATGTGCTGTACTCAGAGTTACCAGTACTTCGCGTTACCGTTACTAGGCATTACCAGTACCCGGCGTTGCGCTAGTTACCTAGGCGTTGCGCTAGTTGTCTTAATTCTTGTTTATGGGAACCGGTTTCTTCTCTTTCATGAACAACAATGTAGGGGGCAGGGGGGTATTTGAGACATATTGCGATAGTACGACATACTGCGGACTAACATCTCCCTTTACACTATCTCAGTCCATACATGCGTGTCTGTGTGTCCTGTGAATTTATGTCTATGTGTAAAAGAATATCAAATGTGTCCCAGCACCACGCGAAGGAACATTAAGACAGTGTCAAACTGATCATTCTGAGATAACATTGCACACAGTTGAAAGCTTCAGACAATTCTGTTTCTAATGACTTAACAACCATTATCGTATCTGTTCCTGTTGCATAGCTACTAATGAGCATTTAAAGTTGGTACGGTGAATGTCGGCCATTTTGATAAATCAAAGTCTAAAGTCTACCCTATCCTAAGAAAATGCACCAACCTGCTAATTTTAAAGCACTTTTTTGAAACATTTAGAGACCATATTAAGGACTATCCTTTATAAACATGAAAGATAAGATGTTAGAGAACACGAAAATGCCCATAACTCAATATTCACAAAAATGATATTTTGGACTTTGCAAGCCTGTTGTGAGAAACTAGCCCAGCGACTTAATGTCCCTTTCGTGGTGTCACAAATGGCAATGGGGCAGAAAATATTGCTCGCGGGTGATTGGAACGAACGGTTTTGCCTTTCAAAAAAAAAAAAAATCACGAAACCGGATCTCTGAAAATAGCTGGACATGTGAGACAATAAGGCCAATGCTTTGTCCCCACGTGAATAATTCATTATTATTGCCTTTCTAACTTCCGCTTTCGCGATAGCAAAAAGCCTCAATGGAGGAGGAGAAGAAGAAGAAAAAGAAGAAGAACAAGAACAAGAACACAAGAAACAAGAAGAAGGAGGAGGAGGAGGAGGAGGAGGAGCAGGAGGAGGAAAAAAAAAGAGAAGAAGAAGAAGAAGAAGAAGAAGAAAAGAAGAAGAAGAAGAAGAAGAAGAAGACTGGAAGAAGCAGAAGAAGGAAGAAGAAGAGGAAGAAGAAGAAGAAGAAGAAGAAGCAGAGGAAGAAGAAGAAGAAGAAGAAGAGGGGGAAATAAATCAGGAAGATCAGAACGGGAAGAAGATTGATCGATTGTTTGATTCATTGATTGATTGATTGATTATTGATTCTTCGGGATAACAAATAGGCCATCTAAGGCCGTTTACAATTTCTGTCCCCCCAAAAAAAACCACAACAAAAAACATCTAATTAAGCACACACTATCAAGGAACGTAAAAGCCAAAAAAGCATGCCAGAGTGAAAATGAAGTTAATGAAACAAAGAATAAACAAAACATTAGCAATGGCGCATCTATCTCCCTCTCTCTCTCATCTCTCCGCTCTCTCTCTCTCTCTCGCTCTCCTCTGTTTGTCTGTTCTCTCGTCTAGCTGTCTCTGCTTCTCTCTTCTCTCTCTCTCTCTCTCTCTCTACTCTCTCTCTCTCTTCTCTCTCTCTCTCTCTCTCTCTCTCCTCTCTCTATCCTTTGTATTCAGCTCTGTATGCGTAATAGTATGCCTTGCCAATGTTTGTCTTTTGTGTTAAGTATATAAAATTATGTATCAAGGACAGATTGGAAGAATATAGGCAGTTGCCTAAAATCTATATCCTTGGAAAACTAGTAAGGGTTTAAAGCTTTCAAAGTTTTCAGTTTTCTCTCTCTCAAGTTTTCTCTCTCTCTCTCTCTCTCTCTCTCTCTCTCTCTCTCCTCTCGTCCCTCTCTCTCTCTCTCTCTCTCTCTTCTTTGTTAGTGGTGTTGTACAACCAGTGCCTACCATGTGGGGGTCATACCGTTATGTAACTGATACGTAAAAGCTGTGATTTGTAGTGATGTGTGATATGACAATTTGGTATGTCATGGTTTAGTTGGATGAGGTGCTAATTATGTGAACCGCACCACTTTTGTAAGTGGATTAGCTGATGCTTGATAGGACGATGTTTGTTGTAATAATTATTTTATGTTGTGTGCTTTGTTTCATTGATTGATGCACAGCTGTCCTTGCCGCAACCCTTCAATGTGACTGGATCTATATTATTTTTTCAGTTTTTTCGTGTGTTTGTTCTTGCATGTTGTTGTTGTCGTCGAAGGTTGGGTTTGTTTGTTTGTTTATTGTTTGTTCTTTTTTACCTTTTCTTTTTCCATTGTTTATATATTTTTGTTATTGTTTTCCCATGTACCCCCAAGGGGCTTTTTGGGGAAATAAAAAAACCTTGAAACCTTGAAACCTTGTCAACAGTGCGTGACTTTACAATGATCCCCTAGCGGTAGTGTAGGTGAAATGGTGGGAACTAAAAATAACAAGTGCAACGCGGAGCGGCTGCAAAGTCCCCTCGCAGCACATCGCCGAGCTACTCCGAAATCGGAATGTGTGTCGCCTGTACACATACATAAAAACGTATCAAAACAGCAAGTAACTACCTAAAAAGGCATCACAACAGCACGTAACTGAATAGGTTTTTTTTGATATATAGCCTTGGGGTTCGTACCTGTGATTTGAGCGCGCGCGATCACATGCGCGCACACGCGCGCACAGAAAAATTCGGCTTCAGTCAGCTGCGGAGTGTGTGCGAGCTCTTTGTATTCTCAGGCTTTTGGTCAATAGTAAATACAGAAAGACAAGAATAATAACTGTGGGACAGGGCGGGGGGTGGGGGTTGGGAGGATGACAGAGAGCGAAGGGTTCTCGCTGGAAGAAGGCAGAGTGCCACTCTTTTCTTTTTCAAGCCATTTGCTTTAAAGGTGTACCCTGACGGATGAGTTTTTTGCAATAAACACATCGATATCACCAGAAAGACAGCCTTTTCGAGGATCGGAACCCTCCTCAGTTTTGCTCTGGTTTCCTAGAAATTAAACCTTCAAAACGAGGCGATTCCTCCCCATCCTGGGTAGTCCGGAGAGTATCGTAGCCATTTTGGACACTTCAGGGTATAGGTCACTCTACTTTTTTTTTCATTTTTTTTTTGCTAGGAGGTTTGATTTTCTTTTTCCCTATGCGAACCGCCTCATGAAAAGGCAACGCGAGGCGATAGCCTCCAATCCTGGGTAGTCAAAAGAGTATCTAGGCAATGAACATCTTTCAGCCTATCTCAATGTACATTTTTTTTTCATGCTTAGGTTGCTGACCTCTCATCTCTCTCTCCTCTCTCTCTCTCATTTCTCTCTCTCTCTCTCTCTCCTCAACGGAGTGGGTCCGCAGTTTGGCATTCTTCTTTTTTCTTGCTTCTGTTTGGCGAATTTCTTGCTGCTTTCTGGCAGTGCTGGACTCTGCTTTTTGTCTCTGTAGGCTAGCCTACGTTCCCGCGGCACAATTTGGCCGGCTGCGATCAGAGGGTGTGCTGAGATGTTTTCTGTTGCCTTGCTACACTGCATTAGGCCTAGGCGGTCGTCTGCTCGCGTTGGTTTTCCATTTGGGTTGGGCTCCCTCTCGCTCTCTTGCTCTCTCGAGTGCGGGCTTCGTAGGGGTTGGCTGAACGGGTGTTATCTGACTTTGTCAGTAGGCGAGGCCTACTCTTCCCACACTCACACTTCACACCATGCACTAATGTGTTCAGACCCATAAAAGTTTTCATCATCCCTCCTTGATCTTCTCTTTTTTTTCAGTGTGCCTTTTTGTTTTATTCATTTGGCTGCACACATTAATTCTTCTCTCTCTCTCTCTCTCTCTCTCTCTCTCTCTCTCTCTCTCTCGCTCTCTCTCTCTCTCTCCCTCTGTCTCTCCCTCTCTCTCCTCCTCTCCCTCCACCTCTCCCCCTCTCTATCTCTCTCTCTCTCTCTCTCATCTCTCTCTCTCTCTCTGCTCTCTCTCTCGTCTCTCTCTCGTCTCTCTCTCTCTCTCTTTAGCTGAAAAATAGTAAACATTAGTGGCATACATTTATAACCATTATAAAAACCGCGTGCTGTCTAGTGATACACACACACTCGCCTTCTCTCTATCTATTTCTCTCTCTTACTTTTCTCACTTTTTCTTCCCTAATTATTCGTTAAGCAGGTGTGATCTAAGTTTTAATTCCCTTTCCCAAATCAGTTCGATTTTTTGTCTTGCGCCATATCTGTATTTGCTGATACAGAGCTTTGCTAGTGTGATGAGGTGGTTTACCACCCGCCTGTGTTTTGCTATCAAGATTGAGGGTTCGTGGTAACCTAAGATTGCTATTTGTTCAGTAATATTTATAATCCGATTACATCTGACTTGTATTTCGTTTTCGACTTGTGACCATTCCGGTTTTATTTCTTTACATTGATAAAAAAAAGTGTTCGATGTAGTCTTTTTCCCCATTTCTGCAGACATCACACGTTTCACTTTGTGCTATGCCATCTTTTTTAATAAGATGTTTGTGGGATAAATGTTATGCATTATTTTCCATTGCAGGACTCGGAGACGAGTTTCTTTATAAGCTGTGAAGTTTGTTCCCATTCCTTATGGTCTAGGTTGTAATCAAATTTTCGTTTCCAAAAGTTTACGGAGCATGGCTGGATTTTGGGGGTTAAATATTTTCTCAGTTCCTGTGTTGTGTACCGTATATGTGTATTGGTTTTATATTTATGCAAATGTCTCGTATGTCTTGTTCAATTATGGAATTGAGGTCTAGAACTCCTTTTGTGCGAGCTGATTCAAAAGCACTCTTCACAGCGTTGTATTCAAATTGCCTGTGTGATGATTGTCCCAGTTTATTTTCCATTTCTTCAAAACTAATGATTTCTAGAGTTTCCGTTAGGATGTCTTTAATTCTAGTTATTCCTCCTGTTATCAAGTCTCTAATATGCAGATTCCTGTTTTTGAATTGGAGGTTTTGATTGTTCCAAATCAGAGAGTTTTGGTGTGTCTTTTCGGGGTAGCTCTGTGGATCTCTTTGTTTAAGGTTCAGCCAGAGTTTGAGTGTTTTGACCCAAAAAGTATTGTTGCCTATTCCAGTTAATTTGTGTTCAAGACAAAAGGTGTGTAATATCTCTAGTCCTTCCCCAAGGTGGTCGTATTCTATGGTGGGGAATATTGCCCATTTCCCTTTATTGTGTACAATCAATTTTACTATCCATCTTAAATATAAGGCTTCCTGGAATGTTTTCATGTCCATCATTTTAAGGCCACCCTGCTTGTACTCTTGGTTAATGACTTTGCTTCTGCGTTTGACTTTGTCAAAGGCTGTCCTATTGCTGGTTTTCTTCTTCCATATGAAGGAATATAAAATATGGTTTATATTATGTAGCACTCTATCTGGCAGACCAATTGATTGCATAATATAGATGAACTGAGACATAAGAAGGGTTTTTGAAACCAGAATTTTTCCCAAATATGCTTAGGTTTCTCCTGTTCTATGTATTGTATGCGTTCTTTTTTAAAACTTCGATTCTTTTGCTGCCAGTTGCGATCATTTTCAGATGCTGTTGTTTTGTTGCTGAAGTATATTCCAAGGATTTTTATTTCATCAGTCCAGGTCAAATTGTAAGGTTTATCGTCCAGGTGTTTTGTTATCCCAAGCCACATTGCTTCTGTTTTTTTGAGCGACATTCGAAGGCCCGAAATGGCAGCAAAGGCATGGAAAATTTGTAGAGCTTTTGCTAGGTCGGTTTTGTCTTTAAGGTACAGTGTTGTATCATCTGCAAATTGCTGTATTTTAATTGTTTCTAAAAATTGTTTGTGCTCAATTCCAATTCCTTTTATTTCGCTATTTCCGATTTTAATAGCTAACAGTTCTACGGCTAGAACAAATAGTAGGGGTGATAAGGGGCATCCTTGCCTAATGCCCCGTTCTATTTGAAAAGGCCTGGATATCCAATTAAAGTGATTGATGCAGCTTTCAGATTTAGACATAATAGTGAGAATCCAGTGGTGAAATTCTGGACCAAAATTGAAGTGTTTTAAACTGTCTAAAATAAGTTTTTTTGATATAGTATCAAATGCTTTAGTAAAGTCTACTGCTAAAAGCAATCCTGGTAATTTTTTCCTATTAAGGTAGCTGATTATATCGTCGGTTGTTCGTAGTATAGTTGCGATGTTTCTTCCTTTTATAAACCCACACTGGTCTTCATCTACTATGCCATGTATTACAGCTTTTAGCCTGTTCGACAAAAGTTTTGTTAAAATTTTGTAGTCTGTGTTTAAAAGGGTGATAGGTCTCCAATTATTAAGACGTTCACGGCTAAGGTTTTTTCCTTTGTGTAAAAGAGTAATGATTCCTCTTTGTTGTGTTTGTGAGATGTGTCCCAGCGTGTAGGAGTATGCAAATGACTGTAATAAATTATATTTAATTTTTATCCAAAAACATTTATAAAATTCTGTAGTAAGGCCATCAAACCCTGGTGCTGATCCGTTTTTCATTTATTTTAGGGCTTGGGCTGCTTCTTTCTCACCAATGTTGCCTTCGCATGATTGTTGTGCGTGCTCATCAAGTGTAGGGTGTTGTGCCTCTGACCCTAAGAAATCATCGATATATGACTCGTGTTCGTTGAGTAGATCATCATCTTGCTTATAGAGCGTTTCATAAAATAGGACTTGTTCTTCTATAATGTCTTTTTGTTGTGTTAGTTCTCTCCCATCATCAGTTATTAATAACTTAATACTGTTATTAGCTGCTCTGTGTTTTTCCAGTGCAAAAAAATACGCGGTATTCTTTTCTCCCTCCTCTATGAATTTTGTTCGTGATCGTATCTGTGCTCCACGTGCTTTTGCTAGACTTACTATCTCCAGTTCTGTTTTGATTTGATTTTTTTTCTGCCTCCAGTTGACGATTGTTCGGGAGATTCCCAAGTAGTTTCTCTATGTCGTTAAGCTTTTTTAAAAGAATTATTTATTTTCTTTGTTTTTCTAATGCTTTTTGCTTACTATAATCTATTGTGTGTTCTTTTATTTTCATTAACTCCCATTTGTCATGGGGAGAGAAGTTGTTAAGTGATTCGTCTAGGTTTTCTATGAAAGCGTTCATGTCCTCTACATATTTAACATCTTTAAGTAAACTTATTAAATTTCCAGTAAGATGGACCTCTTTTAAAATTATGAAATTTGAGTGTCATTTCAACAGCCCTATGATCACTAAGAGGGACCGAAATAATGTCGGTATTGTCAACAAAAGTTAGCAATGATGATGACACAAAGACATAGTCTTATACGCCTGGCTATGAAAGGGTTGCTTCTATGCCACGTGTATTCTTTGATATCTGCATGGTGCAGACGCCATGTGTCGTGGATATCTGTATCTATGATCATTTGATTAAAGTCCTCAACTTCGTGTCTATTGTGTTTTTCCAATGTATTATTTAATACAGAATTAAGGTCACCCACGCCCATTAATTTAACGACAATCGTTTTGTATTAGATTCATGAACAATTAATTTTTTTTTCGGAACGACCCATAGAGGCAAAAGAATTGCCAGTTTGTCCTACGTAATTTTATTGGTCGTGTGGGCCTTAAACATTGTCATGAAAACACAAGTCCTTTCCTCCCCTTCTTTCCCCTAACTGACTTACCTTTAAAACAACAACAACACCCTTTCTTCCTCTTTCTTTCTTCCTTCTTTCCTTCCTCCTTTCTTTCTTCCTTCCTCCTTTCCTTCCTTCCTCCATTTCTTCTCGTGTATGAGTTTCTGCATCCTGCATTAGTTTTCTGCTCACTAACGTAACTTGCCCTTTTACTGTGTTCTGTGCCGTTGGGGTCGAAATAATTTACACCCCACTCTAGTCCCCGGATCCGCTTCTTCTCTAGTTGTTTATGTTAGTCTCTTGTAATGCTATTTAGTGCTTTTATCAACCTGTTAGCACGAGTCATGCCCTTTGTTTATCCTCTAGCGCGCGGATCGCGAAGAGCGCTTTTCTTGTTCCGCGATGACAGTGTGCAGTTTGGCGTGATACTGTGGATGCAGTTGCAAGAATGAAAAATGCAAGGCTTCATTTGAAGGGCAACCAAACAAGCATGCATAGGCCACTAATTATGTGTCGTGCAGCAATTACCTGTAAAAGTGTGGAAGATGGACGAAATATCACTACATACAGCTTCCTAGGGCTGACCAGACTGTTTGCAACATTTGGAAACAGCGTGTGACGCTGACAATGAAAAGATTGTTTTCACAGAGCACCGTAATGCGTGTTCGGACGCATTTTGAAGGGCGTGCCGTCCTCAGCCCACGAACTTAATCATCCCATCGCTGTTTTCAACAAAAGATTTAAACATCCAAGGTAATATAGTAATATTTATTTTATTCATATGTTAATACCACTTCATACAGCTTCGCATTGAATCTGTGGCCACACACCTTGTTACTTGTATTAATCCAACATTACTTTTGACACTAACAATGTGTGTGTTTTTCTCGTTTTCTTATTTAGTTTTTGGCTCGATGTGATTATTCAATGACGACTCAGACGTGCAGTGCAACTGAGCAACTGACTTCTTCTCCAGTAAATCTAGACCTTCAGTGACCCTGACTCAGGACTGGCTGGTCCTTAGCTGTAAATTCATTTTCAGGCCCCATTATTATATGTGCCATTGTCATGCAGTTTTCGCCTGGACCTCGGGTAAGGGATAGGGTTAGAATCAGTTCTGAGCTATTTTCATCAAGAGGAGGGGGGGGGGGGGGTTATGTTGTTGTTTCCTGGCTTAACGCTCCAGGGATCATCCCAACCGCAGAGCACTTTTGAGCAATTCAGTACAATGACTCAGCTGGGATGATAAACATTACGTGTTGTGACCGTTTTTGATTACCCCGCCATGTGGGCAGACCACACTCCATCTTCGGGAGGGGTGTTTATGAATTAACTTTATCCCTAAAACAGCCGCTCAAAGTCAAAACAACGCGTGAATGCTAAGCCATCGGTCTTCCTTTCGCTCGTTTAGACGCAATTTAGCGACTGTGGGCAGCATGAAATAGGCTGGAAATGTTGAATGAAATATGCTCTCACTTCTCTACTCTAATTTCAGTTTGTTTTTTGTTGATTTTTCCCCAATTATGTTTTGGGATTAAAATAAAATAGTCGTAAACTGTTTTAACCTATCCCTTACCTGATTCAGGTGAACATGCTGAAATAGGCGCATAATAATGGGGCCTTGAGAATGGATTTTTAACCCACTAGCTTCTCTTTTTCTTACATATAGTGGTCCTCCATGCAACAATTTTATGAGGACGTGGGGGGTTTTCAACTAACAGTAGACTTGTGTACACATAGAGAACTTGCTGCCCAGAATATTAAAAAAAGGCAATGCATGATTGAATGGGAGACTGGGTGAGAGGGGGTGGGCATATTTGGGAATAGCCTGGACAAGGGGTTATGGAGTTGAGGCACGGAAGGTGAGGAACAGGCCAAGTGTTGGGGGGAGAGGAGGACGAAGGGGGGGAAGGGGGGGAGGGGGGGGGGAGGGGTAGTAGGTTTAAATCTGGATTTGAATACCTCCACTGAGGCTATATATGCTTCTGGTAGAAGAGTTCTACTCACACTGTCATTGTCCCCAAAGGCCTGGGAAATGAGTACTTCCAGTCTCCGATTAGGGTATGACATCTGTACACATTTCCTGCGGATGCGTGAAATTACCTTTACAGTGACAAAATATCAGCAAATCATTGAGGTTACTTAATACTAAGAAGTAAGGGGAATAATGTTCACACAACACACAAATTGCAATCCGATGCTTGTTTTTAAAAAGAAGTAAATCTGGTATATGCCATCATACAGGTATTTAGCAGACTACATATCAGAGCTCAGATTGTTTGTAAATTTCTGGTCATATGACTCCTGATTATTACAGAAAATGATGTTCAATGTCCAGAATAATGGGGGGGGGGGTGCGGGGGGGGGGGGGGGGACCCATAAAAGTTCACTGTTGGGATGTTGTATTAAACTTGAATAATTTATTGTACTATTCTTGATGATTTTTATTTGATGATTATTTATCTGTTCTTTGTACCACAGATCTGCGAAGCTGACAAGGACAACTTTTTGGACTGGTTGTGGGAAACTTCATCAAGGAGAACTCATGTGGGGCTTCAGCAGTCAAACAATGTTTCCAGTTTGGCAAGTCCAATTTCTTCCATAAAGTTACTCTTTATTATCCTAGATTCTTTTACCTACAATGTCTTGCCCCAATGAGTTTGATTAATGACCGACCGATATTCCAGTCTGACACATCCCTTTTTAATCTGTAATTTTCATAAAATTCTTTATTGTCCTTTGGCATTGTACACGCACATGAAACTTGTCTTCCGTGTTGAAAATAAGAATTATAGAAAATAAAAATATTAAATACACACAAGAAACGTAACTTTACATTTAACAATTGTAACTCACACACACCCAATTCATTCCTCTACTCTCCGCTTATCTTGCTCACTCTGCAACCCCACCACTTTTCCCTTCTTTTTGGGGGAACCTTTTTTCTTGTTCCCCTTTGTTCCATTTTTTGTTTTCAGCCTCTTGTCTGCTTGACTGACTAAATATGACATTTCCAAGAGCCTTAATTGTTGTTGTTTGATACAAACATGTCTGGTTTTCTGTGTACCGTAGTGTTTGGTGTATACTAACACATTCATACCGTGTGAAGTTGGTGTGTGGTGTGTATGCGTGTGTGTGTGTGTCAGTAGAACCTCCCTCATACGATCGGCTCCTAGGTTCATTGTACAACCTTGTGCAGTGAGTTAATTACTGAGTTCATTAGGTGATTTGTGTACAAAACAAAAAAAGAAATGCACATTTATTCATAGGAAAAAACAATTTTAAAAGCAAATATGCGATTTTCTGCCAACTTTATCTGACTTCAGTTTTTATTGCTCAATTATCCGTAATTGTTAAAATACACACCACTAAATCCATGTGTTCTTTTCGCCCTCCTACGCAGTTTTCAGTAACACGCAAAGTACCATACTTTTCTGACTCTAAGGCGCACCTCCAACTGTCACATCATAATTCATATTTTGTTAGGTTTTCTTGCTATATCAATTATAAGTAGTCATATTTTACAGGGGAATTAGTCTCACTTTGGGGAGTAAAATATCACCTTATTGTTTAGAAAAATACAGTATTTTTGTTTTTCTAAGACAATAAATATAATTATGAGGGGGAAAAAAACTGAAGTAATTGTGCAATTAAAAACAAACCTACTGTCGGCCTTTTTTTTGGTTGTTGTTTTAGGACAATTTGTCCCTGTCTACTGCTGAAGCTGGCTTTGCTTGAGCACCCCGCACACAGGATGGAGTTTGCAGGAGGTGGATCGGCTCTGATGATGATGTAAGTGCCTTGAACCTCATACATATTCATGCATGGTAGACCGCGAATTGCGGAAAAGCCATGAAAATTGGGACCACAAGCCCCCCCTCAACCAAAAAAAGCCGGGCGAAAAACTCGCTCGGGTGCCTAAAAATTACGTGCTTAAACCTATGCAATCTCTTCGCAGAACCGGATGTGAATGACTGAACAAGCCTAACTCCCGCCGAAGTTGCGTCATAGCGCGGCCTAGCTCACGCCGCACGTTTCCAGATTTGTGATCCTAGTGCTCTTTTTTCTTCTTCTTCTCTTCATTTTGACGCCAAACTTCATCATTTTAGTTTGAGTCGACATCTTTCAACATGAAATGCAGAATCGGTTGAGATATTCCTTCCGCGAAACTCACTTCGCCCCCACCATCATGCCTTTAGTATTAGAAATAAATATGTGTGATGTGTTCCTGTGGATGTTCACAGAGTAAAGAGTTGCAACTGACCCTTCAATGGATTGATGTAGACTGTGACGCCTTTTCAGTGGAGATTAATTTTAGCTACTAAATTCTCTGTGACTAGATAATTCCAAATACCAAAATTGAACGGAATTTGTATCCTCATAGACTTTTGATAGTCCTCATTTTGTTCTGAATTGTGGTAAAAGCATTGCAAATATATATACACTGGATCCTGCCAACTAAAAACTGCATAACTCATAAAGGACTTCATAACTCACCATAATTTTTAGGTCCCATCTTACCCCTTCAGTACCGCTATCACTGCGCTACGCAGCCGGTATGCATCGCGTTTTTGAATGCGGCAAATAGCACCGACATATATTCACCGGTATACAACTCGGTGGAAGTATTGATGCTTAGACTTAGAGATCACATATACACCTTCGGCCTGAAGTGGTCCTGATCATTTGTATGCAAAAAAGTATTTTTATCTCAAATAATTGGCTATATCTCAAAATAAAATGTTGGTCCTTTCATTTGACTTATCTGATTTCTAATGTATAATTATTTATTTTTAATCCATGGTTTATACGCTTCCCTTCCTTCCTTTTTCCCAAAAATAAAGTGTAGCTGAAGTAATTGAAATGACAGAACTGCTACCATATTGTTCTTTCTCTCTCTCTCCTTTTTGTATATGTGTTATTAATGGTGTATTCATCAGGTTGTGTGTTTTAAAGTCTGAAATTATTTTATTTGTTACAGGATCTTAGAGACAGACACCTGTTGTTGGGTGCTGCATCACGCCCTATGATTGCATCAGTGTTTGATGCACGACTATTTGTGGACCCTGTGCTCAAGGAAAGCCTTCCCTACAAGTTGTGCTGCATCTTCCCAAGTTGACATAGTGATTTGTCACTTTCTGTGACGCTGCAACACAAACAGATGTGCCGCCGAAAGCAAACAGCAGACACAGTATAAACTGTGACAGACGAAGTGTGTGACAAATGCATTCCAGTTGGAATGAACGTTTGAGACCGCCACTATACAGATTTACCAGCAATGACATTTGAAGATGTTGCTGATGATAACCAAAACTGATTTTATACTGGCATACCAAACAAGGATGCATTGTTTTTGGCCCAGTTTTTGATGAAGTTGCAATGATGAAAAACATCTGAAATCTCAAGTCGTCAAAAGAGAAAATCTACGACTAAATGGATGAATTTTCATGTTCCTCATGAGACTCGTTTTGCGTCTTCTTTGACAAGATCCGCTGATCGTTTTCGCATTAGTTTGTCAACGTGCTCAAAATGTATTTTCTGCGTGCGACTATGTTTCTGACACCAAATTTGGTCCCCCTCATTCAGTGGCCTTCAACAGAAGACAGATTTGCATCTAGCCAATGTCTTTTCAGAGTCTCATTTACCCCAATGCAGGATTGTGCTTGATTGTACACGAGAAGATATTCACTCGCAACATCTCACTTGTGTCACAGACTTTAACCTATAGCCATTACAATCGAACCTGACCTGGAAGGCCCTCAGTGGCATTACTCCATTGGAAACTCCTTTCGTTAGTCTCTGACCTTTGAGCTAGGCAGCATCAGTGACCAGCAAATAGTTGTGAAGTCTGGCCTTCTGAATTGTTAGACAGAGGTGATGCAATAAATGGGTGATAAGGTTTGACATTTCAAGGTTCATATAGAATGAAGAGGAATTCAGTTAATACCCACAAGAAAGATAAATTGAAGAAAATGACTCCAGAACAGATCATTCAAACAAGGCGCATAGCTTTCCCTCAGGTATTCATGTAGGCACAATTAATGGACAGAGTGAAAACTTCAGAATATAACGTGCATGTTCTTCCCCCCCCCCTTGTCTTTATCCCAACCAAGTTTGGAAAGTTTGCAATCTCTGACAATGCTATACAACCTTTAAATCCTCGTCGTTAACTGACCTCCGTATTGTTATATACTCCAATTTAAGACTGATTTTTCTGGACTTTTGGAAGTCATAATAATTGAGACCTTTTGGAC
Organism: Phymorhynchus buccinoides; assembly: GCA_017654935.2. Lineage (NCBI taxonomy): Eukaryota > Metazoa > Mollusca > Gastropoda > Neogastropoda > Raphitomidae > Phymorhynchus > Phymorhynchus buccinoides. The sequence goes on from CM065708.1 coordinate 30,995,111, forward strand.
TGTACAATACCATCGAAGTGACATTTTGAGTTATGTCTATGTTTGCACATGGTCGCTGGGACATGCCAACTTATAAAATAGTTCCGTTTGACAAATTATGGTAACCTTGTGTTGGATAGTATTTGCTTTTCGTCTCAGCGTAATATGCCTTTGATCTGAGACGATATTGCATTTAGCATTGAGGATTCAATTTGTATGTCAGTGTCAGACTAAACAATCACGTTTGACTAAAAAGCCAGGTGAAATTGTTGTTCCATTGTGTTGTAGATTAAACAAGACTGCCAGGACTGTTAAAATGGGTTGTCTGGTTCAAGTTTTGTTTTGGCAGTGTTTTTCATTATCGTCAAGCTTAGAGTCAGGTGCAATATTTTGCTGACTTATTTGCCTTCATACTCATAAGTGTATTCAGAGCCGATCCCAGGAATGCAGGTAGTCAGTTAGAGTGCGGAGAGAGAGAAAAACACAGCGACCACTCCTAGCTGCGGACTTTCGCCTGCGCCAGCTTTGTTTCTCTCCTCCTTTTGCGTTTGAAAAGGGATGCTTTCGCGCGAGCGCCAAGCAGAAACTGACATTTGAGCCATAATGCTTAGCCTTATATAGTGCCGCCGCTGCTTTAACAGCTTCTGCCAAACACTGCTCTTGTATTAATTATTCCGGTCGTTAGTATATTTTCACAAGCATTGTGTACTTGCTATCATCAGGATCATGAACCGCCATTCGCAGTTTTATTATTATGTGGTATCAAACAGCAAACTAAATGAAATATAGCCATAACGAACATACTAAAGCATGTCATTTAGCAAGAGCAGTGGGGGGGTACTTTAGCAAAAGAAAATGATTTAAATGAATGCCAAAATTAGTGCCACAACTCGCCACAAATGTAGATTTTGTTGCACTAATATATTTTAATCAGCATCAGTCATAAAATCTGCCTTCGTTGTGCAAACAACAATCAAGTTGAATTCGGGTGGCGTATGTATGGCCCATTCACAGCTACAACTGGCACATCCAGCATATTATTTACACCCTGGAACATTTCGGAAGGATAAAGTTTTAGCAAAGCTATAAATTCATGTTGTTTAATTATACGTAGGTGACTCGTCCGCGCTCGAACTGATGAGCAATTCTTTTCGTGGTTCAGTTGTCTTACCCTTTCGCGCCACCATTATAAAAAAATCATAAAGTTACCTGAATCAAGAGGAAAAAAATATCAGCCAAATTGCCACATTTGTCTGTGACATTAGCCTATCCTTAACCTCCCAACATAAAAAAATAGGATCTTCAGATAACAGGCCCTGATTTTATGGCCTTCAGTGACATCGGTGTTAAACCATTGTGGTGCAAAAATGTGACATTGCGGCTGAAAGGGTAATGATTGTTTAATCGTAACGATGGCTGCTTTATGTAGTCACATCTTTTTGTAGCATATGGAATTATATTATTTAATTTAAAATTTGTATAGCTATTGATGGAACAAAGTCAGAATTGCTGACATTAGCAACCTGATTATAGCAGCCTCCACAGCTCATTATTTGTCCATAAATTACTGGGTACTATTTAAACCATGTTTTATTTTAATTTTATAAAGATAACAGTTACCATCAACCAATGACTAAGCTATTGGGTCATTGTTTGATGGATTCTAATCAAATCGAGTGATGTGCCACTTTTTTGCTATATCGAATATGATCACGTCTTTGCTAATGGTGGTTTAGTATATGTAAAGACCTACAAAATTCAGTAACAAAAACATATATATTATGTTAATGAAATAAAAAGAATATAAGATGGTTGGAAACATTTTATACAATGCAAGAACAATTTTTGGCCCTGAGATTATGAATTAACAACGTCATAACTATGGTAAAAATTGCAGGTGAGGGGATCGGTGCACTTTAATGCTCGGTTATATGTGTTGAGAAGATTGCCCTGTCTTAGTTTGTGGTTTTGCGATGTATGTTTGAACTTCATTTAGCTCCCACTTGCAGCATTGAATGTGATTTTCAATGTTTCTATTATTTATGAAAATGGCACTTGTTTTATCAGTACAGAAAACCGTCTTATTATTAACACTTTGTTTAACCCTTTCAACGCCAGCTGTTGCATTTTTGCACCTAATGATTATACCATGTCACAAACCAAAAAGCCTGAAATTAGATCTGTGTCCAACGATCTTGTGTCTTGATTTGAAGAGATAAGGAATAGGCCTTATTTAAACATAGTCAGAGAATCCCCAAGATTGCAGACAAAAATCTTTTTTCTATTCATGTAAGTTATCGAAAATTCTGGCTAAAAAATGGCTGAGGCGAAAAGGGTGAATGTTTTGTTTACATTTGAAAGGTTTTTTGTTGTAAAACGTACATAAGCTTTTTTAATCGGACCGAGGTGTTCTGGACCAGCGACACACATGTGGGTTATGGTGTGCTCATATAAGGTGTAGAACTTTAATTATGATAAAAGACATGGATTAATAAAAGACAGTATACACAAAAGTGCCAAAGATATCAAAAATTGACTATGTGTCCTCGGTCATGCATGAAAAGTGTTCCTTTTTAATTTCTCTATTTTGTCAGTCCAAAGTTAAAGTATTCTTGGTTCCTTTGAAAGCTACAATTATACGTTTTGTTAAATGTTTGGTATGCAAGCACTCATTTTGAGACAACATAAATCACAGTATCACAATCAAATTCACAGTATTGCCAATCTATTAACACTAACAGTACACACACACACACACGAATTTTTGCGGACATAGTAATAGTTGAAATGAGTATAAAGGCGATACATCTTCCCCAGACTCAGGCCCCTCACTTATATATGACTGACAATAATCATAAGTAATGAGGAAAAAAAAGACAAAATCTGAAATTTGGGTAATTTTTGGGGGTGCGCCTTATACAAACATGGGCTTTATTGTCCCAAAAATAAGGTAATTATTAAGCAACTCATCAATCAGATTATGTCATTCAATCACAAGTCAATGTCGGTCATTTCATAAAGGAAAGTTTATTTTTTAACCCGAACATAAGTATTCTGAGCATGACGCTTTAACCCCCAGTCCCACATTCACGAGTTTACAGAGTTGTGGTGATGCACCTCGACCATACCAGATAGGATGATTTCTTCATTTGATAGTCCACAGTACCCAATGGCAGTGTCTAACTAAACACTAAAAGAAAAACATAAAAAGCTCAGTGGGGGAAAAAAGGAAACAGAATAAAATTAAATAGGGAAATAAAAAGATGAAAAGCTCAATGGTGGAACCAAAATGGGTTCAGAAATTAATTCAGAGGGTCAAATAAATTATAAAGACAGAAAAGTTAACAACAGGGCACTTTGAACGAAAGAAAGGAAAACTAAAACTGTTTGTGCAGACAGGAGTAGTATATTATGTTTCTGTAAACATTTCTTTTTTAATGACAGGGCCCAATCCATAGGGGAAACTGAAAAGCACATCAAAGTTTACTGTCGGAAATTGACTGATCAAAATATATTACTGAGCTTGTGATCTTGTCACATAATCTCATACATTAAATTTGCATGTATCCTGATGTCATCAAAAATACGAAATAAAAAGAAGCAAAGTGAGATTTGGTCATGTTTTATACTGTCAGTCATCACAAATTGATTATTTATAAGCACAAGTCATAGGTCCTGGAATAGAAATTATGTTCATGTTTTACGAACTAATAGCATATTGAGAATGAATTGGCTATTACACTATTTAATTTACTATACAGGGATTATTCTTCTTCCCGTCAATCGGCCAACTTCATCAGGTTGAAGATAATCACCAGTATTAAAAAAAAGAGAAAATGAAGGTCATCACACGACACCGAGACAGCAAGAAAAATAAAGGAATAAATAATGTCATGTAACAAGATGGATCCCTGAAGACTTCATTCAAACCCATATAAAAAAAAAAAAACTACCTCAACAGATTTTAGCCAAATTAACCCTTTCAATCGCCATTGTCGCCTCTTTGCACCACAAATCAATGATTTAGCACCCATGTCACTGAAATGCATCAAATTAGGGTCTCTCCTTAAATGGGATAGGCCCTATTTTTATGCATGTCACAGGTGAATCCCCAATATTGCAGACATAAAAACTTTTCTCTACCCACGTAAGCTTAATGGAAATTGTTTTGCTGAAAAATGGCTGGCTTTGGAAAGGGTTAAACTTAAAGTAGAACTAGAAGTCAATTTTCAGTCAAGCAGTTTGTTGTACTGATTACGGTATTAGAAGCCGCATAACAGTGGCAGGGTGGACTTACTTTGGTGCAATTTTCTATTTCTCAGTATGCGTGAAGAAAACATTTCAGGGACTACACCACTAACAAAGAAAGAACGCAGCTTATGTTGCATGGTCTTCCAGAGATCCTCATCAATACTGATACGTTCAATGTGGATGTCGGAGACAGTCCATACCACAAAATCGCACCACTTCCTGCCTGTGATGCCCATTTGCCCCTGTACTTGGTAAAAATAAGGGTGGGAGGTTTTCAGCTTCACCTCTTCCCCCTTAAGGGCACAGCAAAAGCTCTTGTCTGCACAAGCTTCCTGGATGGACCGAGTGGACCATGTGTATGGGCACTTCACCTCCACAAGACCCAGAGGAGGTACACAATCGGGACAATGAACCAGTCCGTCCGGACTGGTTGCCAAGAATGGGAGATCATGATCAACAACAAGGCCACAGTCAGCAACAGACAAGTGTGGATGAGATGTTGCCATTATATTGAAGTACTGGCGCCTCGCTGCTGCTTCATGGTTCTTCCCCCACTTGGTAGCAGCGGTCTGAAAGGCGAACAATACCCATGATGCTTTTCACAAGATTGTCAGCTTGTGTCTGCTTTTCTGCCAACATCACTGCACCAAACTGTGAGTGCGTCACCCGACCAGATCGTGCATGGTGCCAAGCAACGCATTTAGCCTGCCTCTTGTGCAAGCCTCAAATCTCCTGATTTCACTTCCGAACATCTTCAATAACTTCCACATAGCTCTTCCAACTGCCCAAGCCATTTCCATGTCTTCAAATCACATGATCTGCAAAGTCAGTTAACAGGAGAAGTTTCCACTCAAAGTACCCCCTCTTTGCCTGTTCTTTGTGTGGTAAAAGCTCATAATGAACAGTGTGGTTTGATGCTTGCAATCTGTGCTCAATCTGTGTGAGTTTAACACAACTTTGGGGGAAGCGGCACATCTGACTTTGGAGACGAAGAGCAATCAGCAAACTTTTTTTGGAGGATAGGATCCGTTTTCTTGGAATCAGCCATGAGCATCCCCCCCCCCCCGCTGTGACGTTGAGAAAGGGGTGGGGGGCAGGCCCCTTTCTCTCTTTCTGTCATGTCAACAGCATATACAGCACAGCTGCAATATGGTGACATGATTCTCCATCCCTGAAACAAAAAAAACGCAAATGCGGTTCAGTTAACATTTGACGATGTAAAAATACCATTTTTCAAACTAATAAGTAAGGCGCATGCGGCACCCCCACCAATTTTTACACAACATTCAGATTTTGTTATATTTTCGTACTATTTTACTATTTTTAGTATGCAGAATGATTATAATATAAGGTGCAGGTTCTCAGTCTGGAGAAAAAACAATACGCCTATGATCGAAAAGTGATAGACAAAAACTGTCCTGAGATGAGATAAATCAATAGGACAATACCCTGGCTCGTCAAGAAATCAATAGGACAAAGCGGCCACTGGCAATTGCAGTGTTAAACAAAATAAAATGACATTTCGATTTAATAGGTTCAATGCCTAATCAGAAAATGTACTGGATTCCACCCCTCCCCAATGCTTAAAATTTATTATAAGACTAAGAGTACATAAAACACCCCCAACAAACACAACATCCCGGCGTCAAAAGTCAAATAGTAATAACATAACACATTGTTTTTGGCCTGCCAATATATTTAGTATTGAAATAAAGCAATATGATTATAAAATAAATAATAACAAATGTTAACTGTTCATTCACAACAGTTACTTTGATGGATTACTAGTTAAAAATCATGGATAGAAAGAAGATTTTTCAGTGACAAATCTCAATATTATAGCACTAAACTAAAGATATGAAAAAAGTACAATAACGGTGGTGATGGCCCGCAAGTAGTGTTATAGGTCTTATTCTTTTATTTATTTTATAAAGACGAGCAGGTACCCATCACCGATTCTATCACCTATCACCACTGTAAACAATATCCAGCCCAACCCTCCAGAACAGTAGTCGCTTCTCTGGTATGTGAAAAGTCAGAGACAGACACAATGACTAGCTACATAATTGAGTGATTACCCACCCCCAGTGATGCATGATAAATTGTTTTGTTTACTTCCTCTTCGATCGCTCAGGTTCCTGTCAAATTATGGTGCAGATGTGTCAGAGCCATATGACACCTAAGAAATACATATGCCAGCAAGTCCTACTTCGGCTGGAGGAAAATGTTTTTGAAAATGGAAAAGGGGGTTTTTGGGTTTCTTGAAAGAAGGCAGGAGAATGGACCGGTGTCCCGTGGTCCTGTCAAGATTGTAGATTGAACACTATACCGACAGTGACGTAAAGGAAAAAGGGAGTTGTAAAATAAGTAATTTTGTTTACACAACACACAACAAATTATGTCATGTAAAATTAAGATGTAAGAGGAAAACCTCTGAGTTGACATGCTTACCTGCAGTGCATGTGCAGTCTCGCCTGAATGAATATGCCAAGTGTGTTTACTAGCATATCCAAGTCTGGTAGTCTGGAGATTTATTTGGATCCTTCATTAAGGATGGCATGACCGGAGGCTTTCCACAAGCATGATAACACCGCATCTTTGACTCTGTGGAATAAGCTGAAGACATGCCTCGTCAAACATCGTTTGGCTTTCAGCTGTCTCTGAGCACCCATCTTTGGTTTGTTGTTGTACGGTGTTGGCTGAGGACCAGATAAATATAAACATCTTTGTCAGTACGGCAGGGACAGATCACCAGCTCTTAAGCTCACTCTGACAAAGTCGTGGGAATTAGGCAATTGATAGCAGTTGGCGTCCCCAAAGCGGTGAAATTTTCTTGCAAGTGACTGGCTTTGCGGTCGGTCTTCTGCCCCCAAGTTGGGTGTGAGGTCAATTCCACGCAACCCTCCGCGCGTGCCACAAGTGCGCTTTCTTTCCAATTAACCTTAGGCCTCGAGCTCTCAAAAAGTCTTCACAAAGCTGGAATTGTCAGTCTGAAAATGATTCTTTCGCCTTCTCCATCTCCCTGCTAAGGACGATCGCCACCGGAAGAGAGAGCAAAGGGACTGAATCCGCGAGGGCACAAAAAACAAGGGAAGTAAACAACCCCACTAAACTGTAATAGTAACAGCCATGCCACCCCCGAACAGCACAATGGGGGCGGAATACGAAAGTCTGTCACTTTTGGAACATAAGTATAGCTCCACAAACACCTGTCTGATACTATATACAAACTATGGGGAAATGTCGGCGTCAACGTTAGGTAATTAAAAGCGCCACATGACAACGACTGCTTACAGAAAGCTTAGCTTGAAAAATGTGACTGTACTCAACTAGTTTGAACTACAATTTATCACACGTTTTATAGAGCGATTGTCAAATAGTGATTGAGGTTTGCATACCTAATTATGGTGTATTTTTAGCTCGAAAGTATTGTTATTGAGTATTAGCCCGTTGGATTGAGAGGAAGAGAGAGAGAGAGAGATTATGAGAGAGAGAGAGAGAGCGAAGAGAGAGAGGAGGATCGAGAGAGAGAGAGAGAGAGAGAGGATGAGAGAGAGAGAGACGAGAGTAGAGAAGAGAGGCACAGAGAGCGAGAGAGAGAGAGATTTTATATGTGGACCATGAGACGACGACGACGACGATAATGATGCCATGTTAATGACGAGTAATGTTGATGATGCCTGATAACATGATGACATGAGATAGATATAACGATAACAGCAACGACGGATACACTGACAATGGAGTGGCGGACACAGCGACAAGGGCGATAGCAATGAACACAAAGATAACCCATTAACAGATAATAAAAGGCAGTTTCCCTTCCATTGACGCGTCTCAAATTGGTCAGGGTCTGTCTAAATAATAAGTAAGGTAATAATAAAATAATATAATAAAAAGAAAGAGAGCAGTGAAGGTCGAAATACACGTTGTTATTTCCCCTCTTTCCCCATGGCAGCACAGTGGATCTAGAAAGTGATATGACTACCTTTACTGGGTTGGTTTTTTTTTGTTTTTGTTTTCGCATGGAAAGAGGGAAAAATAACAACGTGTGTTTCGACCGTTCTCAACAAGGAATGTGGACAAACATCGAGTATGTTGACTGACACATCGTCAGAAGGTTTTAGCTTATTTTACCCCTTTTCCTCCCTATCAAACCAGGAATGTGTGTGTCACAAAGACAGGACAGTGTGTAGAAAGATCAGTCACTGATCGTGGGAAATCATGGATAGCTAATCGATCATGCAACTCTCTCGTCCTCCTTCTCTTTTCCTGGTGTGTGTGTGTGTGTGTGGTGTGTGTGTGTGTGTGTGTGAAAAACACACAGACAGCTACACACCCGGCGTGCGTGAGCACGCACACGCACACACACACACACATACACAACACACCACACACAACCACAACACCCACACCACACACACAAACCACACAGGCAGGAGCTGTGCCGTGTCGGGGTCCGCCCTGGAGCGCTTCGCTAGCCGGATTAGTCCAGACCTCGGATACATACGAAAAAGGCCTATGGCCAAATGAATATACTGTCCAATACCACCAGACAGTTTACTTAAAAAAAAATTCCAAAACAAAAAATCATTAAGTTCAAACTCTCATTTGCGCTCTCCCAGTTTCCGTCGAGTTTATAGCCTCATAGGCTCCTTCGACCGTCATATACATATCCAGATACCACAACAAAACACACACACCACACTCCCTACTACATCTCTCACACACACACACAACACACACACACACACACACACACGCACACACGCACGCACGCACGCACGCAAGCACGCACGCACGCACACACAACACACATACACACACCCACACACACCACACACACAAACACACACACACACACACACCACACACACACACATGTGTGGTTGGATGAGAAGAGATGGAAACAGGGGGGAGGGGGGGGGGGAGAGGTCAAGTCTTTGAGGTATGAAGAGGTTTTGTTATGGAATAGATCAGTTTATGGAAAGATGAACTTTGCTTTCCATTATTTCCTTGTGTACCTGATTTGTGTTCTCTGTTCCTTTTGTTTGTTCACATGCATGGGCTGTTTTGTTCTACTGCATGCTCTTGTTGTATCATGAGACCACAATGTCATTTCTCTGGTGTATCAATGAGACCACAATGTCATTCTCTTGGAAGTGAGACCACAATGTCATTTCTCTGGCTGTATCATGAGACCACAATGTCATTTCTATGGTTGTATCATGAGCCCACAATTTCATTGCCTTGTTGTATTTCATGAGACACAATCGTCATTTCTCTGGTGTATCATGAGACCACAATGTAATTGCTCTGGTTGTATCATGAGCACCACAATGTCATTGCTATGTTGTATCATGAGACCAACAATGTCATTCTCTGGTTGTATAGTGAGACCACAATGTCATTTCTCCGGTTGTATCATGAGAACACAATGTCATTTCTCTGGTTGTATCATGAGACCACAATGTCATTTCTCTGGTGTATCGTGAGACCACAATGTCAATTTTCTCTTGTACACTGAGACACAATGTCAGTTTCTCTGTTGTATCATGAGACCACAATGTCATTTCTCGGTTGTATCATGAGACCACAATGTCATACTCTTGTATCGTGAGACCACAATGTCATTTCTCTGGTGTATCATGAGACCACAATGTCATTCTCTTGTATCGTGAGACCACAATGTCATTCTCTGGTTGTATCATGAGACCACAATGTCATTTCTCTTGTTCGTATCGTGAGACCACAATGTCATTTCTTGGTGGATCATGAGACCACAATGTCATTGTCTATTGTTGTATGTGAGACCACAAGTCATTGCTCTTGTATCAGGAGACCACA
>CM065708.1:31005687-31060687 GCA_017654935.2 Phymorhynchus buccinoides
TAAATATGTCGTTTGTGTGTGTGTGTGTGTTTGTGTGTGTGTGTGTTTGTTTTTTGTTTGTGTTTGTTTGTTTTTTTTGTTTTTTTTTTGTTTGTGTTTTTTTTATTTAGTTTAGTTGTTTTTGTTTTTTTTTTTGTGTTTGTGTTGTGTTTTTTTGTGTTTGTTGGCTTTTTGTTTGTTAGTATGCATCTGTTTGTTGTGTGCATGCCTTTTTGGCATTCTTATGTTTTTAGTCGCTCCTCTTATCTGTTTTTATCTACGAACGTCCTCGTCTATTGTGTGGTGAGTATTCCAGGTTTAATAAGGTTTAACCTCCACTATAGCGCATCTCTGCTCTGGCGTTACAGTGACATTTTGTGTTTCGGTAACGTGTTGCTAATTGTAGTTTTAACTTCACCGGGCTTCATCCCGTCCCTCTATCGGATGGTAAAGTGGTCCTTGTATTCACTCATACAGTCCGTAGTTTTTGGAGTTACTTGATCTCATTTGTTGTACTACTACTTTCCATATTTATTTTGATATTTCTAGATTCTATCACTACTATGGAATTTCATTTTAATAATAATGCATTATAATATGGATACTAGTAAGAGCCTTTACTCCCGTGCAGGGAGCTCAAAGCGCTGTAAGAACTAAATAGAAGTACAAATAGATACAAGTGGTAGTAAGCATATACTTAAACACAATCCATGAATAAGTGAATAAGAATTCAACAAAAAAACAAGCATCAGTCAAACAGCGGTCGAAACTATAATTAATAATGAGTTTCACATGTAAGACAGCACCTATCAACACAAATATTAGAACAATAATAATAGTTGAACACAATAACTGAGCGTATTATGCATTTCATCACACGAGAAGACACCCCGCACACACACACCACGCGCCCTGCACACACACACCTCTCTCCGCCCCCCCCTCTCTCTCTCTCTTTCTCCCATCCCCTCTCTCTCTCTCTCTCACACACACACACCACCATCCCACACACACACACCACTAACCCCCACACCCACACAACACACACACAACCCACCCACACCATGATGTGAGGACCTAGGTGGATGCGTTGGGAGTACGAGCTTTCAAACGATGTGTTTTCGGCTAAGTTTTGAAAGACGGACAAGGAGAATTGCGAAGCATTGTTTGGAGGCTATTCCAGACAAGGGAGTAGAATCTCTAGAAGAAGATTCACCGAAATATTAGTTTATAATACGGGGTGTAGAAAGCAGACAAGAATCAAAATAGCTGAGATGGCGGCAGGGGCGTACGTCTTATGGATGTTGCGTAGGATCTTGAGGGGTAGTGCCATTTATTTCAGAGTTGAAGTCATGGGTGTATCCTTTATGGTGTCAGATAAGATATCGAGGGCAGTGCCATTTACCGAGTTGAAGGCTATGGTGTAAATTCTGTATGGTGTTAGTAGATATCGGGGGCAATGCCCTTACAGAGTGACGGCCTGGAGTGTAACGTCTAGTATGGTGTAAGTAAGATATCGATGGGCAGAGTGCCATTTTACAGAGTTGAGGCAAGGCACGCGATTATATACACATGCGAGCAGAGGTTGTAAGCCCAGTGAAGAGTGTGAAGCAGTGAGGTAATGTGCTCTGCTTTTGTTTTGAACATTATTCTTGCGGCTGCGTTCTGTATTTTTTGAACTTTTTAAGTCGGTTAGGTTTTTATTTTCTGCTTCCACCAAAAACGAAACAATAATTAGCTGTAACCTTGCTGGCCTAACCTGCAACCACTACCTGACACATGTTTTTTTTAATAACGCCGTTGCTCTCATTACACTGATTTCGTCAACACAAGTCTCTAAAGTTGCTGAAATGATCTTATCAAATTGGAATTGTTTGCAGTCAGGTCAGCTTGATTTCTAATTTTTACGTTAGGTTTTCCCTCAATTAAGTTGGGTTTTTTCATTTTATCAGTCAAAAGACTTATGAATCTTTTTTCTCTTTTTGGGACACGATGTTTTAGCGCCGTGTTTTTGTGTCTGCCGGGGGGGGGGGGGGGAAGTCTAGTTCTACTCAGATGCTCACTGCGAGCTCAAACCACAATGTTGATGACCAATTATTGATTCTGAAAAACAACATTAAGTGCATAGAAAGTGTCGTTTTTATGACTTAAAGAAATGGCAGATTCCCCCTTCCCTTTTTCCTTTTCGTTTATGGTAGGTCTACTATATTAATTATTTTATAGTGTTCATAAGTTGTCGTCGTTGCTGTTCACTTTTCGCATCGCAAGATATGCCTATACCCTTTGTATCTTCTTATTTGGTAATGTCACTTTGGTTTTTGTTTTTTAAATCCATGTATATTTTCCATTTCATAATAATTGTGCACATGCTGACACCGCACTCGCATGCACCCTAATCACATCAAACGGAATGAATGCGTCGTAACACCACACACTAGTCCAACATTTTTGTATCACAAAACCATTAAACGTTTCACGCAATGTCTATCCTAGGATTTCCACTCAAACGAAAATATGACCAGCACCACGAAAGGGACAATACATGCTGGCTAGTTTCTCACGACAGTCTTGCAAAGTCAAAAAATTTCATTTTTGGTCATGTTGAGTTATGGGTATGTTGGTGTTCTCTAACGTCTTATTTTCCTGTTTTATAAAGGTTTTTTAATATGGTCTCTAATGGTCTATAAGTTCTTTGGAAACGAGTATGTCAATGTATATTTATTTACTAGAGTTTAGAACTGTTTTTTCTCAAAATTGCCAACGCTGCACAACTCTAGAACGGAAAAATATACAAGCGACTATTGTATCATTAGACAAGAGAAACTGACTGAAGTATTAGAGCTTAGACTGTGTTTTCTGAAATTGCCAACGCTTAAGTGCCCGTAACTCTAGAACTCTAGACTCGAGAAACGGAAAAAGATACATAACAGGTTCTTGTAAATCATTAGAACATAGATTTCCTGAGTATAAATGTTTAATGTCCTCCAGAATGTTTCAGTTTGACACTTACAATTAATATACTTTTCGTGGTGCGGGGTCACCATGAGAGACAGAAAAACAAAACCATGTTAGTAGTGGTAAAATTAAAAAAAAGCATATCATTGATCAGACAAAATTGTGTTTCGTGTTTGAAGATGATGATAGTAAACATAGGTTTGATTAAAGAAAAAAAAAGGAAAACGCAAGGGAATTGTTGACGATGTTGAGAAATAAATTCGCATAATTATTGACAAACAGCAACAACAACAAAAACAACGGGTAATGATATACCAATGTGAGAAATAGTGAACTTTGTTATAAGAATAAACAGTCCATTACTCAACGTGGAGGGGATGGTTTGGAAGTAAAGGCCCGGGGGGGACGCTCAAGTATTAGCTGAATTATCTGGTTGAAACTATTTGGAATAAAATTTGGAAGGGAGGCAATACCAAAAAAAAGTTATGGGTTGACAAACCAACATAAAGGAGTACGCACAAACAGCAAGAAACCAATAGTAACAAGCTGGCTGTGTTGGATTGTTGCTCATTTGCTCAGTTAACATTGACCCCACCTTCTTCCAATGCATCCGAGATGCACTTGGCAGGAATTGTCCCCCACTTTGACTAACGATCTTCCGTAAGTCCAAATCACTGCTAGAATCCTTGAAGGTCAGCCAATGTTTTTTCCACTGCAATCACCACGATTCCAATTGCCATCACCATCATTGTCCTTGTCCAGTATAGTTAAGCACCTCGTCATCATCAACATCATCATCGTCATCCGTCACTTTTACTCCACCAGTACAAGTTAAAACTAAGTAAAACTAGCGGTACGATTAATTTAAAACAAAATCAGATATGGTAAAGAATGGTCTACCTACTATTTATACCGGAATAGCAGGTCCAGAATATACCTCTTCCAAATATACCCGGTATATATGGCCTAGGCCTAGAATATACCCCAATGACCCCAAATACCCCCACCCCTAGTATTTAATCTACTTTTGGTTGTGTTAACTTTGTTTCGTGTATGGTAACGTGTGCTTTTTGTTGATGTGTGCGCGTGAGTGTGCTAACATAGTTAATAAATGTATGGCTTATGTATGTTGTGCTTTGTTTGTGCGTGTTATCGTAAATGGCATAGATCACTTTTTAGGCTTGCCGTAGGCATTTGATAAGCGGGTTTGCTCGCATGTCTTGCAAGTTGTGTGTAATGCGTGCTAATGGTATGGTATGTAATGTATGGTATGGTATGGTTGTAGGGTGTGTGTGGTGTGGTGTTGTGTGGTGGGGTATGGTATGTTGTTTGTGTTATGTTGTAATGCTTTTTTATTTTAGTTGGTTTTCAGTTAATGTCCAACTATCGCAACTCCGATTACCGTAACGCCTATTACACGGTAACGCCTAGTAACGGTAACGCCAAGTACTGTTGAACGCTGAGTAAGCAAATTTGAAGCAATTCGGTTACGAAACGGCGGAGTTATAAGGCCCCGTGGTCCCGTTGGGCGCTGCTCTGAGAGTGACGCGCCTCCATCCCAAGTCTCCAATTTGCTGCCAGGCTTTGGCCCCGACACAGCAGTCCTGACAGCAAATTTGAAGCAATTTCGGTAGAAAACGGCGGAGTTATAGGCCGCGTTTTGTGTTCAGACAGACACTTGCCTTTTTCATATATTATTACTTTTGTCTCTCTCCTTTCCTTCCATCTTCTTCTGACTTCTCTCATCCCGTTCTATACCCTCCCCCCGCATGTAACCCCCCCCACCCCAACCATCCCCCGCCCCCCCCCCCTACACCACCATCCCACCCCAGTAGTATACATGGTGGCGGTTTTGGCGCAGCAAAAACGGGCACCCACCCTTAGGGCCCTCCCCACGACTCCTGAGAGGCCCCCAACCCAATCGCGATCAACCTGCTTCGACGTAGATACTGCAATTTGCCCAAAAAGTTGTGTACGCGGAGATGCCCCGGCCTATGACAACAATTGCCCCAAAGTTGGTGTACGCAAATGCAAAGTGCTGAGAGCAGTAAGGAACAGCCCCCACCCTCGCTTTCCCCTGGCTCTCGATTTAGATATATTCATCGCGGTTGGTATAAAATCCGAGTATTTGAGTTCAAACATGAGGGGTCAAACCTGTGTGCTTGGTTGAAATCTGGGTGAGGTGGAGATCTGTGGCAAAGGTGTTTGCCAGAAGTATTGCAAGGTTTCATTTGGCGAAAATTCGCAAATTCCAAAAATACCGGTGTCTTGCAGACTTGTGGAAAAGGTGTTCAAAGTGACATAGAGCTTTTGCCGGGCCTGTGGTCGGGATAGATTAGGCATAGGCATATAGCCTTAGAGAGAAGGCTAAACAGCATTCTTGTTGGTCTTGGACGAGCTCTGTGTAGTTTCGTACCCACCTTTAAAGAAGGGTGGTGTATTTATATACCCTCCAGCGACATATGTTTTTTTTTGAGTAATGGTCACCACTTGACCCAGCTGCTCGCAGATATGGAAGCACCCGAGCCTCTCCGGGGGGTTGTTTCAAAACTCCTGGATGAGCCCATCCCTGAGGAGTAAGAAGACGCCTGCTGAGCCCTTACTGCTGGAAAATATGACCTTCCTCTAACCTCGTAAAGCCATGGAGAGGAAAAGGAAAGGGCCATTCTCTGCAGAGTTTGACCATGTACCTCCTCAGAAGACTATCCGAACAATCCATGACCTATCAGAAGAAGACCTGGAAGTGTTCCAGGAAGCAGAGAGATAAGAAAAGAAAAGAGAAGAAATATGAGCTGTCCTTCTATCGTACCCCTGGGTGATTGGGAAGCACTTACGTGGTTGCAAATGGATGTGCCTGTTGCTTCTGCAACAAGCCAGCGCCCTCGTGCAGATCCAAAAGCTTTCTTGGACGGTGGTGCTCCCTCAGATCCACCACAGCTCGAAGAATGGGGAGTCAAGGCTCTAATGGCGTGATTTCAGCTGGCTCTCAAGGTTGAGCTTCGGAAGGACACCCAGACGGCAGCGAGAGTACACGACCCTGTGCTCCGCCCAAGCAGGAGGCCTTCTTCACCCACCGAGATCGTCCGAGGCACTGGACAGGCCTTCCCCATATCCAGGAGACGCTCGAGAAATGGGACGCAGAATGCTCGGGCTGGTAGTCAACTAGTAGTCCAGATACACGCTGGGGCTTGACATTTCCCGCGACCAAACCTCATTCCGGGTGTTTCTTCATCCACGCAGCCGTGGTGAAGAACATAGACGGCGGTCATCAACGTTAAAAACAAGGATGATCCTGTCCTCGATGGGCCCCTCCCGGTCTGCCCTGTTCCCAGCAGCCAAAGACCCGTGGCATGAGGCCCACCAAGTACTCCACCAAAAGACTACTTCGATTTTACAGGCCCTTGATGCCCCCACACCTGTCTCCCAGGTCCAGAAGGTTGAAAAACGAACAACCTAGCACTGAATGTCTTCGTCTGGGGCAAGGTGTTATTATCCACCACCATCAGCAAACACCCCAAGACATGCGCACGGATTAACTTGCTGCTGATTGAGATGTGGGAAAGTTTTCACTACACCTGGATCAAGGACCTCAACCGCCTCCTGTATGACCAGAGCAAGCACCGCGAGCGAAAAAACTTCTGCGAGCGCTGCCTTCACGGCTACACCAGAGAAGACCTGCTGGAAGCCCACAAGCCCGAGTGCCGCGGGATCGGACAAACTGCTGTCCGGGTGGAGATGCCGGAGGAGGGTAAGAACAAGCT
This sequence comes from Phymorhynchus buccinoides, assembly GCA_017654935.2. NCBI lineage: Eukaryota > Metazoa > Mollusca > Gastropoda > Neogastropoda > Raphitomidae > Phymorhynchus > Phymorhynchus buccinoides. Next base: position 31,012,383 of record CM065708.1, read on the forward strand.
TACCTTCCAAAATCACCATAAGCAGCTCCCAGCCCCATACACCATCTATGCAGACTTTGAGGCTCTCACCACCAAGGTTGAGGGTCCCCAGCTAGATCCCACAAAAAGCTACACCCAGAAAACACAGCACCACGAGGCTTGCAGTTACTGCTACATCGTAGTACGATGTGACGGGCGGAACGAGCCCCCCATTGAGTATAGAGGGCCTAACGCGGCAGAGCACTTCCTCCAAGCACTCCAGGAAGCGGAGCGCAAAATCAAGGTGGTGCTGACCAACCCCAAGGCCATGCGGATGACTCCAGAGGACTGGCAGGCCTACAACACTGCTACAAACTGCCACGTGTGCGAAAAGCCTCTTGAGGGTAATAGTGTCCGCGACCACTGCCACATCATGGGAAAATACAGAGGGGCAGCCCACAATGCCTGCAACCTCAAGCTGCGGTTGAACCCCAAAACCACACCCATACCGGTGGTCTTCCACAACCTGCGGGGCTATGACTCACATCTTCTGATGCAAGCCATCTCGAAGGTAGAAGGCCGCATCTCATGCATTCCCAACAACACAGAGAAGTATATATCCTTCTCTCTCGGACGGATGGATCTACGGTGGTGCGGCTCCGGGACAGCTCCTTTTATTGACGTGTGCCGCAGTTACCCCTGCTAGGGCCTCCCTCGGACATAGTCTGGTGACAGCCAGGTGAAACCCGCCCGAGGCATTTCAAATCACAGGCTGCACGCTTAATGGCGGAGCTAAACCCGCAAGCGACATGAGCTGCTACTGCGGGAAGGGGGTATACCCCTACGAGTAGCATGGACTCCTGGGAGGCACGTTCGATGAGCTGCCAGCTCCCGCGCAAAAGAGGCCTTTTCTACAGCAAGCTGCTCGGATGAGGAGCAGATAACAGAGGGAATGACTACAACCATGGCCCGAATAGGTCCTGGGAGGTTGTTGGCATGCCGCAACCTGGGTGACGCACTGTGACCATCTACTGTCGCACAGACGTCCTCGCAATACTCGCTGACGGTCTTTGAGTGACTGTTCCGGAAGACCTGCTTGAGCCAGTACGGGCTGGATCCTGCCCACTACTACACCATGCCCCGGCACGTCTTCTGCTGGGAGCGCCTTACTCAAGGAGAAAACAGGGGTCCTGAGCTGGAGCTGCTCCACAGACTACGACCAGCATCTCTTTCATTGAAAAAGGATTGCGCGGGGACAATCGGTATCGTCGATGGTTTCTCAAAGTAGCGTGAGCCGACGCAATAGGATCCAACAACCCCCTGGTCAATTGGGGGTTTAGCGACCCTTCCAGGCGACAAGAGTCCACATCCTCGTACCTGGATGCCAACAACCTCTACCTGGCTGGTCCATGATCCAGCCGCTGCCGTACACACGGAGGCTCATCCCAGTGGGTAGAGGACTGCCACCAAACGTCTCGCAAGAGACCAGGGGCGGCCGACCCTGCCGTTCTGACAGCTCAGAAGGCTGACATCCTTGGGGTGGGACCTCGAATAGCCCCGGAGGAACTGGCCAGTGTATGTGCGCCACGGGGGCATGCCTATCCGGTAGGAGGGGAAAAAGAGGCAATTGTAATCCCTCGGAAGCGCCATGGTGAATTAAAGAAAGGAGTGGATGTCGGAGTACCAGCACAATCTCCTTGGCGTTGGGGTGGCGCCTACCGAGGTTGAGAAGCTGGTACCTAACCTCCGCAACAAGGAATGCTATGTGCTCCACTATCGCAATCTCCAGCAGTACATGTTTCTGGGCATGCGTCTCACGAAGATTCACCGGGCCCTTTGCTTTGAGCAGAGCCCCTTGGATGGAGCCCTACATCCGGATGAACACTGAGCTCCGGAAGAAAGCCACAAGCGACTTTGAGAAGGACCTGTACAAGCTCATGAACAACTCTGTCTTTGGCAAGACAATGGAGAACCTCCGGAAGAGGGTCAACGTCAAGCTTGTGCGTGCAGACGAGGAGGACAAACTGAGGCACCTGATAGCCAGCCCGGCCTTAGGGGTGCACGAGCTGGCAACATCTTTGATGATGACCAATTGATGGCAGCGATGCAGATTGCATCAAGAGCCGCACTGTTCTCTCGTTATGAAATCTGCGTCGGTGTGTCCACTTTTTTAATGTGGGGATGGAGCAGTCCTGGCGCCTCGGTTGCGCATTCAAGGCCATCATGTATGACTTCTACTTCTCAAACCTCGCTGATAGGTTATGAGTACGTTATTGCCAAGCGGCTGAGGTCAGTCGTTTGCTGTACACTGGACAGTTGGATGCAAGTACCTCAGACAGCCTGTCATTACCTGGCGAGTATGTCCAGACTGAGAATGTTTACAAGGACATGGCTAGGCTTGCAGACCTCTATGACACGTCTGACTACCCAAAAGACGATCCACTACACAGCATGGTCAACAAGAAGGTTCTGGGGAAGATGAAAGACGAGTGCGCTGGGCGGCCAATTACTGAGTATGTAGGCCTGCGGCCAAAGATGTACTCCATCCTCGAGGCATGTGGCACAAACATCAAGAAGGCCAAGGGTGTGAAAAAGAACGTCGTAAAACAACACATCCGACATGAGCAGTACAAAGAGGCTCTCTTCGAAAAGCAGACCTTCCGCCACGGCATGGATGTCCTCCGGTCAGAGCGCCATCGCATCTACGGGCAGCACCTGAACAAGGTGTCGCTCTCACCCTTTGACTCCAAGCGTTGGATAGATGAAAATGGGGTGGACATGCTGGCCTATGGGCACAAAGACGCCCTTGAAGGTTACCCGCGCTGGGGGCCGGCCTTGAGGATGGATGCTCTCATGACGGACGAAGCTATTGAGTGGACGATCTAGGGACCCGCCATTCCCGGGGAAGCTGAGTGTCGGGGAGCAACACCAGCATGCTCCTCTGCGAACAAACCCACCCCGGCTGATGGCCATCAAAGCAAGGTAGTGAGAGCACGGGCTCAAAAAAAACGGCCGGACTTGGTCACCGAGCGTCCAGGCCGGTACACCTGGAGGGACCATACTGGGTCTGTAGCACGACGGCGACCGCCCTCCAGCTCACCAGGCTGGTAGAGGAAGCGAACACCAACTCCAGAAGGGAGCTTTTGCTCTCGAAGACCAACAGGACGACCAGGAACTGCTGAAGAGGGCTTTTGTGCCACAGATCGGGCCCTTATGGCCACAGAAGGCCGCTTGCCAGTCAGCCTTGTCACCTCACCATTCAGGGCAGCAACGACTGAGGGTAGACGAGCTGCCCATTCAGAAGACCGCCCAGAAGGCTTGTCCTGGAGGGACATCATCTCTTGAGCATACTGATGCCCAAAGAGCCATTCAGCCAAGGTCCGGTTCCAGCGTTCTACGATTCCTTGGTCCCGGTGGATGTTTACTCGGCCGCGCCTGACCTCGACCCTGTGCTTTGCCAGAAGTTGGCTAACTGCACCCATAAACTCACGCCCAGGGTCAACCTGGAGAAGCTTGGGCCACTTCAGAGGCCCCCATCTGTAGATGCGAGACAGGGCATCGGCGACCTCTGCTGCGGTCTTGCTAGTCAAGAGGCTCAGCCTCCTTGTAGCGGCTGGTGACGTCAACGACCGTGAGAGCTTAGTGAAAGGTCTTCCGCCCCACGCGGTCGTGCGGAAGGAAAAGGAGGTCAGCTTGATGGACCTCATTTGGCTCGCTGACATCAAACTTAGGTCTCGGAATGTGGCGGGGCGCTGGTAAATAAATCTGCCAGATGGCCTGTTTCTTTAGCCAGGCCTTGGCCTGATCTTCAGGAACCTTGGCAGCAGACGCCAGCTTTTTGATGGCTGTGAGCCCCCACCAGTAGCCCCTTGGGCTGTAGTATAGGGCAGAGAGCTTACTAGTGGTTATACTACTGGTCATGGCTAGTAGCAAAGCTACTGATATATTCCAGAAGGTCGATCAATCTCCAACAGGCTTCAGCCACAGGCTCTGGCAGCTGTCCGGTTGTCACCCATGGGTTGGTCGGGCCCGCCAGCACCATATTAACATAGCTTATTGCAAAACGCATAGCGGCGTTTTTTTATTCTGCCGCCAGAGATCGAGCATTCTTTGCGCGCTATCGATCATTTGGTGGGCTAGAGGACCGGGAATTTTGTGGCGGCGGGCGCAGTGGCCGACCTCTAGCATACGGCAGTATAACTCTTCGGGGAGACCCATGACTATAAGACTATGTCTTGTAAACGCCCTTGCCTTCAGTGGATCAAACTACATCTTCTCCCTTCTACATTCCTCAAAAGCAAATGAAGAACGCAAACGTCATGACAAAGCAGTAGAACAGCTCCAAGCTGCTCAAGCAGCATGGTCCAAGAAACGTATAGAACGTCTTTGACTGGATAATGAAGAGCTCATGACGCCCAAACGAGCCAGAGCACCAACAGAACCATGCAGTCCAGACATTCCTAAGATGTTGGTGGTTTGCTATGCAAGAGTACTCACGTGTATACTCACAAGAGTACAAAAACCTTGGTCCTCTGGAGTCAGAGCCTCAGCTCTCTGATTTCTATGTTCCTAGTCAAAGAACCAGAAAGACCACGAGATTGCCTTTGTTGTCCTTTGGAGATGGCAGCTCCCAGGCCTGGTGGCTTACGAGTATCTCAAAGAGATCATGATCAGCCCCAATTATTTTTCGATGCCTCTCTTTGTCTGCGTAAGACATAGTCTTATAGTCATGGGTCTCCCCGAAGAGTTATACTGCCGGATGCTAGAGGTCGGCCACTGCGCCCGCCGCCACAAAATTCCCGGTCCTCTAGCCCGCCAAATGATCGATGGCGAACGCAAAGAATGCTCGATCTGGCGGGGCCATCTGGGCAGAAGAAAAATAAAAAAGCCGCTATGCGTTTTGCAATAGGCTATGTTAATATGGTGCTGGCGGGCCCGACCAACCCATGGGTGACAACCGGACAGCTGCCAGAGCCTGTGGCTGAAGCCTGTTGGAGATTTCGAGCGTCTCCTGGATATGGGGGAAGGCCTTGTCCAGTGCCTACACACATACAAATAGGCATACTACACATAACCCCACCCCCCCCCCCCCCCTTTTAAGCGCATATAGGTGGAGGAGTGCGCTCAACATTTGGTGGAGGAGTGCGCTATATAAATGCTTCACTGCTATTATTATTATTTCTGCCGTATCTTCAGTGATAGTTTGGCACTTTTCTCCCAATGATCCTGCTAGGAGTGTGTTGCATTCTGTGTACGTGTGTGTTTCTGTGTGTGTGTTTCTGTGCAGGGCCGGACCTAAGTGTTTAAGGGGTGGGGGCTAATTTATCGAAGGTGCGAAGCACCAAGACCCCTAGAGGGTTCCGGGGGCATACTCCCCAGGAAACAATTTAAATCCGAGAAGCAAAATAGTGCTATCTGGGCATGAAAAAGGACTAATGCCATTACTGTTCATACCCCTATTGAAACATTGTTTCGAACCATGAAGTACCTATCAACTGGTGGTGCTAATGAGTGCTAGGTATAGCCCGCTAGGAAATGTAGCTGCCGTTCAGCGACATGAATTGTTGTTGTGGTTTGTTTGGGGGGTTTTTGGGGGAGGGGGCGGGGGGGGGGGGGGGGGGGGGGGGGGGGGGGGGCGATTCTCAGCACTGCACTGGCATTTTTAAAATTAATTTTAATTTTTTTAGTTGTATCCATTAGCGATAGTTTCATTTGTACTTTAAAATTTTATTGGCAACACTTGCACTTCAGACACCTTAGTTTTAGTTTGCAATGCACGTGTAGTCATAATACTGGATACAATCATGTGTGTGAGTGCATGCATGGGGTGTGTGTGAGTGTGTGCGTGCATAATATGCGCTTATTCTTCCCTCTGTTTTATTATTTTTTAAGAAAGAGGGGGGCCATAACCTCCAGGACCCCCCACCCCCCCACCCCCATCCTTCTGCTTTTTTGTTTCTATTTAAAAACATTTTTTGTGTGTGTGTTCACACAAATACACCATCGTGTAGGCACTCTCATAATCCAGGAACACATGCATACATGCATACTAAATCCCACACATCGTGTAAAACTGCAATATGCCTAAGTGTGCAAGCGTGCCATAAGGCTGAATAAAGCATAACAATACTACACAACAGAAATAATGTGCTGTGCGCACGACTATAATCAAACTGACTGAACATTTTACTTCAACATAAATTTCTCAACCAACACACATGCGCGCACGCGCACGCACACACACACACACACACACACACCACCACATAGTCTCTCTCTCTCTTTCTCTTGTACACACACGCTGTTCTGTTTCTCTTTCATACACACGCGCGCGCACCCACATACACACACAAAGCGAGAGAGAGAGACTTCTGCTCTCGCTCGCACGCACACACATATCCACGGATCTTCCCCCCCCCCCCCCCCCCCTTACACCCCCCCACCCACCCCCCCCCCCCCCCCCCCCCCCCCCCCCCCCCCAACCCCCCCTGCCCACCCCCCCCCCCCCCCCCGTCCCGTCCGTACGCACACACTACGTAGAGTGGAACACACAGATAGACACACGCGCGCACGTTGCGCGCGCACACACACACACTCAGAGTCTCACAGTCACAGGCCTACTTCGTCTACCTGATTCATAAACAATTCATACCAACACATAAGTGGTTTCAGACCCTATGCATATTTACTACCACAACATTATCTGATCTCTACTTATTTATGTGTCTGTCTGTTTGTTTGTTTGTCTATTTAATTGATTTTTATTTCGTTTTATTTTCTTCTTTACCCGAGACCAGGGATGTATAGGAGACAAAATATTATTGAGCTGAGCCAGAACTATATATAGGCCCTACAGACGTAAGTCCCTAGTTCCGTTTCTTGACTAGCCAGTAGATCTAGACCAAGTAAAAAACTGTTTCAAAGTATATAAAATCAACTCTGACACACTACAAAAAAAATAGGCGAAAAACGTGAGTATTCTGTTAATTGTTTCAGTGACAAGAGCGGGTCCATACCTCAAAAACACCAACAAATCTTGATGATTATCAGACCAAGCATAGGCCTACAGGGAATCTCCGAATGTTTTATAGATCTAGATCTACTTGTTTTGCTTCCGATACATTTATTGTATTTAAAAAAAAAGAAACTTCCATATTCTTGTTGTTATTAACTCCGCGAAACTCCACAGAACAAATCTAGATCAAAATAATGATATTTGTTTCAGTAAATAACGAATGAAAAAGCATTTACTGGCCGAGTCTGAGACTCTAATCACTGAAAAAGGCCTCCATCGAACGTCAGCCAAAATGGCAAGCTCTGAATGCGGTCTACCACCTTTTGCTTCAAACAGCGATTTCGCTTACAATAGTGGTTAGTCATGCAGTACATCGTTTAAAAGAGGAAAAAATGAACTTTTTAAGCATGTGCTCCTCAAAATGTATTCTTTCGAAATGAATCTTCGATTTGCTTTGAAACACATTGCTATGTTTTGATTCCTTGATCTTGCGGTCTTAATCGACCCCTATCTCTTTGATATGAACATCGACTAATAGCGGAAAGCGTTAAGTTTCTGTTGGTGTAACGGATATTTCCATTGGTCCACAAGCGAAAACGCTAAACCCGTTTGTCAAGAGAAGCCGTTTCTAGTACGGGCATAGCGAGCGTCAAAACTTTGGTCATGCCGTGATTTTTATCGTCACCTCCGTCTCCTGTCATCGCTAATTGTTCAAAGTAACCAACATTCTTCCACACAGAATCCCTATCGACGTAAGCAGCAAAGATTGTTTTATTTATCGACATGCGTTTCTTTGGCATGTATGGAATACTCAGTAAGAAATCAGAAGTTGAAATGTAGTGAAATTTGTAGCAGTCGGACAGTGTTTCACAGCGTCATTAGAGACGTGGCCCTACCTACTATGATGATATCGCTTAACCAAGAATCATTTAATTAGAGTTTCGTGTGTTAGCTTATTAAATTACAGCTTTGGGTAGCGAGTATCTTATAAATAACGGGTTTTAAAAGATCCCTAGTTGAATATCGTACCGATTAATGATTGATTCCAAATAATTTATTGCCCCCAGTGTACCAATACATAGTGTAGCGAAAACACAGATGATAAAAAGTTTTTTAGCAGCAAAGACAAAGAGGTCGGAGGAGGAAACAAGAGGGGTGGGGGTGGAGAGCCTAATGGGGAAAGAAATAATATCACAAAATTAATATATTTTCTTCATAATCTTGCTTGCTAATGCGTTGTTTTAAAAACAGTGAAAAAGATTAGCCTACTAATGATGGATGCAACTGGAGAAAATCAAAAAACAGTCACGGCAGGGGTCCAGGGGCCTGGGCGACCCCTGGCAGGGTACAGGGCCTCAAAGCTAAATCATACTCAATTTGAAGCTTATCCCAGGCTTGTAAAGTGAAAATTCAACACGTTTTCACCCTTGAATGAATGGCAGCTTTGTATTAAAAACCCACACACACAAACATTATATACAAAACATTACAATTTACAGTTGACAGAACAAAAATGTTGAGAAAAACCAGTACATTTTCAAGCTACGTTTCAAGTAAGCTTCCTTTCTTATGCTTGAGTGTATAGAGCTTTATTGTTGTTGTTTTTATCTGAGTAAGATTTGTTTATCACATTACTACTTGCACTCACCTATTTCACCAGGAATGAAAGAGAGGGAGGGGTGGAATGTTTGTGACTGGTGTGTGTGTATGTCACTCTGTTTGTGTGTGTGTGTGTGTGTGTGTGTGTGTGTGTGTGTGTGTGTGTGTGTGTGTGTGTGTGTGTGTGTGTGTGTGTGTATGTGTGTGTGATGTTGTGTTGTGTGAGAGAGAGAGAGAGAGAGAGAGAGAGAGAGAGAGAGAGAGAGAGAGAGAGAGAGAGAGAGAGAGAGAGAGATCAACGATCAACGACGACGATCAACGAAACGATCAACGAAAATTTAATGATCAAGGCCATCTGCCCATGTCATATAGGGAAAAGGGGGAGGGGAATACATAAAAAGAGAAGAAAAAAGCAGAAAAAAGCAATAAATAGGATACATATAAGTTATCAAAACGGTTATCAAATCAACATAATTATTACCAAACATGGAACAACATTATACCATTGCAGTAACAACAGTCTAAAAACACACACAAGTGCGGAATGGACAACTTCGTTAATAAGAATAACCGTGTATTACGTTAAATATAGTGGAAGGGAGTTGATAGGGAGGGGTAAAGATGGACATTCAAGTATTAGATGAATTTCTAAGCTCAAATGCTTTGGAAATAAAATTTGCAAGACTAAAAACGTGTGTTTAGGGCTTGCTAAGAGCATCGACATTTTAAATTTCGTGGGATTAGTGAAACATTTTGTGGGCAAGAACATCTTTCGTAGAGCATTATATTTGGGACAAATAAGAAGAAAATGGTATTCAGATTCGTTAGTGTTGGAACAAAAGGGACAACTGTGATCTGTTTGGGCTTTTGAAAAGCGAAAACGGTGTGGTTTTAGACATGACACACCTAGTCTGAATCTAATTATTGATTTGCGTAAATTTATGTTTTTCATTTCAGATAAATATGGAGAAAGGCTATGTGATGACCTAAATGAAGAAAAGAATTCAAATCGCTGTTTAGAATGCATGTCACTATTCCATCCTTGTCGAAAACAATCAATTAGCCTTTGCTTAAATTCTCGTAAGAAAATATAATCATTCCCAACCCCTTGATTTTCCCATATGAACCCAAACCCATAATAATACAATGTAAAACAAACAGATAAAACCCAATTATTCCTATTTCTACAATGCAAATTATAAAGAGTTTGATAAGCTTTGTAGGGAAGGCGATCTACAGGCATTTTCACAATTTTTAGCCAATATTTAATACATCTGGTCTTAGTTGTTATATCTAAAGGAAATCTGCCCGTCTCGCCATATGCTAGAGCACTAGGTGTTTTTACACTAACGTTAAGGAATCTCTTAATTGCAAACAAATGTATTTTTTCTATTATACTATGATCTGCTACAAGGCCCCAAACTTCACATCCATAAGTAAGCATCGGTTGTATTTGACAGTCAAATAGCTTAAAAAATAAATGGGGACAGTGATTACCAAGTTTCCATAATATTTTTAGTATACATAGCACTGACTTTTTTGCTCTAGTTGCTATATCGTTAAGAGAGTGAGAAAAGGTTAACCCAGTTGAGAAAATAATCCCTAAGTACTTATACTGGTTAACAACTTCTATTTTCTCATGACCATAAAACCATTTTTCACGGAGTGCGAGATGCCCACACTTTCTGAACACTACGATTTTAGATTTATCTAAATTGACAGTGAGCCTAAGTTTATCTGCAGTATTTTTTAAAATATTGAGTTGTTGTTGAAGTCCAATAATGGAGTAAGACAAAAGAATGATATCATCAGCGAATAACATTATTATAATTTCTATGAGATCAGGTGAAATTGGAATGCCATGTTTGCCCTTAAAGATTATTTCGTTTGTTAATTCGTTAATGAAGAGTGAAAATAATATGGGGCTGCATATGTCTCCTTGTTTTAAGCCCCGTGGGCAGAAAAAGGTATCTGTAAGGTCACTTTTACAGCGTACTTTTGCTTTAACAACTGAGTACATACTTTTTAAAGCCATAAACATTTTCCCTTTAATTCCGTTTTTCTTTAATACCCCCCATAGTAAATTTCTGTCGACAAGATCAAATGCTTTTTTAAAATCAATGAATGCAATATATAGTTTCTGATTGTTAGATAGTTGTTTTTTTACTAAAGCAAAAAGAGTATAGATGTGGTCTATCGTACTGTATTTCTTTCTGAAGCCGGCTTGCATTTCATTAATTAAATTATCACTTTCAACCCACAAAGTTAAACGTTTAATTAGAATATAACTATATAATTTCCCACTAATGTTCAAAAGTGAAATTCCTCGATAGTTGTCTGGTAAATTAATATTGCCCTTCTTGTGTATTGGTTGTATTAAAGCTTCAGACCAATTGGTAGGGAACAGTCCAGAGTCAAACAGTTTATTAAAGTAAATTGTAAGAAAGGGAATAACTTGGGTATCAGCATATTTATAAAACTCACTACATAACCCATCTGGTCCAGCAGCTTTATTATTTTTTAAAGCTTTTATGGCATCCTTTACCTCAATTTCAGAAATTTCTTTATCTAGTATAGAAATATCATAATCTGGGCCTTTTATATTTGTACTATGATTAATATCATCCGAGTTATCTAAATCTTGCATAAGAGATTCGAAATTAAATACTTTACTAAAATGCTGAAACCATTGGTCGTTTGTTATATCATTAGTGGTTGGTGTGACTTTTGATACACTTTTTATAGTTTTCCAAAATAGTTTTGGATCATTCTTGCTATCATCTATTGTTTTTATTAAATGTTTTTTATGTTCTTGTTCTTTCTCATTTAATGTGTGTTTGTAATCTCTTAATAGATTACAATATGTCACTCTAAGTTCTTCTTTTATTTCTGCTATGTTAAACTGTTTAAACTGGCGTAAAGCTAATCTAGCTTGTTGTCTTTTCCCCCAACAATCTGAATCAAACCAAGGCTTCTTTTTATCCTTGCCAATAGTAATTATTTTGTGCATACAGTTACCTGCTTTATATAAAGCTTCATTGAATCTACCAAGTGCCAAATTAATATCTACATTTATTAGATTCAAAGCACTATCAAGAAGTAATTGTACATCTTTAGAAGAAAAACTGTGCAACATATTCTGATTCTTTTTCCTTCGTCCATACAAATTTACTTACTTTGCATATTTTCTTTACATTTTTCTTACATTGATAATGATTAGCAAGCTCTAACTCAAAATGAACTGGCATATGTTTCGACTCAATTCTGGACAATACCTTTAGTCTTACACCTAAATGAAAAATAGAATGCGACAATAAGAAATAGTCTATTACACTAGCACCATTAAATACGTGCAATGACCCTGTTCATCACCTGCTAGCAATCCATTAAGAATAACAACATTAAGCTGCTCGCACACTTCAAGGAGATACTTCCCAAAATCATTGACAACAATATCCTCAGATTTCCGTGCAAACAGTGATACTTCATCAGTGTCATCTTTCCAGTCTTCAAGAGGCCCCCCATTTGGTAAACAAAGTTCCTTGGCATTTCGACTTCCAGTTCTTGCATTGAAGTCTCCAAATATTAACAAAGGAAGATCCCCATAGTCTTGCATCAGATCAAGTATGCACTGTTCTAAAAGACATACACCATTTACTATTTCTGTTTCACAATAATACTGACTGTTAAGTGGAGGTAAGTACATGCCTATTAATAAACAATCCAGGGAGTAACCAGTTAAGTCCTTTGAAAGTTTTAGAATTATACAATTGTCCAGTTCTGCGTGAATATGGTTTAACATATGTACCATATGTGTCTTGACTAACATAATTACCCCTCCAGATAGACGCGCTGTAGCTGCATCTGATAGTTTTACACCTGGGGACACAAATGCTCTGTAATTTGGAAAAAGATGGGATGGGAAATCAGTGGAGAAAGTTTCAGTTAATAAAACGAAATCATATGATATTAGAAATGATCTGAATTCTGGATCATATATTTTAGATAGCCCTTCAATATTATAGTTCAAGAAGGAAAGAGTGCTGCTGGTAATGATATTTGCTAAGTGATTAACATGGGCAGGGCCTGATCCCTAGGTGTTTGTGTCTGAGGTGTCAACTGTGCGTTTGGTAGTACTTCTCCCACCTTTACGAGTGAAAGAGTCTGTGAGATGGGTTTGTCTACACATATTCTTGCTTCGTGTAAGGGGGCCACGTCGTGGTGTTTGGTCCTGCTCATTTTCAAGGGACATGGAGATGTTCTGCGAGACTGGATCTGATCGTGAAGGAGGTTTGCTGTTGGGGGACTGACTTTCAATGTCATCGGGAAGCGTGGCACTGGAGTCTTGTGTCCCTTGTCTTGCAGCGGTTTCGTCTTGAGTTTGCAGGTTGCCTCGGACTTGTTGATTTCCTATTCTTGTCTTTCGTCTCAGGGTATGATCATCTTGCGTTTTGCCCAAGGTAGGGGGTGCTCCTTCATTAGCAATGCTTTGACATGGAGGATGGACAGGGTGGTCAGGCTGATGATTTGACATGATTGCACTGGTCTGAGCTTGAGTAATGTTCTCTTTTCCTGTGTTGACTGAGTCACCTGCAGAAGGCTGGCTCTCCAGCTCGTCAACAGTAGACCATGGATCCGTCAGCTGTTTAACATATGTTTGGCTTGAGTCCAGTTCTTTTTCTGTTGTGGGTGGGGTGATTGGGGAGACTGAGGAAGTGGGGGTAGAATGGGGGAGTGGAACGGGAGCAGAAGATTGTGTCTCTTTAGGAGCTTTTCTATTGGCTGCACCATGGGAAGGCTGTGTAGAAAACTGGGGACCACCATTGGGGCAGGGACCACCATTGGGGCAGGGACCACCATTGGGGCAAGGAGTATTCTTGTAGACAATATCAGAAACTGCAGGCAATGCAGATGATGTATCACTACCAGATCTTCTACCAATACCAGCCCCTGCAGCACAAGAAGCTTCCAAAGGGTCTTGCTCACTAACAGGTCGGAGAGCGGGTGTCTTTTGTTGATGATCCTTATCACACTCGACACTGCAACTTGAAGCAGACTCCTCACCTCCCTGCTTTGAAGGGGCCAACAGCCTGGCACCCCACTTGTTGATCACTGTCCTTTCATTGGGTCGAGGAGTGCGTTGAGGCTTGGGAGGGTTCATTGGCTGGTCATTCGCTCTTTCAGCAGACTTTGATTCGTTTTGAGAAGGGGTGGGGCAGGGCTGCATCTTTCTCTGTTGCATATCTCGGTTAGTTTCTGTAGCAGGTTGAGCATTGACACTTCTCATGGTCTGGCGTCTTGGGAGTGAAGGGAAGGTATTTAAGCTTGCAGTCCAGGGAAGTTCCTCGACTGCATGTGAGCTTGTTTTGTTTTCTGTAGCAGTGTTTTGGGAAGGACTCTGAGTTTCTTGATAACCATTCTGATCCCAGTGGGGTGAATCATTGGAATGCTTGGTTTGTTGGTCCATATATCTTCTTGAAGAAGCATTGGTTCGCTCCTTCCTGTAAGAAAGACGACCTTTCCAGAAGTAGGCAGACCTGCCTGCATTCCTCTCGTCTTTGATGATCTGGTTTTACGGAGTGGTCAGATCTGAGGCAACACGAATATTGAGTTCACTGGCCAAGTCACGTCTACCATCTTGTGATCTCAAGATTTGTAATTTGTCTCTCCAGTGGCAGAAGGCAGCAACAATAGGGTGAGTGGAATGTGGATTACTACTCTTCTGTCCAACACGATGCGCTCGTTCTATGTCTTCGGCTGCCCATTGTTGGACGGGAAAAAATCTATTCAGCAGCTGGACAACCTTGCGAACACATTCAAAGTCACTCTCCTGTGGTCCTTCAAAGACATTGAAGAATCGAATATTGTTCCTGCGTGAGAAGGATTCTAATCTGTCTATGTGATCCTCCATTTGCCGACTGACATCAACAAAGAGATCCTTCCACTGGAACAAATTATCACATTGTTCCTGTAGAATGTGGCACTTGTTAGCCAGGATACTAACATCATGTCTGAGCCGGTCATTATCTTTCTGCAAGATTTCACTTCTTTGGTCGAAAGCACTTGTGGGGTCAACGCTTTGATGTTGATGTTGAGGGTAACCTGCCATAGAAAGCATTCTCTGCTGCAGTGATTCAGAAGTTGGGTAATTTCCCTCACGATCCAAATCATCATGCTGGGTGTATTGAGTGGTTTGTTGTTCTGGGCCAGGGTTTGCCTCTATGTCTCCACAAGACAAGAGGAGCCAGCTTATCAGAATAGCTGATGCTTCAAGAAAGAATAAGCATACAATGACTCGAGGACAAGTAAATGAGATGACAAGTGTTTTTGCTCTTGTTTTCCACCTTCACATAAATTCAAAGCGTGCTGCCACTCCCCACATGAGGAAGAGTCTATTCAGGTGTGCAATCATTGCATTCATTGGAAGACACATGTGTACCTGTGTAACCGTTGCAGTCCTAGTGGGACACACATTCAGGTGTGTGATCATTATAGACGTACAGGAGCAGGCGTATAGGTGTGTGGCCATTGTAGATGTAGAGGGATAGGCATTCAGGTGTGTGACCACAACAGACGTAGAGGGGCAGTCGGACAAGTGTGAGACCACTGTAGACATAGCGGGACAATCACTCAGGTGTGTGGCCATTGTAGACGTAGAGGGATACACTTTGGGGTGTGTGACCACAGCCGATAAATGGGAGCACGCGTTCAGGTGTGTAACCACAGATGGCGTAGAGGGACACTCGTTCAGGTGTGTGACCACAGCAGACGTAAAGGGACACTCGTTCAGGTGTGTGACCACAGCAGACGTAGAGGGACACTCGTTCAGGTGTGTGACCACAGTAGACGTAGAGGGACACTCGTTCAGGTGTGTAACCGTTGTATATGTTGAGGGACACTCGTTCAGGTGTGTGACCACAGCACACGTAAAGGGACACTCGTTGAGGTGTGTAACCATTGTAGACGTAGAGGGACACTCGTTGAGGTGTGTAACTATTGTAGACGTAGAGGGACACTCGTTGAGGTGTGTAGCCGTTATAGACGTAGAGGGACACTCGTTGAGGTGTGCAGCCATTGTAGACGTAGAGGGACACTCGTTGAGGTGTGCAACCGTTGTAGACGTAGAGGGACACTCGTTGAGGTGTGCAACCGTTGTAGACGTAGAGGGACACTCGTTGAGGTGTGCAGCTGTTGTAGACGTTGTAGACGTAGAGGGACACTCGTTGAGGTGTGCAGCCATTGTAGACGTAGAGGGACACTCGTTGAGGTGTGCAGCTGTTGTAGACGTTGTAGACGTAGAGGGACACTCGTTGAGGTGTGCAACCGTTGTAGACGTAGAGGGACACTCGTTGAGGTGTGCAGCCGTTGTAGACGTTAGAGGGACACTCGCTGAGGTGTGCAGCCGTTGTAGACGTAGAGGGACACTCGTTGGGATGTTTGGCCACAGGAGTCGTAGAGAGACACTCGTTCAGGTGTGTGACCATTGTGGTCACAGAGGGGCAGTTGACGTCATCGCCAGATTGCTGAGATGGGTGAAACTCACAGCCACCAAGCATAGCATGTTTTCCACCAAGGCGGATACTTGCTATTACAATTGATCCAATCAGCAGTGTCGTCATACAAGTCAGTGGCCAAACAAGTTTTATTTTGAACACCTGTGCACGCCGCTTTCTCTTCCTTTTGTAGCGAGTAGCAATACGATTTGCACGTGCTTCATTCATGTTGGGTGGAAAGGGAGGGAAGTGAGGGTGTGGGAGGTTGCCCTAATTTGGGAAAACAGTTCACGTTTCAATTTTCCTCTTATTTAGAGAGAGAGAGAGAGAGAGAGAGAGAGAGAGCGCAAAGACACTTCACTTATAGTGAGTGATACAGTGTAGTTATATATGTGCTGTGTCTTTGGTCAGAGTAAAATCACTCTTTGTGATTTAGGCTTTTAGGTGAATTGCCCGGAGTCAGTTGCCTATGCATTGTGTGCCAAAGAGAAATAACTTTGAAGTACAGAGCTTCAGGCAAGTCAAGTCCCTCCCCTCGCCCTCTCTCTCTCCCTGTCTCTCTCTCTCTCTCTCCCTCTCTCTCTCTCTCTCTCTGTCTCTCTCTCTCTCTCTCTCTTGCATTTTTACTCTGACCAAAGACACAGCCTTCGCCTTAGGCATATGAAATACAATGCACCTACTGTTATAACTTCGCTTAAAAAAAGATAACTTACTAAAAAAAAGATAGCAACGGATATTGAGACAGAACACAGGCTTGTTCTTCTGTGTTCCTGTGCCATACGGCCATAATGGGTGAGGTACGTATGTCTGAATTTCAGTTTTCACGGGGCTTTCTGCTTTTTTCAGCCAATACATTCCGATGTGACAGGAACTCAAAGAAGAATATTTGAAAGATTGTTTTAATTTTTTAAGATAGCAGAATGGGCTAGCTAGATCGTGAAGACGCTGTATCACCAGCTGTGTGGCATCTTTTCTACTCCAGTGAACTTGGCCTTTTACCAATGACCTTCAGAATCGAACGTGGCCTAGATATCCTAACTATGTGCATGCTACATTTGAGCCTCCACGGCCCCTGTAATCAAATGTTATCATTGTAACATACATACGTAACATAGACAGGAACAAAGCGTACCATTAAATAATGTGCTAATACATGCATGGTGTAGAATGGCACAGAGATAACGCGTTCACCTCATGCACTATAAATCCGAGTTTGAATGTGGGTCCAGGGCATTTTTCCTCCCAATCTGTATTAGGGCTTATGATCTAAACGTGGAGTCTTCCGGGTGAGACAATAAACTGAGGTCTTATGTGTCCATGCACTAAGCACTCGGTAAACCCAGTGGCAACAAAAAAGTTGTCATTTGGTCAAAATTTACCTCCCCCTCTCCCTCTTTCCTTCCTCATCAGTGACACAAAAACCGCAAGCAAAAATAAAATAAAGAAAAAAAGGTTGTCACGCCCCTGGCTCCGATGCGCTCTCCAGGTGCGAGCAACCCAAATTTCACAGAGACGCCTCCGTGGCTATAAAGTACTTAATACCAAATACCCAGTACCAAAATACCAAATACATACACTATCATATACATGTGAGTTCGGCAACCCCATGAGTGACTGAGCAGCCATCTTTAGGATCACACTGCTCATCTCCATAGCATGAGAAGCAGACTAGAAAAGGTTTCCCAAACATTGTCTGCCTCTACCTACCCTGTCCAGCAAACCGCCGCTGGAGGGCATCACACTATTGCGGTCGAAACAACAAGAAACAGAAAGTAAAAAGCAACCCTATCACCCTTGCTGTATGGAATGTGCGCACGTGGGCTTTGCAGTGAAGAATAAATTTGTTCCCAAACTGAGCAGCCTTCCACAAGGCATCAATGACAGACTTATGACCATGAAACTGTCTTTGACTGGAAAGAAACAGGCAACAATCATCAGTGCCTATGTCCTAGCCATGACAAATGCAGACGCCATCAAGGACAAATTCTATGTAGCTCTACACTCACTCACAACTTCAGTGCCAAAAGCAGATCATTCTCGGAGACTTCAATGCCCGAGTAGGCACAGACCATCAGATGTGGAAGGACTGCTCATCACTAACACGATCTTTTGACTCCCCAACATAATGGATGCAAAACATTGGCACCTTATTGACTATGTGAATGTCAGGAAACTCGACAGACAAGATGTTAGAATAGAGTCACAAAATCCATATGTGATGCTGAGTGTTGGACAGACCATTGTCTCGTTCTATCCAAAATGAAAATCAGAATTCAGCCCAAAAGAAGTCTGCAGGGAAAGAAAGTACCAAAAAGGCTCAACATCTCCCGACTGAATAGATCGGCAGTTAGACAAGAAACCGTACAGAAGTTAGAAGAGCAAGCAGAACACATTCAGATCACAGATGGTGTGGGGAACACTTTGAATACCTTCCATGAAGCAGTCCACAAAACGGCCTTTGAGACTCTGGGCCCCATCAAGCGCAAACACCAAGACTGGTTCGACGAAAATGATGAGGAAATTGCAAAGCTACTAGAAAAAACCCACCAACTTGTCAGAGCCTGTTCCAGTGATGAATCCATACCAAAGAAAGATGCATTCAACAACTTCAGAAGAAATGTCCAAAGGAAACTGCGTGAGATGCACGACACATGGCTCAGCCAGAAAGCAGACGAGATTCAACGTTATGCAGACAGGAATGACAGAAAACATTTATGTTTCCATCAAAGCAGTGTATGGCCCCCAACCACCCAGTTCTTCTCTTCTTTGAGGCAGTATTAAACAGGCCATCATTCATCAACGAAGATGCAATTAACATAAATCTACAAACTTGCTGGAGCACAACTATATGAGAAAATGACCGAGATGTACCAGATGTACCAGTAGCAAGGAATAGTTCCGCAGGACTTTAAAGATGCCACCATTGTACATCTATATAACAGCAAGGGCAACAAACAGGCGTGTGACAAACACAGGGGCATCTCGCTGTTGATCATTGCTGGAAGTCCTTGCCCGAGTCCTGCTTAATCGACTCATCAAACACCTCGAACAAGACCTCTTGCCAGAGAGCCAGTGTGGCTTTAGAAAAGAACGAGGAACAATAGACATGGTGTTTGCCGCACGTCAGCTGCAGGATAAGTGTCAAGAACAAAACGTCGACCTCTACACCACTTTCGTCGACCTCACGAAAGCATTTGATACAGTCAGTGATGAAGGTCTGTGGAAGATAATGAGCAAGTTTGTCTGCCCACCAAAATGTATCCAGATGGTTCGCCAGTTCCATGATGGCATGCAAGCCCAAGTCCTCAATGATGGAGAGTCATCCGCTCCATTATCTGTCACCAATGGAGTGAAACAAGGCTGTGTGCTTGCTCCAACACTGTTCAGCATGATGTTCACTGCGAGGCTGACATATGCCTTTCAAGAAGACGACCCTTTCACTGACATCAAATACAGAATGGATGGGAAGCTGTTCAACCTGCAACGCCTCCAGGCAAAGACCAAGGTCCAGGTTGATTGGCTGAGATAACTCTTGTTTTCTGTTTGCTGATGACTGTGCCCTCAATGCTGGAAATCAAGAAGACATGCAGTGCTCCATGGACTTGTTCTCTGCTGCTTGTGACAACTTTGGTCTCACCATAAGCACCAAGAAGACTGAAGCGATGTACCAGCCTGCTCCAAGGAAAAACTATGAGGAACCCATAGTGACAGTGAATGGTCAGACACTGGTGGCAGTGCACAAGTTCATCTATCTGGGCAGCACACTATCTCGTAGTGTAAACATTGATGACGAAACAGATGCTAGAATCGCAAAGGCAAGCTTTGCCTTCGGCAGACTTCGTTAATCGGTTTGGGATCGTAAAGGAGTGAGCCTCTCAACCAAATTGAAGGCATACAGAGCCATTCTCTTCATCACTCTGCTGTACGCATGCAAAACATGGACTGTCTCCGCAAGATCTTGAGAGTGAAATGGCAGGACAAAATCCCTGACACCGAGATTCTTGAGTGGACGGACATGCCTAGTATCTTCACACTACTCCACAAGTCACAACTACGCTGGGCTGGGCATGTCGTCGGAATGTCTGACAATCGACTACCAAAACTTGTCTTCTATGGAGAGCTGAAGACTAGTGCACAGAGTCTTGGTAGGCCAAAGTTGAGATTCAGGGACACTTCAAAGTGTCCCTAAAGAACTTCAACATCAATGTCTCCTCATTGGAAACCCTGGCACAGAACAGACCAGCTTGGCGTTGTGCAGTAACAAAGGGAGCCACCAACTTCAAGGCACCCCGTATTGAGACATCACAGGCAAAGCGTGAGGCACGTAAGATCCACCTAAACAGTCGCAGCTAGCTCTGCAACCCCGACTGATCCCCCAACGCTTTCTCCTGTCCTCACTGTCACATATCCTCCCTTGCTCGCATTGTCCTCACTAGCCATATGCGAACTCATCCAGCATCCTAGATTTCCACAAGGGCGAACTGTTGAAGTATGGTCAACGTCCCTCGGGACAGATGAACAAACAAATACATGCATATACATAGTCATCCAGGAACAAATAGACAAACATTACTGAAAAGATGACTAACTTCGTCTGCACGGCTAACAATAAGTCAGAAAATTAGTAGATGATAGTAAGTAAAGAAAACAGCAGAGTCAACAAGAGATATAGATCTGTGGAAGATGATAGTGCAGAACTTCCAAAATCTGGGTGAACAGTTTATACTGAAAGATTTCCTAGTACACCATGGGGGAGAACGCAGGCTGAAATATCAGTAAAGCAGGAAAATATATAGCTTTTCAAAAATATAGAAAGGAGGCCTGGAGAAGGAAAGTGGGAGGGGAGGGGTGGGGGCGTGTGTTTAGGGGGGGGGGGGGGGGGGGCAGACAGAGTAAAATCTGATGTTCAGCATATCTAGGTTTATTGCTGTCGTTTGAAATGTATCCATGAGCTAAAGAAATTAGGCCAGGCTACACTTTACATTTTCAAATTGGATAATAAATAGAGCAGGGAGGAAGAAATTGAGGGGAGAATGAGGGGGTAAATTGGGGGGAGGGGGGTAAGGGGGTGGAGGTATGGGATACAATCTGATGTTTAGTATATCTATGTTTATTGATGTCATTTGAAAAGGTTTCACTGAGCTGAAGAAAATACACAACATTTTCAGTTTTGTAGGGTAAAATCTTATGTTCACTATACCTAGGTTTCTTGATGTTATTTGGAAGGCCTCAATGAACAGAAGAAAATGCACTGAATTTGTTTTTAATCGAATAATAAAAAAATATTTTTTACGGCCGTTTCAAGTTTCAGGCAATTTGACCCGTTTTACCACCTATCAAAAATGAAAAAAATGGCTACTTTGAGTTGTTGGAGTGTCAAAATGAACAAAGAAGTAAGACGCAAATTAAACTACCTTTATTTGCAAAGTACAAATAATAGATCCTCTTCTGTTTATTCAGTTAAATGAAGTATCTTGGCTGTCAGAGTCTTCCAGAGTTGACAAATATTCAAATTGACAAAATGGCAACGAAAGCGGATACTTTTTCTCACACAATTATGGTCATCTCTCTGGTTGTAATCAACATAGAGTCAATTGTTTTGTTATTTTGTGTTTGTCTTACCGTCCTCTCTCTGTCTGAGTTGTTTCTTTATGATCAAAGTGAAATGTTGACTTGCTGGTACATAATCAGCACTGTCACATAATTTGTACCTCGTACGTCTTTTGAATGGTACAGCCTTTATTCAGAAGCCTGCTTTATGTGAAATCAAACTTTTGATGAGAAAATAGCGTAAAGGGCTTCATACACTAGCGTCAAGATCTCGAGATCGCGGCGATTTTTTGCTGCAAGGCCCAGTTTGATGTGCCGCTTGCGTGTGAGAGATTCGCGGCGCGGCAGGATTTTTTATGCGTAGCTGCGCGATATTTTGTTGTTCGAGAATAGAACCGGCTCTAATTTTGATGCTCAAGATCGCAGAGATCGTGAAACTAGCCAATCACAACGGACGGAAGGACCATAACTCTGATTGAAGAAAAAAATGGCAGACTTGCTCGAACTCGAAATGTGTGCTGTGATGCAGGCGTTAACGCGTCATGGCGTTGCTCTGAGAAACAATTGACGCCTGATGCTAGTGTGTGAAGGCCTTAATAATTATTTTGAAACAGCAGATACCAAATGGAGCATTAGAAGAACATGGAAGAATGACCTATAGATAAAGCCAAGTCACGTGCATCCTGCAGTAGACTTAGTGCTATAAACATCCTGTTACGGTAACAAAGTGGTACTAATTGCGTAAGAGGTTTTATAATTTGCACTTTTTTAAGACAAACAACATTCTTACTATTAAGCCCAAGGCATAAGCCTTATCTTTATAATTATAATATACACGCGCGCGCGCGCGTGTGTGTGTGTGTGTGTGTGTGTGTGTGGCGTGTGCGTGTGCGTGCGTGTGCGCGTGCGTGTGTGCGTGCGTGCGTGTGTGTGTGTGTGTGTGTGTGTGTGTGTGTGTGTGTGTGTGTGTGTGTACGCGAAGCAATTTTTGACATTTTCATATTTTCTACTGTTTTTTAGGGGGTAAGTGGGTGGGTGGGTGAGGGGTTATTCATTTATTTGTTTATTATTGTAAGCGCTTACGGCTTGTTTAAGAATAAGCGCATATACATGCTCATTATTATTATTATTATTATTATTACAGTTAAGGGTGCGCCTCACTTCGCCTAATCCTTTGATCTCGACCTTCCGTGCCAGCATTAACTTGCTGGTGTCACGAAAACCCCAAGCGTAACATTCCATCTAAAAACACGACGACTCGCCTAATCAGTCTAAACATGGGTTATCGCGAAACAGCAAACCGAAACCGAAATGGCTGTGAATGTTCACATATTAATGACAATCCTAACCCTAACCCTAACCCTAAACTACATTTACAAAAGCTGGAAATTATCTGTGCTCTTACTTGTAGTCTGCTGAGTTGAATTAAATATACTAAAGATACCTTAGTTGGTTTAAACAAGATTTAATCAAATAAAGCACATACAGCAGCACATAATTTAAATGAGTAGAGCACAACAAGCTTAGAGCTTATGCAAGGCACTCCAACAATTTTCAATTACATAGTATTGGCTGCCACAAGCATGGAAATAAACAGCACAACATCAATATTAGTGTACAATGGAAAGAAAAACAAACAAGATACCTTAGTTGCTGCGGTTTGGAAAATTTAGGCAAAGTGTTACATATGATCGATACTCGATAATGATTAGGCTAAGTGTAATTAGGCCATATGTGATTAGGCCAAATGTGGTTTAGCGAAGTGTAATTAGATGAAGTGTGATGCACCGACAGTTAAAACCCTCTACTAGTAGTATCCATAGTGAAAGTTTGATAGCGGTCGGATTATCAGCTCTTTTGATAGAGATCTCTATCCTTAGGAGGTACCATATCAATAAGTCTCCCTTACATTAAATGCCATGATTGTTTATGCTAGTTAGCTGTGAACAGTTATCAGAAGCGAAAAGAGTCAAATTGAGTTCATGTATGTGAGCAAATATTCATTACATTTACATTTATTTTTTCGCTTGGCCCAAGACTAACGACGGCAATGAAGTATTTCATAAAAAAAACCGTCTTCTATGGACCACT
Source organism: Phymorhynchus buccinoides (assembly GCA_017654935.2). NCBI lineage: Eukaryota > Metazoa > Mollusca > Gastropoda > Neogastropoda > Raphitomidae > Phymorhynchus > Phymorhynchus buccinoides. The sequence continues at coordinate 31,036,089 of CM065708.1, forward strand.
AAAACTCGAAGGATGCAGAAAGTATACAATTTAAACCATTAAAGCCATTAAGAGCGTTCGCCAAAGTTTGCACGCCTCAGATCGCAGCACCATGAAACGTCAGTTACGTTTTCCTTTTTGTTTATTTGAAAATTATGTGAATTTTTACTAAGCCTGGATATTCCTGCTTATAGAGCAGGATATAATGGTTTCTCACATCCAAGAAGTAAACTGGAAAGTATTCACATTTCATTGCAATGAAACTGAACATTGTAACCGAATGTAGGTAAACATTTATGACACGTCAGTTATGTTTTTTTGGATGCCACAAAGATTAATTGTTCTCAATTTTGCATTTACAAACTGTGTGAACATGAAAACTTCTTTTATTGCACACGAATCAATAAGTTTTCAGTTTCTTAACGGTATTTCATAGATGCAGGCTGTAGTGTATATTATGGCCATTTTGGACAAAATTCAGATCAGTCAATTGCTGTATAAATAGCGTCCTGTGGCTTTCCTGCAGATTTTAGCAACATTGGATTGACAACGAGAAATCCTAAAAACGAAATAGATTAACGTAAATTAACTTTGAATAACTGTCAAAATATGGTAAGTTGGGGTAAAAAGGCAATTTGTTGTTGTTCCTGTTATTGCCCCTTGTGTGCGAATGATTCTTTCAAATTTTAAAAGGTTAGGATATGGTTGGCTTTTTTTGTTTTGTTTTGTTTTGCTGTCCCATCTTCTGGGTTGTACAGTGGCGTTGCTCCCACGCCGCTCGTTCCGAATCCCAATTCGCAGCTACACCCGGGTTTGTTCAAGTCACAGAAACCGAGACCAGCAGTCCAAGGGGAGCGAATCTATGTTAGACCGTCAGGAGGCAACCAACCGAGGAGACACTGCACTTCTGCTGAGTCACTTCGGTGGAGTTCAGTGGAGCCTGTTCAGGACACCACCTACTAAGCCCCCTACTGACGACACTATTCTCTTAGTCGCGGAGCCAGCGTGAGTGAGGTCCTCCTCCGAGGGCGCCACCACGACCGTCCACCGACAGCTCCCCAGAACACACTGATCCCCATGACTTTGACCCGAACGCACCAAGGCATAGACTGGATTGGAAACCGAAACTGAGGTCACCATGAGAGCAGGGCATGCAAAGCCACAGAATTTGATGATTGATGGAAAATGAGGCCGATGATAACGATGATGATGATGCTATGGAGTTCCGTATCGGTCTGAGACTGCATGGCAGGGCTGTATTCTACGCTTCCTTTCATAATGATATCCCGGCGTTAACCAGGCCCGAGAACTACAGGCACCTGCAGTGTTGGTCTTGCAATTAGAGCAACACTTTCAGAATCGCATCCGTTAAGCGGATGAAACTCGACTGTGTGGTTTCACCCATAGCCACTCACTCTGGGTAGGAGTCGGTCCAGGACCGAAAAAAACCCTCGCCTCTGATGGGATTCGAACCCAAGACCTCCCACCAAGCCAGTAGTCTGCGACGTTAACCACTACACCACGGCGGCTGGTTAGGTTAGGATATGTTGTAGTGTGGCTGGGCCTCTATTGTTTTCAATTATAGTGGAACCTCCCTTATAAGACCTTCAAAAACCATCTAAAAAGAGGTCTTAAATGGGAGGGAGTTGTATAAGGAAGGTACTTTTAATACTTACAAAGAAAGGCAATGTCTCAGAGAAGTAGGTCTTATAGGGAGGGAGTCTTACAATGGGGGGTCTTAATAGGGAGGTTCCACTGTAGTACCAATTAGAAAAGAACAAAATTTAATTAGTTTCTTGCTTAGGAAGGAGGGGGAAGCGGTGGCGTTTTGGCCCACCCTACCACATCTAACAATCTTTAATACATGTCTTTCGGATTGGGCTAGAGAAAGGGGCAACCAAAGTCAAAAGTAATACTGTGATTTCACTTCCGGTTTGGGTTATTGCATAAGTCAACCGAAAGCTGCAAGAACTTGGAGCGTCCAGAACGCTTTTTGTCCTGGAAGTGCTGCAAATCTATATGTTAAAAAAAAAATCAAAACATGAGTGCAGTCTGTCTAGTTATCGTAGATTGAAATTGCGCCAAACGGATTTTTACCGTCTTTCATTGAGTATTTGGCGAAATCTCAATGTTTGCATACCTGTATTGTCCCGAAACTTTCCTGAAAATAAAATTATAGGTCTAACTAAAAGAAGAAAAAAATGTAATATAATAATAATAATAGTGAATCATTTATATAGCGCATTCCTCAAACCAAATGTGGAGCTCTATGCGCTTAACAACACAATTTTTTTTTAAAAAGAAGCAAGAAATTCAATAACAAAACCAAATAATCACTCACGCACATGCAAATAGGCATACACATACACCCCCCACCCACACATGCACGCACGTACGCACATACATACACACACACACACACACACACACACACACACACACACACACACACACACACACACACACACACACATGCACACACACACACACACATACCGTTACCATCACCACCACTCACCCCACCCGAAAACACAATACAAAATACAACCAGTTGAATAAAGCATCACACACACACTCTCTCTCTCTCTCTCTCTCTCTCTCTCTCTCTGCGTGCGCGAGGTCAAAGTGAAAATGATTATGAAACACTCTTTCTGCGATAGGTCAAGATGTGCCCCCCCCCCCCCCCCCCCCCCCCCCCCCCCCTGAAATGAAAGACCTTACACATTTGTGATCCATTTTCTTGGAAGGTGAAATGCTGCCTTCTTCTTGGAAATGTAAAACCGAAAGTTTCACTTTCGTGTGTTTGAGACTGGCTGTCTGTTGAAAGCCACAATAGCAAACAAGTGTGTCGCCGAGTGGCAGATAAGTCCCCGAGCAAGTAAATGTGGGGAGGGGGTAGGTCTAGGGAGGAGATAGCTGCCAAAGCTGACGTAGACATTGCAGTCAACACACAGTGAAACTAATATGGGGGGAGGGGGGAGGGGAGGTGTGTGTGTGAGAATAGAGTCCAGAAGTAATGTGGCCTAAAGGTTGTGATGTAGCTTGAATAGGTGGGTCTTGAGAGCTGATTTGAAACATTGCAAGGACTGGATATGGCGAATTTCGCGTGGTAAGGAGTTCCAAACTGATGGGGCCGAAAAGGAAAAGGAGCGCTCACCAAACATTTTTGTTCGTGTACTAGGAACACAGAGAATTTTGGAATCTGAAGATGACCGCAGTTGCCTTGATGGAGTATAGACAGAAAGCATGTCAGAGATGTAGCTAGGGGCATTTCCAGAGAAATAAGAATGACATAGAGTGGACATTTTGTAGTCAATACGTGCTTTGATGGAAAGCCAATGGAGGGATATCAGGAGTGGTTGAACATGATGATACTTAGAGACCTTGAGGACAAGTCTGGCAGCAGAGTTCTGGACTTTTTGAAGCTTGTCAGTGAGGTGTTGGGGGCAGCCATACAAGAGTGAATTACAATAATCTAATTTAGAGAGAACAAAAGCGCAGACTAGTATCTTAGTAGTATCTATAGACAGGAGATGGCGAATCGTACCAATGCGACGCAGCTCACAGTATGCTGACCGACAGATAGTTTGAACTTGTGAGTCAACACTCATATCTTGAGAGATGTGGAAGCCAAGATTTCTAGCAGAAGGAGAAAACGGTATTTGAGTGTCACAGACAGAGATGGAATCAGGCTTTGGGTACGAAAGTTGTCTAGACGGAGAGTGGATGAACAAGGCCTCCGTTTTGTCGTCATTCAGCTTCAGTTTGTTTTGTAGCATCCATGATTTGACTGCAGACTTCAAGTGAAGATATAGAAGGAAGAATGGTAGATGGGGATACAGGCTTGTGGAGTTGTGTATCATCAGCAAAAGACTGAGAATCAACTGAATGAGAAGTGATCAACTCGGACAGAGGCTTAGTATACATAATGAAGAGGACTGGTCCAAGTACTGAGCCTTGAGGAACACCACATGTGAGGCCAACCATTGCAGAAGATGAGTCATTGATGGAGACAGACTGAGTTCGACCAGAAAGGTAAGACGATATACATGTAATATTATTATTTTTATTGTGTTATTATTATTATTATTATTATTATTATTATTATTATGAGCATTATATACGCCTAAACAAATGAATGCCCTAGGCGCTTCAAATAAATAATTGAAAAAGAAAAATATAGTAATAAATAATAACAATAAAAAAAACAAGCATACATGAGCACACTATACAGTCCCCCCCCCCCCCCCCCCCCACACACACACACACACACACACACACACACACACACACGCACACACGCACACACACACGCACACACACACACACACACACACACACACACACACAACACACACACACACACACACACACACACACACACACACACACACGCACGCACACACGCACGCATAAGCCAGGTCATGACAGGAAAGATCAGTTGCTACTTTGGAAAGAGATGAGTGATCATAAAATTATGGTGTTTCTTCTTCTTTAATCGCTCAGACAGTTTTCTGTCAATTATGAGCGCAGATGCGTCATGATGCAGTTATGCGCCTAATTAAGAAATAGGCCCAGCAAGTACGACTTCGGCTGGAGGAAATGTTTTTGAAATTGTTTCGTAAAAAAAAGGCAGGATAATGGACTGGTAAGGCAGAAAGATAGTAGATGACAGAAGCAAAGCGAAAAGGCAGAGTCAAAGAGGAAGTTACAAGCACAGAAGGTGGGAAACTATATATACAAAAGACCCCCCGGTATCCCCACGGGGGGTAGGGGAGATGGTGTTTGAATGTGGTCACAGAAGGCGGGTGTCTGAGAGAGTGGAGCAATTGATTCCAAGTGACAAGGGCTTGATAGGCGAAAGAGCGTTGCTCAACGGTTTTAGTGTGGACAGTAGGGATACAATAGAGATGGGTGTCAGATGAGGAGCGCAAAGATCGAGATGGCGCATGGAGGTGCAACAGATTAGTGAGATATTCAGGACAGGAAGACTCGATAGATTTGAAGCAGAGAGAAGCAATCTTGTAGGATATTCTTTGCTGAACAGGGAGCCAGTGGAGAGAGCGCAGCAATGGTGTTACATCAAACATGGTCATATCTAGAAGAGCGGAAGTTGAGGCGGGCAGCATGATATTGATCTTTTTGAAATTTGTTGATGAGGTGTGAGGGGGAACCGGATAAAAGTGAATTACAGTAGTCAAGGCAGGATAGGACAATAGTAGCAGGGGAGAGGGAGAGAGGGGGGGATGGGGGGTGGGCGGGGGGGGGATAGGGGGGGGGGGGGGGGATGGGGGGGGGGGGGGGCTTAATAAAAACCAACACTTTAGTCAGTGCCCAAACCTAACACGTGAAGTAAGCTTATATGTATGGTATAAAACAATTATTGCTCACATGTATCGTATAAAACAATTACTCAGTAAAGCAAATGCACTGAGTCTTCACAGCTGCAACAAACTCCACTACATGCATTACCAACAACTCTCACAGAGGAAAACCATAATGCTATATTGACAGCTGCAACAGACACTCCACTACATGCATTACCAATGACTCTCACAGAGGAAAACCATAATGCTATATTGACAGCTGCAACAAACACTCCACTACATGCATTACCAATGACTCGCACAGAGGAAAACCATAATGCTATATTGACAGCTGCAACAAACACTCCACTACATGCATTACCAATGACTCACACAGAGGAAAACCATAATGCTATATTGACAGCTGCAACAAACACTCCACTACATGCATTACCAATGACTTGCACAGAGGAAAACCATAATGCTATATTGACAGCTGCAACAAACACTCCACTACATGCATTACCAATGACTCACACAGAGGAAAACCATAATGCTATATTGACAGCTGCAACAAACACTCCACTACATGCATTACCAATGACTCTCACAGAGGAAAACCATAATGCTATATTGACAGCTGCAACAAACACTCCACTGCATGCATTACCAATGACTTGCACAGAGGAAAACCATAATGCTATATTGACAGCTGCAACAAACACTCCACTACATGCATTACCAATGACTTGCACAGAGGAAAACCATAATGCTATATTGACAGCTGCAACAAACACTCCACTACATGCATTACCAATGACTTGCACAGAGGAAAACCATAATGCTATATTGACAGCTGCAACAAACACTCCACTACATGCATTACCAATGACTTGCACAGAGGAAAACCATAATGCTATATTGACAGCTGCAACAAACACTCCACTACATGCATTACCAATGACTTGCACAGAGGAAAACCATAATGCTATATTGACAGCTGCAACAAACACTCCACTACATGCATTACCAATGACTTGCACAGAGGAAAACCATAATGCTATATTGACAGCTGCAACAAACACTCCACTACATGCATTACCAATGACTTGCACAGAGGAAAACCATAATGCTATATTGACAGCTGCAACAAACACTCCACTACATGCATTACCAATGACTCGCACAGAGGAAAACCATAATGCTATATTGACAGCTGCAACAAACACTCCACTACATGCATTACCAATGACTCTCACAGAGGAAAACCATAATGCTATATTGACAGCTGCAACAAACACTCCACTACATGCATTACCAATGACTCACACAGAGGAAAACCATAATGCTATATTGACAGCTGCAACAAACACTCCACTACATGCATTACCAATGACTCTCACAGAGGAAAACCATAATGCTATATTGACAGCTGCAACAAACACTCCACTGCACGCATTACCAATGACTCTCACAAAGGAAAACCATAATGCTATATTGACAGCTGCAACAAACACTCCACTACACGCTGTAACATGAAGTCACCAGCTGTCTGCTGTAAAGAATAATAATAATAATAATAAATAATAATAATAATAATAGTACATTTATATAGCGATTTACCTCAGATGAGCCCAAAGCGCTTTACAATCAATTATTCATCAACAGACAACAAAAACAACATTCAAGAGTGACACCAACCAGCAACAGCGCATATACATAGCATCTCTCTCTCTCTCTCTCTCTCTCTCTCTCTCTCTCTCACACACACACACACACACACACACACACACACACACACGCACGCACGCACGCACGCACGCACGCACACGCACACACACACACACACACACGCGCGCGCGCGCGCGCGTTGCTCAGGCTTTACACTTACAGCATTGTGTTTGTTAACAGTGGATCATGTAAACATTACTCTAGACACTCACTTTCAAATTGTGTGCGATAGACAGCGTTGGCTTTCCCACCCCCACAATATGATGATGTCTTGCCGGGGCAGCTTATTGACTTGCATTTGCTTTCATCTAGTGGACCATATTTCCCGTACGTGTCTCCACAGAAGCATTGACTACCAACCTGCATACCCGCAAACTTGAACTCTGCACATACAAACACACCAGTAGTAAGAAAGGGTACTACTCACACCCTAAGGCCATTGTTGTCAGCATAGTACATGTTGTAATTTTTAAAAAACATAAAACAAAAACCGCACAAGTCACTTTTATTGTCAGAATAGTACAGGCTGTAGCAATATGCACATTCATGTCACTGCTATTGTCAGCATAGTACAAGCTTTAGCAATAGTATTGTTTTTATCAGCATAGAATAGGCTGTAGCAATATACACACACGTCACAGCTATTGTCAGCATAGTAAAGGCTGTACAACTATACACACACAAGTTACTGCTTTTGTCAGCATATTATATACTGTAGCAATATAATACACACATAGGTCACTGCTATTGTCAGCTTGTGTGTAGAATGTAGCAGTATACGCAAACAGGACACTGTCACTGTCAGCATAGTATAGGCTGTAGCAACACACACAGATCACTGCTATTGTCAGCATAAAACAGGTCACTGTTATTGGTCGGCTCTCTTTTGCTGTTTCAGGACCAACCTCCTGGAACGAACTTCCTCTATCCCTCCGTCAGCGACCGACACTCTCTGCTTTCAAATCAAACCTCAAAACCCACCTGTTTCCCCGTCATTGAAGCTCATTCTCTTTCCCTTTGTTAGGTCTTATCCTCAAATGTGTGTGTGCTTGTTATCTTCTTGTTCGTCTTTGTATTATCATGTTTGTTTGAATGCGTTATGAATATTTAATATGTGTGTGCGCTTCGATTTGATTTATATTAAGATATTGAGGGTTTTCTGCCAGATCATGATATATCGAGAAAATGGGTTTTTCATATTTACATATAAAAGGGCATACTTTCACGTTATCAGATGTTTTAAGCGATATGACTTGTAAATTGTGTGTTATTACTGCTAACATCCAAGAACTGACCAAACAAACCCCTACAGCCCAGGTCATGAAATATCTGAATGTATCCTTCAGCTTACCAACACAAATCTAAAACTTGAAATTTCGCCCTGACTGAAACATTATATAAAGCTTTCAAACACTTTCTTTTTACAACTGACCAGCTGATCAGATCACAACTGAGGAATGTCTTTGGTTGGTGAGAAGGAATTCAGTCACAACAGCCACCAACTTGGACCAGATAATGACCCTTTAACATGGGCGCGTGTTTGAATTGAAAGACTAGGGTCATATTATAACCACAGACTATAATGGGATATTTTGTGAGTCACATGAGCTAGTGGCGTCTCTCTCTCTCTCTCTCTCTCTCTGTTTATGGTGTGTATCCCCCCCCCCCCCCCCCCCCCCCCCCCCCCCCCCCCCCCCCCCCCCCCCCCCGCTATTGCTCATATATGTATGATAGTTATGCATTTATGTTATTGTTCATAAGTAATACTTTTTTGTGAACTCCATTGTTATGGGCCAGAGGCCTAACGATTAAAATATTTTTGACGTTGACTCTCTCTCTCTCTCTCTCTCTCTCTCTCTCTCTCTCTCTCTCTCTCTCTCTCTCTCTCGTTGGTTTACATAATCAACTTAACCTTTTGTCTAATAATAATAATAATAATAATAATAATAATAATAAACGGATACTTATATAGCGCTTTTTATCGAGCACAAAGCGCTTTGCAGTCAGTATTGAAACAGTCACATACGCACACACACGCGCGACAGACACACACGCACGTACGTGCACGCACGCGAGTGAACGCGTTTTTTGCACACATACATACACACACAGGCTCACACACATTTAATCAAACACACAGAAGACACATTCTCACTGAAACGCACACAAACTTACTCAAACACACACTAGCTTGTACAAACATGCGCGCATGCACACACACACACCTAAACACACACACACACAGACACACACAAACACACACGCGCACTCGCATTCACAAAACACTCACGTGTACTCACACTCACAGACACATACTCGCATACACTCCCCCCCCCCCCTCTCTAGCCGAAAACACAATATCTCATGCGCACACATACACATGCAAGCACATATACCCACACATAACACACGCAACACACACCTGCTCTAAGGCCTCAGAGAAGCTAGGATTATCTGTAGATTTAGATAAATCTCTAATTATAGTGTTTAGAAAAGGGGGTCATTTATCCTCAAGTGAAAAATGTTTTTTTAATGGTACTGAATTACGTGTTGTTAATAATTACAAATATTTAGGGCTAACTTTTTCTACACGGAACGGTTGTGTTTCCACTTTAGAAGAATCATCTTTAAAAGCAAAGAAAAAAACGATGTAAATACTAAGAACATTAAGGAGAATTCACTGCAATTCGGTAGATAATATTCTTCAAACTTTTTGACACACAGGTTGTTCCGATGTTAATTTACGCTGCAGAGATTTGGGGTCACAAAGAATACACATAAATAGAAAAAGTACATCTATTTGCATGTACGAGAGTTTTACGTGTTCCAAACAAAACCACAAATGACATTGTCTATGGAGAACTAGGTCGATATTAAATCAAATAAAATAAAATAAAATCATCTTTATTATCTCATAACAGAGAAATTGCAGCCAGGTGCACATAAGAAAAACAACAATAAACATTTTATCAACAACAATTAAAGAATATAAACTAATAACTAATAACACTGCAATATTGTAATTAACAAACTGGACGAATACGAACACATACTCCAGGAAAAGCAGAACGCATTTTAAAAATACATTTAAAATACATTTTAAATCAAGACATAATCAGTTGAAAAACGAGGCAAGAATAACGCTTAAAAATGCAGCAATAATAGTATGTACACCATCTCTACACAGACAATTTAGTCAAGGACATACACAGCAGTAATCTATTGTAGAACAAGGGGACTACAAATAGGCTTGCACAAACTCAACCCCAAGGAGATGGACAGGCTGCTCAGCAAAACAATCACTCGATGCAGTGCATTCACAGTTTAACAGATGAATTGATCTTGGTAAGAAAGTTTTCTGTGCTCTTATTTTCAGTTTTAGAGTTCTGTATCGACGGCCCGATGGTAACACTTCATAGTATTTTGCCAGAACATGACTGTTATCATTAAGAATTTTCCTGGCTTTCTTGACTACTTGTCTGTCATACAACTCTTGCATACCACTCTGCCTTGCACCCACAACCTTACTGCACACATTCACCATATCACTCAACACGCGCTTTACCTTTTACACTCGCGCTTGTGTACACGCTTCTTTACGGTTACATTCACACTACCACACCAGCTTTCATTCACATAACATAAGCAAACACCACCACCCATTTGCTTCCACACATTCACACAGTCTCTATCAACTCTGTACCAAAACCATCCATTGCTACATTCTCATCACCAACTTTCTCAGTCAACCAAGTTTCCGTAAAACAGAGTACACATGAGTTTCTATATTCACTTAGAAATTGACAATTTGCCTGGATTTCGTCCACGTTACAGTTCTTTCCGTTCGGATTGATAGATCTGACGTTCGATAGAATCATGGATGGTAGGGGCAGTTTAGATCTGTTTCTTCTTCTTCTTCTCTCTCCTCCTCTCTGTCATCTCTTTTGTTCTTTCTTCTTTCTAGCCGTACTCTCACTCTCACTTTCACCAATATCCCTTATACATAAATACTGTCATAAAAGTAGTGATATATTGGATTCGTATTTTGAAACAGCCTGATAATAGTTATTCAAAGAAAGCTTATAAAATGTTACTTTCGTTGCATGAGAAAGGAACAACCACATGGGTGACACATGCAAAATCAATCCTAACACAAAACGGCTTTGAACAAGTATGGAATTTTGGATGCGATAGGGTAAAGTAACTCAGCATTGAATTACGGGAACGTTTGATCAGTTCTTTTTGTCACCGCTGGATTGATCATATTAATAACAGTAGACATATTTCAACATATGGTCAGCTTAAACACAGGTTTGCTAGAGAATAATACTTATGCTTATGGAAGGATTCGTATTGTACTATTCTTACTAAAATTCGCATGGGCGTTGTCCATAGATTTCGTTTCAATATGACAGACAAGAATGTTTCATGTCCAGTATGCTTTTATGTACCTGAAATAGAAATTAATTTCTTATTTGATTGCCAAATGTATTCTAACTTAAGAACATTATATTTGTCTCGCTATCTACAGTTACCTGATAGAAAGTGTACATTAGTAAAAGTGCTTAGCGAAGAATCGGCTGATGATGTCGTTAATATTGCAAAATTCCTGGTTCATGCTTTTAAAGTAAGATTTTCAGTCCTAGCGAACAAGGTACCAGATTGATTAGCTCGTCCAGTTTTTAGTGAAGGTTATAATCTATGCCGAAACATGTGCTATGCCGGTATTGAAGACAAATGATATTAATAATAATATTAATAATACACCTTGATTAATGTACATGTGCATGTGTGGGTTTGGGTGGGGCATGGGTGTCGTAACTTCGCCTATTTCGCCTGTATTTATCAGGAACGATCTACAAGGTAGAAGAAGGACAGATGGTGTGTTGATGTAATGTGAACAGTTTGGGCTACTATCGTAATAGTGAAGGTGAAAAGGTTTTTGTTTTGGAAAGGCTCGAAACGAACGTTCTATGTATTTACTATTCAAAGTAAATGTGTATGTATATTTTCCCCAGAAACCTTTGTATAATTAATTATGTGTTCATTCACTTTCGTTGATATTCGTACAATCGATTATTTATTATATATTTTTTTCTGTTCAGTTTGTGATCTCACCATTCTTACATATTGATTTTCTTTGTTATGCCGGTATTGAAGACAAATGATATTAATAATAATATTAATAATACACCTTGATTAATGTACATGTGCATGTGTGGGTTTGGGTGGGGCATGGGTGTCGTAACTTCGCCTATTTCGCCTGTATTTATCAGGAACGATCTACAAGGTAGAAGAAGGACAGATGGTGTGTTGATGTAATGTGAACAGTTTGGGCTACTATCGTAATAGTGAAGGTGAAAAGGTTTTTGTTTTGGAAAGGCTCGAAACGAACGTTCTATGTATTTACTATTCAAAGTAAATGTGTATGTATATTTTCCCCAGAAACCTTTGTATAATTAATTATGTGTTCATTCACTTTCGTTGATATTCGTACAATCGATTATTTATTATATATTTTTTTCTGTTCAGTTTGTGATCTCACCATTCTTACATATTGATTTAATAAAACTTTTTTTTGGGGGGGGTCCAATTTATGTGTTTGTGAACCTAAGAAAGAAACTCAATCACTTTAATTTTAACCTTTACGATTTGTTCTGTGTTCTGAAAAGAATAAAAGAAAATAATGTGCTGATTTACTTTTTATCCCAATGGGGGAGATAGACAATGCCTATGTAAAGACAGCTGTTTTGTCTTTGAGAAAGACTCTTCAGTCTGCATGTCGGCCTGCAAAGAATGTTCACAGTGAATATTCAAACTGAGCTAGAAGACTTTCTCCAAGAGAATGGTTGTCCTCTTTGCACCAGATTGAAAGTCCACAATAAAAGCAAACTAGCACTTAATTCAACAGAAATGGTAAAAATCTTATGTAAAATAACAACAATAATAATGTTCTAAAATTAAAATCCCTCGAAGGGAGTAGAAGAGATGGGATGCCATGTTTTGATGGTAGCATTGGAAAATCACATATAATATTTTTGTACACTTGAAGTTATTGATGTTGAAATACACAATAGCCTTTGGAAGATGTTTTATTTTAGACCTCTTCAGAAAATTACTCCCAAAAGAAACAAATTTGAACGTAAATTAGAAAAGTTCAAGGTCACGTGACCTTGTTGTTGTCTCTCTTGTTGTTTAGTTAGCACACACGTTTTGAGTTTCATTTATAAAGTAGCTCGTTTTAATATGACGTGTCTTTAAATTTAATAAGCCAAAACAAACACACACACAAAATGCTGCCAATATTAGAATTAGAGAGAGATATATGTAGGCCTATGTGTGTGAGCGCGCGCGCGTGCATTTGTGAGTGTATGTGCACGAGTATCTGTGTGTGTGTGTGTGTGTGTGTGTGTGTGTGTGTGTGTCTGTGTGTGTGTGTGCACGCTTGTTATATTCTTTGACATAAATTCTCAAATAGATCTAGATTCTTGATCATTGGCCTAAACTAGATCAATCAATATCTGCGAAGCATAATCTTTGTTGTCACAAACTGCTAGACCCACACGCAGATGGTACAACCTATCAGTTGACCCGACCCACATACTGCTGGTCCCACAATTGTAGGAACATCGGTATGTGGGACAAGTGATATAACTAGTATTGAGTGTGTGTGGTTGTATGAGCCTGCGAGCTTGCATGCGTACTAGTATGTGAGTGCGTTCAAGCGCGCACGCACATACACAGCCTACACACACGTACGCACGCACAGGCACGCATAAACACACGCCAGTATACACACGCGCACGCACACACATATAGCGCGTACATACACACACACACACACACAAACAAACACACACACTTGGATATACACATACACGCGCGCGCATACACAAACATACGAGAGAGATAGAGAGAGAGAGAGAGAGAGAGAGAGAGAGAGAGAGAGAGAGAGAGAGAGAGAGAGAGAGAGAGAGAGAGAGAGAGAGAGATTTCAGGGCCATTAATATAATGGTTGAATGTTAATATAATGTCCAATCTGCAACTTTGAATAGTAGAACACCGGGCTAACCAACTGCGGTGGGTAGTAGAACGGGATGAAGAGGAGGGAGAGACACAAAAGTAATCATATCATAAAAACTGTGTGTGTGTGTGTGTGTGTGTGTGTGTGTGTGTGTGTGTGTGTGTGTGTGTGTCTGTTTGTCTGTCTGAAACACAAAACGGGCCTTATAACTCCGCCGTTTTTCGACCGAATCGCTTCGAATTCGCTGTCAGGCTTGCTGTGGCCGGGGCAAAGCATGGCAGCAAATTTGAAGAGAATCGGAAGAGCGCGTCACTCTCAGAGCAGCGACAACGGAAAACGGGGCCTTATAACTCCACCGTTTCTTAACCGAATCGCTTCAAATTTGCTGTACTCAGCGTTACCAGTACTTGGCGTTACCGTTACTAGGGAGAACGCGTCACTCTCAGAGCAGAGCCAACAGAAAACGGGGCCTTATAACTCTGCCGTTTCTTAACCGAATCGCTTCAAATTTGCTGTCAGGCTTGCTGTGGCCGGGGCAAAGCCTAGCAGCAGCAAATTTGAAGAGAATCGGGAGAGCGCGTCACTCTCAGAGCAGCGCCAACGGGAAACGGGGCCTTATAGCTCCGCCGTTTCTTAACCGAATCGCTTCAAATTTGCTGTACTCAGGGTTACCAGTACTCAGCTCGTCGTTACCGTTACTAGGCGTTACCGTTATTAGGCGTTACCGGTACTCGGATTTGCGCTAGTGGTTCATAAAAAAAATGGCAGTTTGTCAGTTCACTCAAATGCTTTATATGTTAATCAAAAAGAAGAACAAAGAGGGAGGGGGCAATAATTGTGTTGTGAAAATCTTTGGCAAATAAAAATAATGGTATTTAGAACGGAAAATCTTCATTCTTCAAAATATATTTAAATAAGTCTGTAAGTTATCGCGGGATATCGCGATACAGCTCTAGTTTGTGTAGTGTTCAGTCAACAGACGCAGCGGACTTTGTCTTGCTCGCTGATATGTCTTTGACTTTGTCAGAAGATGGATGATGGGATAGTCTGTGAGAAAGATGGGGTGAACAAATCTGTGAGAAAGATGTGGGAAGTCTGAGAGAAAGGTGGGGACATTCTGTGAGGAATATGGGGGGGGGGGGGGGGGGGGGGGGGGGAGTATGTTAGAAAGATGGTGGGAAAGTATGTGAGAAAGATGGTGGGAAACTCTGTGAGAAAGATGTGGGGAACGTCTGTGAGAAAGATATGGGGAAAGTCTGTGAGAAAGGTGGGGAAAGTCTGTGAGGAAGATGGGGAAAGTCTGTGAGAAAGATGGGGAAAGTCTGTGAGAAAGATGGTGGGGGAAAGTCTGTGAGAAAGATGGGGAAAGTCTGTGAGAAAGATGGTGGGAAAGTCTGTGAGAAAGATGGTGGGAAAGTCTGTGAGAAAGATGGTGGGAAAGTCTGTGAGAAAGATGGTGGGAAAGTCTGTGAGGAAGATGGGGGGAAAGTCTGTGAGAAAGATGGTGGGAAAGTCTGTGAGAAAGATGGGGGGGAAGTCTGTGAGAAAGATGGGGGGAAAGTCTGTGAGAAAGATGGGGGGAAAGTCTGTGAGAAAGATGGTGGGAAAGTCTGTGAGAAAGATGGGGGAAGTCTGTAAGGAAGATGGGGGGAAAGTCTGTCAGGAAGATGGGGGGAAAGTGTATGAGAAAGATGGTGGGAAAGTCTGTGAGAAAGATGGGGGAAATCTGTGAGGAAGATGGGGGGAAAGTCTGTGAGAAAGATGGTGGGAAAGTCTGTGAGAAAGATGGGGGAAGTCTGTAAGGAAGATGGGGGGAAAGTGTGTGAGAAAGATGGTGGGAAAGTCTGTGAGGAAGATAGGGGAAAGTGTGAGAAAGATGGGGGAAAGTGTGAGAAAGATGGGGAACGTCTGTAAGAAAGATGGAAAAAGTGAGAATACGGAAAAGTCTCTGAGAGTCTGTTGGCGTAGAGTGGCATAGAAGTAACGCGTTCGCCTCGTGCACAGTAAAACCGAGTTTGAAGCTGGGTACAGGGGATTTTTCCTCTTACTCTGCACTAGGCCTATGGTCTGAACGTGGAGTATTTCAGATAAGACAATAAACCGAGGTCCTGTGTGCCCATGCACTTAGCACACTTTAAACCCAGTGGCAACGAAACATTTGTCATTTGGTCAAAATTTACACACACACACACACACACACACACACACCTCCCTCCTCATAAGCACACAAACATTATTTTCCTCTTCGGTAGAGGTTTACAAACAAACAAAAAGAAAGAAACAAAGATAAACCGTCGCCACGGGGCTAACGGTAGGGGAAGACGGGGTAAAAAGCGCATGGGCGGGTAAGAAGCCCACCCCAATTATCTCATGAAATGAAGCAAATTTCAGTCAAATTTGCCCATGAGACGAATGCTCTCTCTCTCTCTGATCCATTCTTGAAAATGATTATCTTTGCAGAAATTATTTATATTGCTTTCTCACCTGGCTTTCGTTTTAGTTTATATGCATACAGTTATTTTATGTACCTTTCCTGCAGCCTATCTATTTGTGTGAATTGTTTCCCTTCTTTATGTCTTTCCTCCATTTTATCCCGTAGCCTTCTTCGTGTTCCGTTTTTTAACTGCAGGTATGAGAAATGGACAGTCCATGCAAACACGGGTACCAGTGTAATATTAATGTTCATGGTCATTCTCTCTCTCTCTCTCTCTCTCTCTCTCTCTCTCTCTCTCTCTCTCTCTCTCTCTCTCTCTCTCTCTCTCTCTCTCTCTCTCTCTCTCTCTCTTTCTTTCTCTTTCTCTCTCTCTCTCTCTCTCTCTCTCTCTCTCTCTCTCTCTCTCTCTCTCATCTCTCTCTCTCTCTCTCTCTCTCTCTGTGTATAATATATCGCATTCCAAATAATTGTCTGAATCTATTTTAACTTAATCGTTATCTAACCGTTATTGTGAATACATAATATGAAATTAACGCTGTTCCTTCGTCCATGTATCTTTTAAAATTGCAATACAAATCCTGTTTTAGCAGTTCTTGAGATTTGTATATACAAAGGAACAAATCTTTTTGGCAGTTACAATCGTTGAAACTGGGTCGTCAATTGAATTGAGTCAATGGTCATCAATCTTAAGGAAAAAGACATTATTTGCGTTAAAACGCAATAAGTATCTGTCCATTAGTTTAAGCTATGGCGATTTAAAACATTTAAGATAATTTTAACAGTTTTAACGGTTATCTTGAAAATAAATCACTACTTTATAACGAAACTTTGCAGGCATTCAATGGCGCAATCTTGATTAGTAAACAGTTTTTAAATATTGTGATTAAGTTACCAATCAAAACCCAGAAAGCACTATTTTGGTCGATTGTTCTGTTAAAAACGGTTATCTAAAGCCATATTGTACCTAGCTATTATTTGCGATAACGAGCATCGTCCTTGAGACATCTAGTCACTCGCTGCTTGATTTTTTTTATCATAAGCAGTTTGAGAGTTGATACTGAATAGATAGAAAGACCATATTTTGATCTCTCACAGACTGGTACAAAAGCCCACACCCCGATTCTAAAGTAGCGTCTCCCTGATGACTTGCCACAGATGAACAAGAACAGGATGAACAACATCTATAATGATAGCAAAGGTGAAAACAAAAACAAAAACAACAATAAACTTCACAATTTTATGGATGTTTTGAAATTAAATATACCTCAGTCATTTCAATTCAAATACAGACGCCAAAGAAGGAAATGTCGATTTAACCACACCTTTGTTTACTATGAAATCATCATATAGTAAAAAGCCAACTGTCCGTGTGTGTGTGTGTGTGTGTGTGTGTGTGTGAAACACGAAACGGGCCTTATAACTCCGCCGTTTTTCGACCGAATCGCTTCAAATTTGCTGTGAGCCCTCACGGGGCGATGGCAATGGCAACCAAGGCGGCCGTGTCATTTGCGCGGTTTCGCAAATACGCGAAAACGCGCATCCGCCGGCCTCTCGGTGCCCGTATCTCCGGCGTTTCTGGGCAATTTGGCAGGAAGATGACCGGGGCCGGGGACTATCCGTGTGCCAAACCGGAAGCGAATCGGTTCAGAAACGCCCGCGCTAGATGCCGCTTCACCTTTTCACAAATAACTCCGCCGTTTCTTAACCGAATCGCCTAAAAATTTGCTGTCAGGCTTGCTATGACCCGGGCAAAGCATGGCAGGAAATTTGAACAGCATCTGTTCATAAATGCGCGCGAAAAGCACCAATTTACAGTTTTGCTGCACTGCAATACACTGCAGTACACCGCGATTTCACAGTTGTGGTTCGTTGCGTTTTTCCGTCTTATAGGGTTAGGGATAGGGTTAGTATTCCAAAAAGGTTATTAACTAAAAATGTTCCTAAAATACAGCTTTATGTATGGTAGGAAAGGCAATAACAGAAAAATAGAATTATCCGAGATAGGTAGGGAGGGGGGGGGGGGGGGGGGGGGGCACATCTTGCAGATAAGTCCCCGATCAAGTAAATGTGGGGAGGGGGTAGGTGTAGGGAGGAGATGTGTGTGTGTGTGTGTGTGTGTGTGTGTGTGTGTGTGTGTGTGTGTGTGTGTGTATGTGCGTGTGCGTGCGTGCGCGCGCGAGTGAGTGTGTGTGTGTGTGTGTGTGTGTGTGTGTGTGTGTGTGTGTGTGTGTGTGTGTGTATGTATGTATATGTGCGTGCCTGCGTGGGTGGGGGTGGTGTGTGTATGTGTATGCTTATTAGCATGTGTGTGAGCGATTATTTGTTTTGTTGTTGAATTTCTTGCTTTTTAATTTTGTTGTTGTTAAGCGCATAGAGCGAATATAGGGGTGGTAGACCCCCCCCCCCCCCCCCCCCCCCCCCCCCAGGGATACAGGTAGGGGGGGGGGGGGATGTCTTCCGTACAAATAGTTCCCCCACCTTCTGGAAGTTCTGTGCTTATAACTACCTCTTATCTGTCAGTCTCTTTGATTCTGCCTTTTCCCTTTGCATGCTGTTATCTACTATCTTTCTGCCTTACCGGTCCATTCTCCTGCCTTTTTTCAAGAAATACTTTCAAAAAGATTTCCTCTAGCCAAAGTCAGACATGCTGGGCCTAATTATTCTTACTTAGGTGCATAACAGCAGCATGATGCATCTACGTTCGTAATTGACAGAAATTCTCCTGCCTTTTTTCAAGAAATACTTTCAAAAAGATTTCCTTTACCCGAAGTCAGACATGCTGGGCCTAATTATTCTTACTTAGGCGCATAACAGCAGCATGATGCATCTACGTTCGTAATTGACAGAAACATGCCTGAACGATCCAAGAACAAGAACTTAGAAGACGAAGAAGAAGAAGAAGTACTCTCTCTCTCTCTCTCTCTCTCTCTCTCTGCGTGCGCGAGGTCAAAGTGAAACCCCCCCCTGAAATGAAAGACCTTACACGTTTGTGATCCATTTTCTTGGAAGGTGAAATGCTGCCTTCTTCTTGGAAATGTAAAACCGAAAGTTTCACTTTCGTGTGTTTGAGACTGGCTCAAAGAAGGTCAAAGGAAAGATCTTTCACTGCCAGTCAGACATGCTGGGCCTAATTATGCTTACTTGGGCGCATAACAGCAGCATGATGCATCTACGTTCATAATTGACAGGAACATGCCTGAACGACCGAAGAAAAAGAATAACGAAGAAGAAGAAGAAGAACTACAACTCTCTCTATAGCCTGAGTCGAAAAAAAAAGTGATGTTAGCAGGGGGATAGGGGGGGGGGGGGGGGGGGGGGGGGGGTGCGCGCGGTCAAAGTTTAAATCATTATGAAACACTTTCTGGTATAGGTCAAGATGTGCCAACCCCCTACATTTCTCGGTTAATCTCTGTCTGTCTGTCTGTCTGTGTCTGTCTCTGTGCCTGCTCCGCGGGCGGAGGACGTTAAACAAATGTTCACTCATCCAACCGGAACAGCAGTTGTCCTCTTTGCTCTTTGTCTGTCTTTCTGTCTGTCTGTCTCGCTAGGTACTTCTTCGAATTTGGAAGGTAGATGACGGGGACGGGGACGATCCCTGTGCCAAACCGGTGGGGTGGTGGGTGGTGGGGGGATGGTGGGTGTGTGGGGGGGGGGGGGGGCAGTGGCGATTACACCGGGATGAGACTACACGTATCTGTATTATTAAAAAATCGGGACTTTACTGGTTTAGCACTGCCTCCGGGCATTGCCTCCTGTATTGTTCCCACAATCTTTGTATTTACAAATGATTATGAAACACTCTTTCTGTGATAGGTCAAGATGTGCCCACCCCCACTACATTTCAGGGGGGCGGGGGCGCGCGTCACTGTCTGTCTGTCTCTGTCTCTCTCTCTCTGTCTGTCTCTCTCTCTCTGTATTTGTCTGTCTGTCTCTCTCTCTGTGTCTCATGTCTCTGTATGTGTATGTGTCTCTCTCTCTCTGTCTGTCTGTCTCTCTCTGTTTGTCTGTCTCTCTCTCTCTCTCTTTCTCTCTCTCTCTCTCTCTCTGTCTGTCTGCCTGTCTGTCTGTCTGTCTGCCTCTGTGCCTGCTCCAGACTGGGACGGGGAGGGGGGCTGATGGAGGGGATGGTGGAGGGTGTGGTGGGGGGTGTTCAAGGGGGGATGGGGGGGACGGGGATGGTTGGGGGTGGGGTACAGTGGGGGGTGTTCATGGAGAAGAATTAATGCTTTTTTTGTTTTAGTTGTGGGTCCCCAGATTTATTAAAACGGAGCTACAATGGTTGAACCACAGATTAAGAACCTCTCTGGTTTAACTAAGTAGGCTTTCAGCTCGTTTTTCCTTTTAGTCCTTTGCCGATCTACGATCGCAAAGGAGTATGTTTTCGTTCAGATTTGTTTCCTTTTTTTGTTTGTTTGTTTGTTCTTCTTTTCTGTCTGTCCCAAGGATCTCCCGAACCGCTTGACCGAATCGCTTCAAATTTTTGTGTGGTTGTGTGTCCCCATGAGAGGAAGGCATCCGCGCAAAACTTTTTGCCGCCCTGACCTTGACCTTGGCGTATGACCTTGAAAACCGAAAACCGTTAAGGGGCCATAACTTCCACACCGCAGGTCCTAGAGTCTTCAAACTTGGCATGGAGGTACTTTCCCTTACGGCCGTTCTGCTGATGGCGTACCAATGAAGGTCAAGGTCAAGGTCAGGGAGATCGGTATGCCTTGAAAGTGGTAGGGGTCTAATAATTGCGGTTTTCTGTCCCACGCATATCTCCCGAACCGCTTCACCAAATTGTGTCCAATTTTGTGTGGTGGCGTGTCACCATGAGAGGAAGGCATCCGCGCATAAATTATTGCCGTTGTGACCTTGACCTTGGTGTATGACCTTGAAAACCGAAAATATTTAAGGGGCTATAATGTCCACACCGTTGGTCTTAGGGACTTCAAACTTGGCATGTAGGTACTTTGGCTTACGGTTTTTCTGATGATTGCATATCGATCAAGGTCATGGTCAAGGTCATGGAGATCGGTAGGCCTTGAAAGTAGTAGGGGTCTAAAAATTGGGTTTTCAGCCACAAAAATAAAAATATAATATTTCACGGGACCCAACGAAACCGGTACTCAGCGTTACCAGTACTTGGCGTTACCTGTACTAGGCATTACCGGTACTAGGCGTTACCAGTACGGGGCGTTGCGCTAGTCTTTCTAAATATTTAAGGGTACAAAGTACGTTTGTTTGGTGTCTGGGGGTAGTTTGATCCGTTATTTACATAACGAAAGAGAAACAACAAAAATAAAAATAAAATCTAAGTTTTTCGGTTACCTAACTAACCCTACCCTCAAAATGAAAATACAGACGCCAATGAAGGAAAAATAGGTTATAAAAACCCTTCTAGACATAATTATGTAGCCCTCAATTTAAAAAAAGGCAAACAACTGGTTTTCGATTTGAATCATGAAAATCATAGTGGCCAATCCACGATTACGATACCATTCACCTAGCAGTGCGTGGGTCAGAACCAAAGTGAGACAAGCAAAGCATCATATAGTAAAAAGCCAACTGTCCGTGTGTGTGTGTGTGTGTGTGTGTGTCTGTGTGTGTGTGTGTGTGTGTGTGTGTGTGTCTGAAACACGAAACGGGCCTTATAAGTCCGCCGTTTTTTGATCGATTCGCTTCAAATTTGCTGTGAGCCCTAACGGGGCGATGGCAACGGCAACCGAGGTGGCCGTGTCATTTGCGCGGTTTCGGCAAATGCGCGAAACGCGCATCCGACGGCCTTTCGGCGCCCGTAGCTCCGGTGTTTCTGGATCGATTGCATTCGAATTTGGCAGGTAGATGACCGGGGACGGTGACTATCGTTGTGCCAAACCGGAAGTGAATCGGTTCAGAAACGCGCGCGCTATACGCCGCTTCACCTTTTCACGCATAACTCCGCCGTTTCTTAACCGAATGGATTCAAATTTGCTGTCAGGCTTGCTATGGCCCGGGCAGCAAATTTGAAGAGAATCGGCAGAACGCGTCACTCTCAGAGCAGCGCCAACTGGAAACGGGGCCTTATAACTCCGCCGTTTCTTAACTGAATCGCTTCAAATTTGCTGTACTCAGCGTTACCAGTACTTGCCGTTACCGTTACTAGGTGTTACCAGTATGGTGCATTGCCAGTACTAGGCGTTGCGCTAGTCATTCTTAAAAAAGAATGCGCCAAGTTCGCCTTTATGACCCTCCACCCACACAGTACACATCAACAATGGTGGAGAGGACAACATACAAACAAATCAACACGTGTCCAAGAGTGGCATAGCCTTCTAACCTTGAATAATTATGTTACACATAAACAACATACAACACAGAACAAACTGGTAAGCATCGAAAGAAAGTTTGGTTAATCAAATAATGAAATAGTGAGGCCAACAGAGGAGATGACGAAATTAACTTTTATTTCCCTAGCAATTTTGTTTCTTTTCTTATAACATTGTAATATTGCTTCAAATTTTGTGGTTATGAACAGGGCTTTGTTTAAATAATGTTATTTTATGTATATTTGATTTGATTGTAGTGAGTCTTATGTGTATAATGTTAACTTATTTGTGTTTTATTGTCTATGTAAAGCGCCTTGAGCTCCCTGCAAAGGGAGTAAAGCGCTATATAAATGTTCAGTATTATTACTATTATTATTATTGTCTTGTCGTTAATGTGTATGTTTGTCTGTAGAGTTGAGAACCGGTTCAAATTTTCTAACCGTTTTTTTCTCTCCGAACCGGTCTTTTCGAACCGTTTTTTTTAACCAGTACTCGCATCAGTAGTTTCACCTATGCAAACATATTTATTTGTCAGAATATTCACTCACGCGCGCACACACATACACACACACTCAACTAAAAACTCAGCTCAACTACAACAGACATTTTAATGACGGGGCCATCTGCCCGTGTCAAAAGAAGGTGAGGGTAGGGATGTAGTTGAAAAATATAATAATCATAGGGGAAATAATTAAACCAAAGCAAAAACAAAACGTCATAATGTTATGGCAGTTGGAGTGTGAAGGATGGTGGTACAGCGCGCGCGCGTGCGTGCGTGTGTTTGTGTGTGTGTGTGTGTTTGTGTGTGTGTCTGTGTGTGTGTATGTGTGTGCGTGTGCGTGTGTGCGTGCGTGTGCGCGCGCGCATGCGCGCGCGCGCGTGTGTGTGTGTGTGTGTGTGTGTGTGTGTGTGTGTGTGTGTGTGTGTGTGTGTGTGTCTGTGTGTGTGTGTCTCTGTGTGTCTGTATGTGTCTATGTGTGTCTGTGTCTGTGTGCGCGTGTGTGTGAGCGTCTGTGTGTGTGCGTGCGTGCGTGTGTGTGCGTGTGCGTGTGCGTGTGTGTATGTGCAGATCAAAATATTTTCGAACATATTTGCTCATCTTCTTAGCATAAGAATTTATAGAAATGAAATGAAATAAACTTAAAAAGACATTGTTTTATTGTTGTTCCATTCACAGTTCTCTTGGTGATTAGTCATGTTAGTTGTTCCACTACCCCGATTGATCGCACTGCCACATTGCAAGCACAAAGCAATACTTTCTACAATCACTCCATCACTCTTTCGAATTTTTCCCCAGGAGAAAATGCCTCCAAATGTTCGTTACTGTAGTGTAGGCCTAATCATTGGCCATACTTGCTCCTTACAACACCAGACAACTAGAAACAGCTACTCTTGGTTTACAAACACCCAATCTGCGCTGAGATTCAGTGTTGTTCTTCGAAAAGAATGCGTTATTCTAAGAGAAACTTACTTTCAGTTTGCAGTTAAAAAAACCGGTTCACAGCAACTCGAACCGGTTTTTCGAACCGCGGAATTTCAGGACCGGTTTTTCGGTTGAAACCGTTTTTCCCCCCCCACCTCTATTTCTCTGTATGCTAGTGTTTAGGTCTTTGTTCAGCGCTTTGAGCTCCTTGCAAAGGGAATTAATGTAACATTCGTAGGTGTCTATTTCACTCATAACTTAAACTGGCGATGCCATATTGAACATCTTATAAACAAAGTAAGACAACGGCTAACTTTATAGAAAATAATTAGTGCACAGTCATGGGTCAAGATACTCAAACACTCGTACATCTTGTCACCAGTCTGGTTCGATCAAAACTGACTTACGGACA
>CM065708.1:31065687-31070687 GCA_017654935.2 Phymorhynchus buccinoides
AGAGAGAGAGAGAGAGAGAGAGAGAGAGAGAGAGAGAGAGAGAGAGAGAGAGAGAGAGAGAGGGGGGGGGGGGAGAGAGAACTTGAAAACTTGAAAACTTTAACTTCAAGGATAAAGATTTTAGGCAACGCCTAGTCTTCCAATCTGTCCTTGGTACATATACGAACATAGAATACAAACATGGCAAGGCATGATATTACACATACAAATTTGAACATAAAGGTAACACCTTTGTACATATACGAACATAATTATAATACAAACATGGCAAGGCATAGAATTACACATACATAATTAAACATAAAGGTAGCAAAGCAGGTATTGTGATAAAGACAGGTTAAAATACGAATTTATAGAATTACATACGCGCATGTATAGTTGTTAATACTTGTGCGAGCATACATGCGTGTAACCATACACGCACACACCTGCACGTGCGCGCGGCACACGCAAGAATACATGCACATACACACAGATATATGTTGAAGCACGTATAAAAGAACTATACATGTTAGAACAGGGCAAACTAATGCAGCCTATGGTATGAAACCGGTAGCAATTAGCAATAGAGTGCAGACAATTTAAACATTGATTTTAGCACATTGTTGGAGAATAGTAAGCAAACAGAGTGATGTGAAATACATAACATCGTAATTAGCAATATAGCGTATCGGGATATATGAAGAAAAACAAAAAGAGAAAAATAAGAAGAAAACAAAATCATGGAGGGTCGAATGTAAGTGTCTCTCGGAGACTCGTTTTGAAGGTTGAGATAGAGGAGCATACTCTAATGTCGGATTGAAGGGAATTCCATATGGAGGAACCCGAGAAGGTAAAACTTGACTTGAATTTATCTATTCTCGTGTGTGGTAGAATATAGTTACTTGAACCATAGCGATGTGAGGCTGGTGTAAGTAGATTTTTCAGGTATTGTGGAGCTAAGTCATAGTGTACTGTGTACATGAGAATGGCTTTATTATAGCTAAGCTGTGATTGCAGTGGAAGTATGTTTAACTGGGTTTGTTTTTCTGCTGTACTGAGTTCAGGATCAGGAAGGATTATTTTAGCTCCCCTTTTGTGCATATAATTGAGTTTTAATAGGTGACAATTAGCAGCAGAGTCCCAGACTACAGATGCGTAATTAATGTGGGAGAGACAGTGGGCATGAAAAAAACATCGTGCGTGCGTCTATATCTATGAAGGGTGTAAGTTTTGTTAGTAGGAATAAGCTGCGTGCAGGTTTATGTGTCATCTTTTCAATATGGAGTTGCCATTTTAGTTCGTCATCTATTATTACTCCCAGGACTCGGTGCTCGCGTACTTGGTCTATGGCATTGTCATTAATATAAACATTTAAAATTAGAGGTTCTATTTGATGTTTTTGTCTTGAGGTAATTAACATGCTTTTGGGTTTTTTTAGGATGGAGGACCATAAGGTTTTGGTTACACCAATCAGAAACATCATGCAAAGCTGACTGAAGAGAGGTTTGAATCGAAGACAGGTTTGATGCACTAGAATGGAGAGAGATCTGCAAAGAGATCACACGAGACAGAGTCAGCCGATATTGATAAAGGAGAGAGAGAGAGAGAGAGAGAGAGAGAGAGAGAGAGAGAGAGAGAGAGAGAGAGAGAGAGAGAGAGAGAGAGAGAGAGAGAGAGGTGGGGTGGGGATCTGAAGTATGAAATAATTTAATTTGCTAGGCCACGGGCCCAAACAAATCAGAGTTTACGTAAACGTAGAATTTAAAAGCAGATACCATCATTATAAAAGCATATTGCTATCATTCTTTGAGTGTATCTTTCCAAGCTTTATAGGCATAAGTATGTACATAGCCTAGCTTATGATTTCCATTAGCCAGAAGCAATGAGAGAGAGAGAGAGAGAGAGAGAGAGAGAGAGAGAGAGAGAGAGAGAGAGAGAGAGAGAGAGAGAGAGAGAGAGAGAGAGAGAGAGAGAGAGAGAGAGAACGTCAACGATGCTTTATTCAAGGAAAGGCCATAAGCCCCATATGAAGGGGATAATGCACAAAACAAAGAGAGATAGGTGGGGGTTCGGGGTACAACCAGACAGCAAACACAGAGCAAAAGAGAGACCTGGGAAGGAGTGGGGAGATGTGGGTATAACTATAAGAAATGTTATTGGGGACTGATTCCTTAATTTTGTTTCCATGAATGTTCTTTCTATGCGTGTGCATGTTTGCCTCCGTATGTGTGTACGCAAGCATGCAACAAAGCAAACAAAAGTGCACACACACATGTATTAATGTTTTGAGTGTGCGTGCGTGTGCATATGAGTATATTGTGTTCGTGGATGCGTATGTGCGCGTGTAAAGCATTTCTTGAGACAAAAGAATAAAAAAATAGTGCTATTCAAGTCAGGTTAGAGATTAGTATTAATTTCAAAAATTGAATTATCACTTTTATTAATACTTGAGCAGAACTAGGCTTACACAGGCCTATTTGTAAGCATTAATATAATGATCGACAGATCGACTGTTGAAACTTTATTTTTTCAGTTTGAGCTACCATTTTGTACACACACGCGTGCATGCGTATGCGCGCTTGTGTTTGTGTGTATGAGTGCATGCATGCGTGTGTGTGTATGCGTGCGCGTGTGTCTGTGTGTGTGCGTATATGCATATACTGAGAGAGAGAGGCGGGGGTGGGTGGTGGTAAGGACAAGAGAGAGAGAGAGAGAGAGAGAGAGAGAGAGAGAGAGAGAGAGAGAGAGAGAGAGAGAGAGAGAGAGAGAGAGAGAGAGAGAGAGAGAGAGAGAGAGAGAGAGAGACAGACAGACAGACAGTATGAGGTCCTGCATTTAGGGGGATTTCTTAGCCACACGTACCCATTGGACTTTCTGGGAGAGCTCTTCCTTATGTTTAATTTTTTTTAAATGGATCGCCAGTAACCCAGCCGGTACAAAACACTACGCATTATAATACTGTCTGAATCACTTTTAGTGGAAGGACGTTAAACTGAAGAACAAGAACACGCACATGCAGACGCACGCACATTCACGCAGTCACGCACACAGGGACGCATGCACTCACACACATACGCGCGCATACACACACACGCGCACGCACTCACACACGCTCACACGCACACGCACGCACGCACACGCACGCACACGCACGCACACACACACACACACACACACACACACACACACACACACACACTGACACACAGAGAGTCTGTCTACCTGTCTCTTTAACAAGTTCGCGCACAGCTCTCTCATTGCCACCGGCATCACCCACGTACACACATGACAAAGGCCTACACACCTAGCTGGGCAAGTAGTGTCCAAAACCGTGCATTTTCGTGCTACAAGCATAAAATTTGGTACAGGTGATTGTCTTTGGGTACTAAACAATTATAGATACAGGGGCAGTTAAAGATTTTTTTGGCTATGTTGATTTTATTAAAAATTCAAAATGGCCGCCATCGGTCTACCACATAAAAAGAATCGAGTTTAATAGATGCAAATATTATATTATAAGCACTAAATTTGGCTCAGAAGCACACACGTAGATACAAAATAAAACCTGTTATGCAATTATGACAAAATATGTACATTTATAAGTGCTTTTTTAATCAATTCAAAATGTTCGTCAACGTTTTCAGTTATGACTACCTTATCAAACAATTTAAGGTTATAAGCACAGCATTTGGCATACATTGACACTTGTAAATGGTTAATACATGCTGTTACACAATCATGATCAATTATCTTCATATTTATATTCTTAAATAAATTCAAAATGGCTGCCAGTCAGCTGGTGTTATGGCTGCCACATGAAAAGAGTTAAAGTTTAAAGTTTCAAATGTAATTATATAAGCACCAAACTTGACATGCATGTACACTTGTAAACATTTCACGACGTTTTAGACAATCATGACAACATTATATGCATATTTATTTGCAAATATATTCAAAATGTCTGACAACTTATAACTACTAGATTGAAAAAAGAAAGGTTAGAGTTGCAAATGTAATTACATAAGCACCACACTTAGCAAGCATGCACACATGCAAAGGCTAAGCAGGCCCCTATAATATGTAATATGCCCTCACACAATCACAACAAACTATATGCATGTTTTTATGTGATTTTATAAAAAAAATCAAAATGACCACAATAAGCCGAAGAATGACTAAATAACGAAATAAATTATGGCTTAGACTTGAACATTTCAAGCAATGATCACCAAACACAGCAGGCGCTTACATAGCAAAATATATACTGTTACATAATTATGACAAAATATATGAATATTTATTTTATTTTATTGCATGTAATGAATTTTAAATGGTCGTGAAGCAACCTGCATTTTTATTCACGGGACAATGACACCCCCCCCCCCCCCCCTCCCCAACACCTCATACTGCAACAGAGAAGCTGTCTGTTCCCTGCTGGGGAGTAGGTGACTAGGCAGCCTCTGGATCCCTGCCTTTCAGGTTTTCCATGATTTTGTAGAAGCACCCATGCGCATCACAAAACAGTTACATTTATAATTGTTTTAAAGTCGCTTAAAGGCAAAGGGAAGTGGAGCATATATTAGGCTGTGCACTTGATGTGTGGACACAATCTATAATCTGGAAAAATTTTTTTATATGCATCACTTAACAAAGATCAAGTCAATTTAAGTTTAATCCAACAATCTCCCAAAAGTAACAACATAAGGTAATTGGATAAGAGACCCTAATTTCATGCCTTTTAGTGACAATGGTATCAGTGTGGTGCGGTAATGCGATATCAGCATGAAAGGGTTAAAAACCCAGGCCTTATACCATACACAGGCCCTGTACGCCAATTAATAGAGTATGCATTCCTCTTGTTTCTAAAAGCATCCTTCGCTATCCTTCACAAACATATAGAATGCATGCAACCACTTACCCCCAAACGAACACACATGCACATTATGCAAGCACATGAGCATACACACACACACACACAATTTCTGTCTTTTTTACTCTCAAGCTCAGACGCGTGCACA
>CM065708.1:31073187-31080687 GCA_017654935.2 Phymorhynchus buccinoides
GTAGCATAATTGTCCGTCACGGTAGGTGATGGGACTTTGCAGTGGTCTGGTTTGTATTTTTGTTTTTGTCCGTCACCATAGGTGATCGGACTTTGTGGTCGTCTGGTTTGTATTTGTCCGTCAAAATAGGTGATCGGACTATGCATGGGCTGGTTCGTTTTTTTGTTTGTTTGTTTTTAATAATAATAATAATAATAGTGAATCATTTATATAGCGCATTCCTCCACCAATGTGGAGCTGTATGCGCTTAACAACAACAAAAATTAAGAAGCAACAAATTCAACAACAACACGAAATAATCGCTCATGCACATGCAAATAGGCATACACATACACACCCCACCCACACATACACGCACGTACCGGCACATACACACACACACACACACACACACACACACACACACACACACACACACACACACACACACACACACACACACACACACACACACACACACACACACACACACACACACACACACACACACACCGTTACCATCACCACCACTCACCCCACCCAAAAAACACAATACAAAATACAATCAGTTGAACAAAGCATCAACACACACACACACTCTCTCTCTCTCTCTCTCTCTCTCTCTCTCTCTCTCTCTCTCTCTCTCTCTCTCTCTCTCTCTCTCTCTCTCTCTTCTGTCTGTCCCAAGGATATCTCCGGAACTGCTTGACCGAATCGCGTCAAATTTTGTCTGCTGGTGTGTCACCATGAGAGGAAGGCATCCGCGCAAAATGTTTCGCCGTCGTGACCTTGACCTTGGCTTACGACCTTGAAAACCGAAAATCTTTAAGGGGCCATAACTCCCACACCGTTGGTGTTAGAGTCTTCAAATTTGGCATGTAGGTACTTTGCTTATGCCCGTTCTGATGGTGGCATACCGATCAAGGTCAACGTCATGTCCGGGAGATCGGTAGGCCTTAATTGTGGTAGGGGTCTACAAACTGGGTTTTAAGCTTTATTTTCCACATTTGTGCTTGACAGAAGCGCTTCAGATTGTATACTGTATACCCTAGAGTAGAAAACATCCCAGCATAAATTATCGCCATGCTGACCTTGGCCTTGAAGTTTGACCTTGAAAACCGAAATGTCCTTCTTTGCGCTATGTATTTCTTCTTCAAGCTGTATCTCGTGAACTAGAAGACAGAATCCCTTGCAATTTTGTGTCAGGATGTGACACTCGACGGGGTGTCGCAAGTGCGTGGCATTGCTGGTGACGGACATGTCTGCCGCTCGGCGACGCCCTTGTTTAGAGCTTTCTCTTGGTATTTAGGGAATCAGGGTTAACCCAAATCACTAGATCTACAATAAGCCTTCCTTAATGCCTATTGCCTACAGGCGGCTATCTTTAACGCCCGAAACTGGCCTATTTTAGTTGGGTCATCTCCAGTAGTCCCTTGACCGTTGAGAACGGAGGTCCGTTTCTCAGTGGATTTGACTTCTCTAAAGGTTAAATAAAAATACAAAATAGCCCCCATGCCTTTCGCAAAAATGTGGGCATAACTTGTGAGTGCCCCAAATCCAAAATAGTCGCCAACGGCCATTTTGAAAATCAATTGTTTTACTGGTTTGGCTTAGAGTGCAGCACAAAACATGGTTTCTAGGACTTTTTAGCATGAGGAATTCATATTTGCTGTCATTTTGATGAGTTGACCTATTTGTGATGTTCAAATTCAAGATGGCCGCCGATTTTTAGCTCCGAACGGTCAGTTTTTCAAAGTCATTGTACATCCTTCATAATATTTTTTATTTATTTAACCTTTAGAGAAGTCAAATCCACTGAGAAATGGACCTCCGCTCTCAACGGTCACGGAACTACTGGAGGTGACCCAACTATTTAGAGTTTAGTCTTCCTACACACACTGTTGTGAGTGTTGTCTAAAAAAAACTTCTTCTGACGTCAGGATCAGCACAGAGGGTATGTTAATTCAACAGTTTGTTTTCGACATTTCTTATTAGTACTATTACAAAATAGCAAAACAGGATAAATCCCAAAGGATAAAATGTTTCTTCTGTTCAGTTTTTATTTATAACAGTGTAATATGCACTGATATATATATATCATCAGTTAAAAATCGGTACCTATTCTTACTAGGCGGACAGCGTAATGACGCCAGTTTTGAGTTGCTAATGTAATCAGACATTTGTCCTGTCAGGGCTGAACACAACAGGACATTTTTAAAATTTTAATAGGTCAATGGCTTTTGACCGGGCCTCGGAAAATCACTTCTGTTGTTCAATAATGTGACCCAATCTATCCTCCAAATTATACAAGGATTTGCCCCACATGGCCGAAAGGCCAAAGAGGGCGTAAAACATTATTTCTTCTTATACAAGGATTAAAAAAATCTCAAAAATAAAAACCTCTCTCTCTCTCTCTCTCTCTCTCTCTCTCTCTCTCTCTCACACACACACACACACACACACACACACACACACACACACACACACACACACACACAAACACACACACACAACACAACACACACACACACACACAACACACCACAACACAACACACCAGAACACCACAACAACACTATGCCACACCAACGCCACAACACACCACAAAAACAGCACACAGCATAACACACACATAATCCCCAGCTAATATTACGAGAAGTGGTTAGACGTTAACTGAAAGACACACAATCAAGTTCCATACCGGCTGAATCCTCCCTCTTCACACGAGTCAATGCTTCCTCCCCGGTGTTTCTTTTACTAATGCTTCGTGCCTTCAAGTCGCTGGGTGAGTCCTCTTTCCCGGAGACGAGTTCTGAAACCAATATTCCGCGCGTGCGTGCGTGCGTGCGTGTGTGTGTGTGGGAGAGAGAGAGAGAGAGAGAGAGAGAGAGAGAGAGAGAGAGAGAGAGAGAGAGAGAGAGAGAGAGAGAGAGAGAGAGAGAGAGAGAGAGAGAGAGAGAGAGAGAGAGCAGACAGAGAGGCAGACTGAGAAGCAGACAGAGAAAGAGAGACAACTGAACACTGAAACATTTTAATTGCAGGCCTGCATCAGCTATAAACAACAATACAATGGAAGGGAAGGACTGCGCAAGGAAAACACCGGTAGTCTTCAAGCCTTGAAAACATGCATCTATAACAGTTCTCTTTGTCTTCTATTGGTGGCATAAAACACTTAGAGAAACTTTAAGTTTCCTAAATAAGCGTTCGCTTGATGCCTCTTCCCATGCTGTTTTGTGTCAAATGGCTTATACCACGATTGCTTTGATGAATAAAAATGCTTAAGCCAAAGTTTATGTCCATGGAATGCATTAGCCTTTTCCATGAAAATATGAAAAGGCAAATGTTCAACTGAGAGAGAGAGAGAGAGAGAGAGAGAGAGAGAGAGAGAGAGAGAGAGAGAGAGAGAGAGAGAGAGAGAGAGAGAGAGAGAGAGAGAGAGAGAGAGAGAGGGGAACATTGAGATGGACCGAGAATTGGAACTTGGAGATACATATAGAGATGTAGGCCATATATAAACCTACTATGCACAACAATCAACGCGTGCGCACACACGCACACAGCACACACAAACATTACACAGACAGACGTACACACACCCCTCTCCCTCTTCCTCCCTATCCCTTTCTCTCTTTTCTGTTTGGTTCTTTGTTTTTGTTTTCTTTCATTGTGTTCCTGTAAATATGTTATTTTTTCATAGATGTTTGATTGATGTGTATTTTTTTTATGAGGGCAGGATGAAGAAAAGCTTTGTTAGCTTAGTCTTTAACCCTCAAACAAGATGATTTTGACCTTCACACACACACACACACACACACACACACAATCAAGCTCCATACCGGCTGACACCTCCCTCTTCACACGAGTCAGTGTTTCCTCTTCAGTGTTTCTTTTACTGATGCTTCGTGCCTTCAGGTCGCTGGGTGAGTCCTCTATTCCAGAGATGAGTTCTGAAACCAAAATTCCTTTTGTCAGAGAGAGAGAGAGAGAGGCGGGGGGAAGGGAGAGTGAGAGGGAGATAGAGGTGGAGAGAGGGAGAGGGAGAGAGAGGGAGAGAGAGAGAGAGGGAGAGAGGGGGAGAGTGGGAGGGAGAGAAAGGGGGAGAGAGAGGGAGAGGAGGAGAGATAGAGAGAGAGGAGGAGGGAGATAGGGGGAGAGAGAGTGAGAGGGGGAGAGGGACAGGAAGAGAGAGGAGGGCCTAGGGAAGAGAGGGAGAGAAAAGGAGAGAGAGGGTGGTGGTGGTAGGATATATATATAGTGAAAGGGGAAACCTAACAGTGATTCTAGATCTAATGCCTCCAATGTTGTAGACGTTATTGTGACGATACATCCATATCTGTTATTTTCTTAAGTTCTCTCTTTTCCTTCGTTAGTCCGTCACCAAGACGGACTATTGCGATGGGCTGGTTTGTTTTTTTTTTTCTCTTTCTGTCTGTCCCAAGGATATCTCCCGAACCGCTTGACCGAATCGCGTCAAATTTTGTGTGAAGGTGTGCCTCCTTAATAGGAAGAGATCGGCGCAAACCATTTTGCCGTCGTGACCTTGACCTTGACGTACGACCTTGAAAACCGAAAATCTATTTTTAGCCATATATCGGGCACCGATCGACATAGGATGTTGAAACTTGGTATGAAGGTGGTTTGGCTTATGCCCGTTCTGATGATGGCATACCGATCAAGGTCAAGGTCAAGGTCAAAAAGATCGCTGGAGCCTGAAAATCGGAGGGTCATTTTTTTCTCCTTCTGTCTGTCCCAAGGATATCTTTCGAACGGGTTGACAGAATCACGTCAAATTTTGTGTGCTGTTGTGTCACCATGAGAGGAAGGCATCCGCGCAAACCATTTTGCCGTCGTGACCATGACCTTGGCGTACGACCTTGGAAACCGAAAATCTTTCAGGGGCCATTACTCCCACACCGTTGGTGTTAGAGTCTTCAAATTTGGCATGCAGGTACTTTGGCGTATGCCCGTTCTGATGGTGGCATACTGATCAAGGTCAAGGTCACGGTCCGGGAGAAGTAGGCCTTGAAAGTGGTATGGGTCTACAAATTGGGTTTTCAGCCATATTTTCCACATTTGTACTTAACAGAAGCGCTTCATATTGTGTCTGGCACTGTATACCCTATAGTAGAAAACACCTGAGCATACATTATCGCCATGCTGACCTTGACCTTGTCGTGTGACCTTGAAAACCGAAATTTCCTTCTTTGCGCTATATATTATTGTCCAAGCTGTATCTCGTGAACTACAAGACATAAGTTCTTTAAATGTTGTGTCAGGATGTGGATGAATGAAAATGTGTTTAACGTCCTCCAGAGAGAGAGAGAGAGGGGGGGGGGGGGGGAGAGAGAGACAGACAGACAGACAGACAGACAGACAGACAGACAGACAAAGACACACACAAAGAAAGAAAGAGAGACATAGACAGAGAGCAAAGAGGACAACTGCTGTTCCAGTTGGATGAATGAAAATTTGTTTAACGTCCTCCGCCCCGGAGCAGGCACAGAGCAGACAGAGAGAGAGAGAGAGAGAGAGAGAGAGAGAGAGAGAGAGAGAGAGAGAGAGAGAGAGAGAGAGAGAGAGAGACAAATAGACAGACAGAGAGAGAGACAGAGAGAGAGACACATAGGCATACAGATACATGAGACACATAGAGAGAGATAAACAAAGACACAGAGAGAGAGATAGACAGAGAGAGAGAGAGAGAGAGAGAGAGAGAGAGAGAGAGAGAGAGAGAGACAGAGACAGACAGAGACAGAGACAGAGACAGACAGACAGCGAGACATAGGCCCTACAGACAAGGGCAGAGAGAGAGAGGGGGGGGGGGATGAGACAGAAAGCGAGAGAGAGAGACACAGACAGACAAACATACACAGAGAGCCCACCCAGAGGAACCCAGACAGATCAAAGCAACCGTAAGACCACACTTGGCCATTACGAAGGGCCAACGTTCCCCCCCCCCCCCCCCCCCCCCCCCCTCCCCAACTATACCGCTCTCCCGAACAAGGGCGTCGCTGAGCGGCAGACATGTCCGTCACCAGCAATGCCACGCACTTGCGACAATCCGTAGCATAATTGTCCGTCACCGTGGGTGATCGGACTTTGCAGTCATCCGGTTTGTATTTTTGTTTTTGTCCATCACCATAGGTGATCGGACTTTGTGGTCGTCTGGTTTGTATTTGTCCGTCAAAATAGGTGATCGGACTTTGCATGGGTTGGTGGGGTTTGTTTTTTTCTGTTTTTTTTTCTTTCTATCTGTCCCAAGGATATCTCCCGAACCACTTGACCGAATCGCGTCAAATTTTGTGTGCTGGTGTGTCACCATGAGAGGAAGGCATCCGCGCAAAATGTTTCGCCGTCGTGACCTTGACCTTGGCTTACGACCTTAAAAACCGAAAATCTTTAAGGGGCCATAACTCCCACACCGTTGGTGTTAGAGTCTTCGAATTTGGCATGTAGGTACTTTGGCTTATGCCTGTTCTGATGGTGGCATACCGATCAAGGTCAACGTCACGGTCCAGGAGATTGGTAGGCCTTGAATGTGGTAGGGGTCTACAAACTGGGTTTTAAGCTTTATTTTCCACATTTGTGCTTGACAGAAGCGCTTCAGATTGTATGTGGTACTGTATACCCTAGAGTAGAAAACATCCCAGCATAAATTATCGCCATGCTGACCTTGGCCTTGAAGTTTGACCTTGAAAACCGAAATGTCCTTCTTTGCGCTATGTATTTCTTCTTCAAGCTGTATCTCGTGAACTAGAAGACAGAATCCCTTGCAATTTTGTGTCAGGATGTGACACTCGACGGGGTGTTGCAAGTGCGTGGCATTGCTGGTGACGGACATGTCTGCCGCTCGGCGACGCCCTTGTTGTAAAATAAAGTTTTCCCTAAGGAAGTTGTGGTTTCACAACGAAAATTTGGGACACAAATGTCCAGTCTGTTTTGTGTTTGGGGAACCTCCCTTATAAGACCTTAAAAAATCATCCAAAATGAGGTCTTATAAGGGAGGGGTCTTATAAGGGAGGTAATTTTAATACTTACAAAGAAGGGCAATGTCTCAGAGAAGTAGGTCTTATATGAGAGGGAGTTTTATAATGGGAGGTCTTATAAGGGAGCTTCCACTGTATATACCATTTTAGGCCATTAAAAAACCCAGAATTGATTGTTGTCTTGGACTTACTTGTTTTATTTTGCATAACAAATATATACATATATGCAGAGGCAGAGACTGAGAGAAACAGACAGATGGACAGAGAGAGATAGACAGATGCATGCAATGGTGGAGGCCAGAGACAAACATACTACG
The DNA here is from genome assembly GCA_017654935.2 of Phymorhynchus buccinoides. Classification (NCBI taxonomy): domain Eukaryota; kingdom Metazoa; phylum Mollusca; class Gastropoda; order Neogastropoda; family Raphitomidae; genus Phymorhynchus; species Phymorhynchus buccinoides. Next base: position 31,080,470 of record CM065708.1, read on the forward strand.
CAGAAAAATGAAAACATAAATAATGATCTCCGAGCAGTATGAAATATATATCTCTCTCTCTTTATTTTATGATTTTGTATTTCACCTCCATTGATATGGGCCAACGGCCTGATCATGAAACCATTTTTTCATTTTTCTCTCTCTCTCTCTCTCTCTCTCTCCTCCCTCCCTCACCACACACACACACACACACACACACACACACACACACACACACA
>CM065708.1:31088659-31091159 GCA_017654935.2 Phymorhynchus buccinoides
AGCCTTGATTTGAAGTGCGGCCTATTTTTACCACTCCAATCATTACATACACTGAGTCGCTTCCCCTGGCTTTTCAATAATTTTAATCTGTAAACCAGAATGTTATCTCTGCACCATTTCGTAACTTTTTATATCTTTTGGAAAACATTTAAAACTATTTATCCTACTTATACTCATCGAAAGAAGCACCACATACTCGTCGTGTCTGTTGCAGTGTCTGTATTACGTATGTTTATTATTTTGTACGCTTTAAAATGAAGATTCATGTGCTCTGTTCAGTATATAATATTTTCCATAGCGAAGGACTGTAGATATGACAACTGAAATGTTAGTTTATGCCCAAGTATTTTTTTTCTTTCTGTACTTTTCTTTCTCTTTTACAATATGTGCGACAATTTTGGACCGACCGACCGACCGACCGAGACCGACAGACCGACAAAGTGAGTTATAGGTTTGTGGCTTGTGCCACAAACAATAACTGTTGTAAACCCTAAAAGGAATCCCAATGCACATCTGTTTTGGGCGGAACATTTAGTTCATCTATATTTTCAGAATTTTTTTTCAAGCCAACTTTAGTTTACCATAAGTAACTTTTCATAAATAACAGTCAAGAATAGGGTAAAACGGGGTAAAAAACCCACGGGCAGGTAAGAAGCCCATGCCAATTATCTCATGAAATAAAGCAAATTTCAGTCACATTTTGCCCATGAGACGAGTGTTAGCATTCGTCTCATCTTCTTCTTGGCGGTGCGTGGCCACAATCAACACTTTGATTACTATTTTTGTTGTTGTCATGGAACCTGTGGAGGTTCTAGTCTAAGCTGCTATTGCTGGAAGAAAAAAGCTCAAGGCCTAAGAAGAGACATTAAAACAGAAGCGACGATACTGGCTAACCGTTGATCTTCTGATTTGTTGGGGGGGAAAAAAAAGGGGGGCACTTAACATAAAGGGGGGCATTACCTGCATAAATAAAATTCCGTCCTCTCTCTCTCTCTCTCTCTCTCTCTCTCTCTCTCTCTCTCTCTCTCTCTCTCTCTCTCTCTCTCTCTCTCTCTCTCTCTCTCTCTCTCTGCCTGTAGGTGTAAGGCCAAAGTAATAATTTTGTTTTTAAATGATGATGATGATGATGATGATGATGATGATGATAATGATGGGGACAATAGGCCTATTTCTGATAATAATGACATGAATAATAGCATCAATCATAATAGCAAAAATATTAATAATGACTTAAGATGTTGAACAAGATAACACAAAAACACACTCACACCAACACCCCCACCCACCAACCCACCCACACCCACACACACACACACACACACACACACACACACGCGCGCGCGCGCACACATGAACTAATGAATGAAAGAATGACATCCCTAACTAAGAATTGAAATGAAGTCTCACAGAGAAATATTAACTGCCCCCCTGACTACTCCATCATTTAAACAATCGGGACTTTCCTGGCATTGCGGTACCTCCAGGATCGTCCCACATCTTTATAGTTAATAATGCCCCATACGTGCCTGTTCCAGGCTGGAGGACGTTAAACGAACTTTTATCTTGTCTCACTACTGAGGGGCTTACAGGTGCCACAGTGGATTTTTGACCCTCTTGATAAAATTTACTGGAGGCCTTTTCCTTTGTTTTTCCATCACACACAGCATTATCTTAATAAAAAACCCACAACGAGGACAAAAACATATTCAGCTATTCTAATAATTTAGTTCAAACTACAAGTCACTGTGATTTGCTCTTTGTCTTTGGACGAAATTACATGTCATGTCTGGATGAAATTGCATGGGAATGGAATTTGCATGCCTGCATGAAATTGTCACAAGACACATGACTTTGTTTGCAGCCATTTTCTGGTGAATATTCATGAGAAAACCGTAAACCCGTAAACCGTTAAACCACTTCGTGATTGATCGATTCGATTAATGGGTAGAAAATATAACTCAGATGCATCTACAATCCAGAATGTGGAAGCATACCATAACTGTATACACTGGCCGAATATGTAACAGTCTACCTTAAAATGACGTGGTAGTGAAGCTACATTTTACAGTTGAAGCGCTTTGCAAGTAAGACTTTGCCTGCTACGTGGTGGTTGCAACGTTTGGAAGTTTTTGAAGGAACAGAGAAGAAACAATAATCATGTAGAATGATGCTACCAGACAAGTAAAATAATTATGCCAAAAATGAAGATCGTTTTTGTGATTTGTTTGGCTATAATGTGCTGGAATCGAGCCTTTAGCGAAAAAGGTAAGTAGGTGAATAGTAGGCCTACTACTATTAGTATACTAGGCCGTTGCCAATCGGCAATCGCGATCAACTCAGATAGACTGCTTTACGCATGCGCATAAGAATGTGTTAACGGTCACTGATTCTAGATGGCCTCAACATTGCCTGGAAAATGATTTATAGTGCAAACGTTTACGCGCTGATGTAGGCCTATATGAAATCGAACCAAACGCGATAAAATTGTGTAATGAAGTTG
>CM065708.1:31106159-31123659 GCA_017654935.2 Phymorhynchus buccinoides
AAACGAACGGCTGATGAACGGAGGAAACTCTAACGAAAGAGAACAGAAACCAGAAAAGAACGAAGGAGGGGGAGAGGATCAACATCTTGAACACCCCGAGAAAGAACAGGATTTGGAGAAGCAGAACGTAAAAGACGACTTTTTAACAGAGGAGAAGCGAAATGGAAAAGAGTATAACATCGAAAAAGAAGAAACCGAAGAGCAAGAGGAAAAACCTACGAATGGAATTCTCCCACAGATGTCTGACGGTAGCGTGCTCTGGAGCAAGAACGAAGCAGAGCATAACGAGGAGCCATGGGAGGAGGGTGGGGAATCATGGTATTTCCCTGAAAGCCAGCCACGGGAGTATATCTCCGAACTGATCTCAGGGAAGCAAGGCACGCCCAAAGATTTGAAGGAACAATGGGACAGTGAAACGAATGCCAAGGAGAAAACGCTGGAGCGCGTGGGGAGGAGGCAAGATGGTAAGGGGCTTGATAATGTGTGTGTGTGTGTGTGTGTGTGTGTGTGTGTGTGTGTGTGTGTGTGTGTGTGTGTGGAGGGAGGGAGGGAGAGAGAGAGAGAGAGAGAGAGAACAATGAAAAAATGGTTTCATGATCAGGCCGTTGGCCCATATCAATGGAGGTGAAATACAAAATCATAAAATAAAGAGAGAGAGATATATATTTCATACTGCTCGGAGATCATTATTTATGTTTTCATTTTTCTGCGTAGTATGTTTGTCTCTGGCCTCCACCATTGCATGCATCTGTCTATCTCTCTCTGTCCATCTGTCTGTTTCTCTCAGTCTCTGCCTCTGCATATATGTATATATTTGTTATGCAAAATAAAACAAGTAAGTCCAAGACAACAATCAATTCTGGGTTTTTTAATGGCCTAAAATGGTATATACAGTGGAAGCTCCCTTATAAGACCTCCCATTATAAGACTCCCTCCCACATAAGACCTACTTCTCTGAGACATTGCCCTTCTTTGTAAGTATTAAAATTACCTCCCTTATAAGACCCCTCCCTTATAAGACCTCATTTTGGATGATTTTTTAAGGTCTTATAAGGGAGGTTCCCCAAACACAAAACAGACTGGACATTTGTGTCCCAAATTTTCGTTGTGAAACCACAACTTCCTTAGGGAAAACTTTATTTTACAACAAGGGCGTCGCCGAGCGGCAGACATGTCCGTCACCAGCAATGCCACGCACTTGCAACACCCCGTCGAGTGTCACATCCTGACACAAAATTGCAAGGGATTCTGTCTTCTAGTTCACGAGATACAGCTTGAAGAAGAAATATATAGCGCAAAGAAGGACATTTCGGTTTTCAAGGTCAAACTTCAAGGCCAAGGTCAGCATGGCGATAATTTATGCTGGGATGTTTTCTACTCTAGGGTATACAGTACCACATACAATCTGAAGCGCTTCTGTCAAGCACAAATGTGGAAAATAAAGCTTAAAACCCAGTTTGTAGACCCCTACCACATTCAAGGCCTACCAATCTCCTGGACCGTGACGTTGACCTTGATCGGTATGCCACCATCAGAACAGGCATAAGCCAAAGTACCTACATGCCAAATTCGAAGACTCTAGCACCAACGGTGTGGGAGTTATGGCCCCTTAAAGATTTTCGGTTTTTAAGGTCGTAAGCCAAGGTCAAGGTCACGACGGCGAAACATTTTGCGCGGATGCCTTCCTCTCATGGTGACACACCAGCCGACAAAATTTGACGCGATTCGGTCAAGTGGTTCGGGAGATATCCTTGGGACAGATAGAAAGAAAAAAAAAAGAAAAAAAAAACAAACACCAACCCATGCAAAGTCCGATCACCTATTTTGACGGACAAATACAAACCAGACGACCACAAAGTCCGATCACCTATGGTGATGGACAAAAACAAAAATACAAACCGGATGACTGCAAAGTCCGATCACCCACGGTGACGGACAATTATGCTACGGATTGTCGCAAGTGCGTGGCATTGCTGGTGACGGACATGTCTGCCGCTCGGCGACGCCCTTGTTCGGGAGAGCGGTATAGTTGGGGAGGGGGGGGGGGGGGTAAAACCGAACGTTGGCCCTTCGTAATGGCCAAGTGGTCTTACGGTTGCTTTGATCTTCTGTCTGGGTTCCTCTGGGTGGGCTCTCTGTGTATGTTTGTCTGTCTGTGTCTCTCTCTCTCGCTTTCTGTCTCCTCCCCCCCCCCTCTCTCTCTCTCTGCCCTTGTCTGTAGGGCCTATGTCTCGCTGTCTGTCTCTCTCTCTGTCTCTGTCTCTCTCTGTCTGTCTGTCTCTCTCTCTCTCTCTCTCTCTCTCTCTCTCTCTCTCTGTCTGTCTATCTCTCTCTGTGTCTTTGTTTATCTCTCTCTATGTGTCTCATGTATCTGTATGCCTATGTGTCTCTCTCTCTCTCTCTCTGTCTCTCTCGCCGCCCTCTTCTCTCTCTCTCTCTCTCTCTCTCTCTCTCTCTCTCTCTCTCTCTCTCTCTCTCTCTCTCTCTCTCTCTCTCTGTCTGCCTCTGTGCCTGCTCCGGGGCGGAGGACGTTAAACAAATTTTCATTCATCCAACTGGAACAGCAGTTGTCCTCTTTGCTGTCTCTGTCTATGTCTCTCTTGTCTTTCTTTCTGTGTGTCTTTGTCTGTCTGTCTGTTCTCTGTCTGTCTGTCTCTCTCTCTCTCTCTCTCCCCTCCCCCCCCTCTCTCTCTCTCTCTGGAGGACGTTAAACACATTTTCATTCATCCACATCCTGACACAACATTTGAAGAACTTATGTCTTGTAGTTCACGAGATACAGCTTGGACAATAATATATAGCGCAAAGAAGGAAATTTCGGTTTTCAAGGTCACACATCAAGGTCAAGGTCAGCATGGCGATAATGTATGCTCAGGTGTTTTCTACTATAGGGTATACAGTGCCAGACACAATATGAAGCGCTTCTGTTAAGTACAAATGTGGAAAATATGGCTGAAAACCCAATTTGTAGACCCATACCACTTTCAAGGCCTACGATCTCCCGAACGGGCATACGCCAAAGTACCTGCATGCCAAATTTGAAGACTCTAACACCAACGGTGTGGGAGTAATGGCCCCTGAAAGATTTTCGGTTTCCAAGGTCGTACGCCAAGGTCATGGTCACGACGGCAAAATGGTTTGCGCGGATGCCTTCCTCTCATGGTGACACAACAGCACACAAAATTTGACGTGATTCTGTCAACCCGTTCGAAAGATATCCTTGGGACAGACAGAAGGAGAAAAAAATGACCCTCCGATTTTCAGGCTCCAGCGATCTTTTTGACCTTGACCTTGACCTTGATCGGTATGCCATCATCAGAACGGGCATAAGCCAAACCACCTTCATACCAAGTTTCAACATCCTATGTCGATCGGTGCCCGATATATGGCTAAAAATAGATTTTCGGTTTTCAAGGTCGTACGTCAAGGTCAAGGTCACGACGGCAAAATGGTTTGCGCCGATCTCTTCCTATTAAGGAGGCACACCTTCACACAAAATTTGACGCGATTCGGTCAAGCGGTTCGGGAGATATCCTTGGGACAGACAGAAAGAGAAAAAAAAAAATACAAACCAGCCCATCGCAATAGTCCGTCTTGGTGACGGACTAACGAAGGAAAAGAGAGAACTTAAGAAAATAACAGATATGGATGTATCGTCACAATAACGTCTACAACATTGGAGGCATTAGATCTAGAATCACTGTTAGGTTTCCCCTTTCACTATATATATATCCTACCACCACCACCCTCTCTCTCCTTTTCTCTCCCTCTCTTCCCTAGGCCCTCCTCTCTCTTCCTGTCCCTCTCCCCCTCTCACTCTCTCTCCCCCTATCTCCCTCCTCCTCTCTCTCTATCTCTCCTCCTCTCCCTCTCTCTCCCCCTTTCTCTCCCTCCCACTCTCCCCCTCTCTCTTCCTCTCTCTCCCTCTCTCTCCCTCTCCCTCTCTCCACCTCTATCTCCCTCTCACTCTCCCTTCCCCCCGCCTCTCTCTCTCTCTCTCTGACAAAAGGAATTTTGGTTTCAGAACTCATCTCTGGAATAGAGGACTCACCCAGCGACCTGAAGGCACGAAGCATCAGTAAAAGAAACACTGAAGAGGAAACACTGACTCGTGTGAAGAGGGAGGTGTCAGCCGGTATGGAGCTTGATTGTGTGTGTGTGTGTGTGTGTGTGTGAAGGTCAAAATCATCTTGTTTGAGGGTTAAAGACTAAGCTAACAAAGCTTTTCTTCATCCTGCCCTCATAAAAAAAATACACATCAATCAAACATCTATGAAAAAATAACATATTTACAGGAACACAATGAAAGAAAACAAAAACAAAGAACCAAACAGAAAAGAGAGAAAGGGATAGGGAGGAAGAGGGAGAGGGGTGTGTGTACGTCTGTCTGTGTAATGTTTGTGTGTGCTGTGTGCGTGTGTGCGCACGCGTTGATTGTTGTGCATAGTAGGTTTTATATATGGCCTACATCTCTCTCTCAGAACTCTCAGTCTCTCTCTCTTGTTCAGGGCAATGTCTCCTCTCTCTCGATTATCTCCCCTCTCTCTCTCTTTCTCTCTCCTTCTCTACCTGATTCTCTCTTTCCTTTCTAAAAAAAACTTCCCCCCCCTCCTCTCTCGTCTCCTCTCACATCCCCCTCACTCCCACCTCGTCCCTCCCTCCCTCTCACTCTCCCACAAAACTGGAAAAACTCTCTCTCTATCTCTATCCCGCCCCTCTCTCCTCTCTACTGATGCGTCCCCTCTCCCTCTCTCTCTCTTTATCTTGCTCTCTCTCATCTCTCTCTCTCTCTCTCTCTCATCTGTGTCTCACTCCCCCCCTCAAGTCTCCTCCCCACTCTCCCCCTCTCCCCAATTCCCTCTCTCTCTCTCTCTCTTCCTCTCTCTCTCTCTCGCCCCCTCCTCCCAGCGGATAGGAGTGTGTAAGGGCCTCTTCATGCACGTGTTCGGCAATGTAGTTCTCTGACGTTCTCTGTCCTTCCGTCCACCTCCCTCTCTCTCCCTCACACCCTCACGCACGCTTGCTGAGCCACAAACCCTCCCCCCCCCCCCCCCCACTTGTTGACGATTCGCAAATAACGACCCTACGCCCTCCACAGCCTCTCAACAGCGAAAATAATCTGTGCATGTATTAATGTCCACCCCTCCCCATTCACTCTTTTCCCCCTGGTACGGAGTTCCCCCTGTTCACTGTTGATCCCCCTTTGCACCTCACAACCCCCCCTAGTTTCGTCCTCAAAACTGCCCTCATACCATCCCATAGGTACGTCCCCGGGAAACTTCTGGGCTCCTCTCAAGAGGCACATAATTTTTTCCATAAGCCTTGTTCCTTTTCTTCACCCTTGGCCTCCTTTCTCTATTTCCCTGGTCCCCCCTCCCCTTTCTGTTCCTGAGTCCTCCCTTTAAGGTTTCTCTGGATTCATGAAAAATTGACTGGTTCACCCATGGGGACATTTCTCTTTAAATCCTTTTTATGCTCAAGTTGTCATCCTCTCCTCTAGTCTATCTTCCATTCCTGCAAAATCACGTCCCCCTGCCTGCTCATCTTCACAACTCTTTCTTCCACAGGCTCACTAGTTCTCTCGTCCTCATTGGGAAAACTGGCTCATCTCTCTTTCTGTATGCTCTCTATCCCCCTTATTCCGTTTTCTCTCTCCCTTTTCGTTCCTGTGGCCTGGCGAACCCCCCTTCCCGTTAAACTGGTTTTTTTTCTCCTCTCTCTCTTTCATTCCTTGCTCTTCTCTAAAATCCCTTTATTGCCTCAAAAATCTCTTATCTCCTCATATCTCAATTTAAAAGACCAAATTCAGTCATATTGTTACCAGTATTATATCCCCAATGCTTTGCTTTTCACAAAATGAAATTTGATCTAACCAACCAAAATTCATTGGGCGATGGGGAGTGTTCCCTGTTGTCCGCAACCTCTCTTTGGCTAACTATGTTCTTGTCTGCGACCACCCATGGTTTTGTGTGTGTGAGTTCATCACGCTGTGTAAAGAATCATATTGTTAGAAAGAACCTTTTTACGGCTATCTCAATCAAACTCACTGTCAAGGTAGCATGAGTTATTATCTGTGCCTCGCCCTTCGATCTATTTCTCTCTATTCATAGAGAGCATTGTGTGTATGTGAGTTGCCAATGTGTTGTGTGCATGGGGTGTGAGTACCTGTGTGTTTGTAAATAGCGACTTGGCTTAAAAACCAATTCGTAACTGGGTGCCAAAACCACCTCCCCAAGTCTCCTGTAACTGATAGCCCGAGACTGTGTGTGTCCCCCTCCCTCTTCCCTTGCTCGCCGTGCCTGCTCCCTCTCTTCCTCCCCCCCACTCCCCCCTCTCTCCCGTCTCATCTGTCTCTCTATCTCTAACGGTCTCTCTCTCTCTCTCCTGTCTCTCGTCGGTTTCGTCAAGGTCGTGACTCTCCAAAACCTAAGTCAGTTGAACATTTGCTTTTTCATATTTTCATGGAAAAGGCTAATGCATTCCATGGACATAAACTTTGGCTTAAGCATTTTTATTCATCAAAGCAATCGTGGTATAAGCCATTTGACACAAAACAGCATGGGAAGAGGCATCAAGCGAACGCTTATTTAGGAAACTTAAAGTTTCTCTAAGTGTTTTATGCCACCAATAGAAGACAAAGAGAACTGTTATAGATGCATGTTTTCAAGGCTTGAAGACTACCGGTGTTTTCCTTGCGCAGTCCTTCCCTTCCATTGTATTGTTGTTTATAGCTGATGCAGGCCTGCAATTAAAATGTTTCAGTGTTCAGTTGTCTCTCTTTCTCTGTCTGCTTCTCAGTCTCTCTCTCTCTGATATCTCTCTCTCTCTCTCTCTCCTCTCTCTCTCTCTCTCTCTCTCTCTCTCTCTCTCTCTCTCGTCTCTCTCTCTCTCTCTCTCTCTCTCTCTCTCTCTCTCCCACACACACACACGCACGCACGCACGCACGCGCGGAATATTGGTTTCAGAACTCGTCTCCGGGAAAGAGGACTCACCCAGCGACTTGAAGGCACGAAGCATTAGTAAAAGAAACACCGGGGAGGAAGCATTGACTCGTGTGAAGAGGGAGGATTCAGCCGGTATGGAACTTGATTGTGTGTCTTTCAGTTAACGTCTAACCACTTCTCGTAATATTAGCTGGGGATTATGTGTGTGTTATGCTGTGTGCTGTTTTTGTGGTGTGTTGTGGCGTTGGTGTGGCATAGTGTTGTTGTGGTGTTCTGGTGTGTTGTGTTGTGGTGTGTGTTGTGTGTGTGTGTGTGTTATGTTGTGGTGTGTATTGTGTGGTGTGTGTGTGTGTGTGTGTGTGTGTGTGTGTGTGTGTGTGTGTGAGAGAGAGAGAGAGAGAGAGAGAGAGAGAGAGAGAGGTTTATTTTTGAGATTTTTTTAATCCTTGTATAAGAAGAAATAATGTTTTACGCCCTCTTTGGCCTTTCGGCCATGTGGGGCAAATCCTTGTATAATTTGGAGGATAGATTGGGTCACATTATTGAACAACAGAAGTGATTTTCCGAGGCCCGGTCAAAAGCCATTGACCTATTAAAATTTTAAAAATGTCCTGTTGTGTTCAGCCCTGACAGGACAAATGTCTGATTACATTAGCAACTCAAAACTGGCGTCATTACGCTGTCCGCCTAGTAAGAATAGGTACCGATTTTTAACTGATGATATATATATATCAGTGCATATTACACTGTTATAAATAAAAACTGAACAGAAGAAACATTTTATCCTTTGGGATTTATCCTGTTTTGCTATTTTGTAATAGTACTAATAAGAAATGTCGAAAACAAACTGTTGAATTAACATACCCTCTGTGCTGATCCTGACGTCAGAAGAAGTTTTTTTTAGACAACACTCACAACAGTGTGTGTAGGAAGACTAAACTCTAAATAGTTGGGTCACCTCCAGTAGTTCCGTGACCGTTGAGAGCGGAGGTCCATTTCTCAGTGGATTTGACTTCTCTAAAGGTTAAATAAATAAAAAATATTATGAAGGATGTACAATGACTTTGAAAAACTGACCGTTCGGAGCTAAAAATCGGCGGCCATCTTGAATTTGAACATCACAAATAGGTCAACTCATCAAAATGACAGCAAATATGAATTCCTCATGCTAAAAAGTCCTAGAAACCATGTTTTGTGCTGCACTCTAAGCCAAACCAGTAAAACAATTGATTTTCAAAATGGCCGTTGGCGACTATTTTGGATTTGGGGCACTCACAAGTTATGCCCACATTTTTGCGAAAGGCATGGGGGCTATTTTGTATTTTTATTTAACCTTTAGAGAAGTCAAATCCACTGAGAAACGGACCTCCGTTCTCAACGGTCAAGGGACTACTGGAGATGACCCAACTAAAATAGGCCAGTTTCGGGCGTTAAAGATAGCCGCCTGTAGGCAATAGGCATTAAGGAAGGCTTATTGTAGATCTAGTGATTTGGGTTAACCCTGATTCCCTAAATACCAAGAGAAAGCTCTAAACAAGGGCGTCGCCGAGCGGCAGACATGTCCGTCACCAGCAATGCCACGCACTTGCGACACCCCGTCGAGTGTCACATCCTGACACAAAATTGCAAGGGATTCTGTCTTCTAGTTCACGAGATACAGCTTGAAGAAGAAATACATAGCGCAAAGAAGGACATTTCGGTTTTCAAGGTCAAACTTCAAGGTCAAGGTCAGCATGGCGATAATTTATGCTGGGATGTTTTCTACTCTAGGGTATACAGTACCACATACAATCTGAAGCGCTTCTGTCAAGCACAAATGTGGAAAATAAAGCTTAAAACCCAGTTTGTAGACCCCTACCACAATTAAGGCCTACCGATCTCCCGGACATGACGTTGACCTTGATCGGTATGCCACCATCAGAACGGGCATAAGCCAAAGTACCTACATGCCAAATTTGAAGACTCTAACACCAACGGTGTGGGAGTTATGGCCCCTTAAAGATTTTCGGTTTTCAAGGTCGTAAGCCAAGGTCAAGGTCACGACGGCGAAACATTTTGCGCGGATGCCTTCCTCTCATGGTGACACACCACCACACAAAATTTGACGCGATTCGGTCAAGCGGTTCCGGAGATATCCTTGGGACAGACAGAAGAGAGAGAGAGAGAGAGAGAGAGAGAGAGAGAGAGAGAGAGAGAGAGAGAGAGAGAGAGAGAGAGAGAGAGAGAGTGTGTGTGTGTGTGTGTTTGATGCTTTGTTCAACTGATTGTATTTTGTATTGTGTTTTTTGGGTGGGGTGAGTGGTGGTGATGGTAACGGTGTGTGTGTGTGTGTGTGTGTGTGTGTGTGTGTGTGTGTGTGTGAGTGTGTGTGTGTGTGTGTGTGTGTGTGTGTGTGTGTGTGCGTGCGTGTGTGTGTGTGTGTGTGTGTGTGTGTGTGTATGTGCCGGTACGTGCGTGTATGTGTGGGTGGGGTGTGTATGTGTATGCCTATTTGCATGTGCATGAGCGATTATTTCGTGTTGTTGTTGAATTTGTTGCTTCTTAATTTTTGTTGTTGTTAAGCGCATACAGCTCCACATTGGTGGAGGAATGCGCTATATAAATGATTCACTATTATTATTATTATTAAAAACAAACAAACAAAAAAACGAACCAGCCCATGCATAGTCCGATCACCTATTTTGACGGACAAATACAAACCAGACGACCACAAAGTCCGATCACCTATGGTGACGGACAAAAACAAAAATACAAAGCAGACCACTGCAAAGTCCCATCACCTACCGTGACGGACAATTATGCTACGGCGTGTCGCAAGTGCGTGGCATTGCTGGTGACGGACATGTCTGCGGTGAGCGTTCCCGTTCCCGGGCATAATGGCCCAGTGTCTTACCGTTGCCTTTGATCTTCTATCGCCTCCCTGTGGGTGGGCTCTCTGTGTATGTTTGTCTGTCTGTGTCTCTCTCTCTCGCTTTCTGTCTCTGTCCCCCCCCCCCCCCTCTCTCTCTCTCTGCCTTTGTCTGTAGGGCCTATGTCTCGCTGTCTGTCTGTCTCTGTCTGTCTGTCTGTCTCTCTCTCTCTCTCTCTCTCTCTCTCTCTCTCTCTCTCTCTCTCTCTCTCTCTCTCTCTCTCTCTCTCTCTGTCTGTCTTTCTCTCTCTCTGTCTTTGTCTATCTCTCTCTATGTGTCTCATGTATATGTATGCCTATGTGTCTCTCTCTCTGTCTGTCTGTCTCTCTCTGTCTGTCTATCTATCTCTGTCTCTCTCTCTCTCTCTCTCTCTCTCTCTCTCTCTCTCTCTCTCTCTCTCTCTCTCTCTCTCTCTCTCTCTCTCTCTCTCTCTCTCTGTCTGCCTCTGTGCCTGCTCCGGGGCGGAGGACGTTAAACAAATTTTTATTCATCCAACTGGAACAGCAGTTGTCCTCTTTGCTCTCTGTCTATGTCTCTCTGTCTGTCTTTCTTTGTGTGTGTGTCTTTGTCTGTCTGTTTGTCTGTCTGTCTGTCTGTCTCTCTCTCTCTCTCCCCCTCTTTCTCTCTCTCTGGAGGACGTTAAACACATTTTCATTCATCCACATCCTGACACAAGATTTGAAGAGCTTATGTCTTGTAGTTCAAGAGATACAGCTAGGACAATAATATATAGCGCAAAGAAGGAAATTTCGGTTTTCAAGGTCACACGTCAAGGTCAAGGTCAGCATGGCGATAATGTATGATCGGATGTTTTCTACTCTAGGGTATACAGTGCCAGACACAATATGAAGCGCTTCTGTTAAGTACAAATGTGGAAAATATGGCTGAAAACCCAATTTGTAGACCCCTACCACTTTCAAGGCCTACGATCTCCCGGACCGTGACCTTGACCTTGATCAGTATGCCACCATCAGAACGGGCATACGCCAAAGTACCTGCATGCCAAATTTGAAGACTCTAACACTAACGGTGTGGGAGTTATGGCCCCTGATATATTTTCGGTTTTCAAGGTCGTACGTCAAGGTCAATGTCACGACGGCGGATGCCTTCCTCTCATAGTGACACACCAGCACACAAAAATTGACGTGATTCGGTCAACCCGTTCGAAAGATATCCTTGGGACAGACAGAAGGAGAAAAAAATGACCCTCCGATTTTCAGGCTCCAGCGATCTTTTTGACCTTGACCTTGACCTTGATCGGTATGCCATCATCAGAACGGGCATAAGCCAAACCACCTTCATACCAAGTTTCAACATCCTATGTCGATCAGTGCCCGAGATATGGCTAAAAATAGATTTTCGGTTTTCAAGGTCGTACGTCAAGGTCAAGGTCACGACGGCAAAATGATTTGCGCCGATCTCTTCCTATTAAGGAGGCACATCTTCACACAAAATTTGACGCGATTCGGTCAAGCGGTTCGGGAGATATCCTTGGGACAGACAGAAAGAGAAAAAAAAAAAATACAAACCAGCCCATCGCAATAGTCCGTCTTGGTGACGGACTAATAAAGTCTTTGAAATGGAGGTTTGTCCAGGTATTCTCACCAAACACGTCATTATTATATTCATTCGAAACATCAATATCTTTTCTACAAAGTTTAATTAAAATAATTCTGTCTGTCTCTCTGTCTCTCTCTCTCTTCGTATTGGCGACCAAATTGTTTGTACGGTTTTTTTCGCAATACAAGCTTTTTTATTTTTTATTATTTATTTTTTTATACAATTTATCTAAAGGAGTTTCGCTCACAACAAATAAAATAGCTCCGAGTTTGTTTTTTTACTGCACTACCAAAAAAAGAAAACGCTTCAACCACAATGAGTGACCTCCACCCACCCCATCCAAAATGGCTTCTCCAGCATCTCTGCCAAGGAGAAATCCACGCTTTGACGGTTTGATTTCTAGGAAACCAGAGCAAAGCGAGTGTTCCGATCTTTAAAAAGGCTGTCTTTCTGTCGATCTCAATGTGCTCCTTGCAAAAATTAATCCGTCAGGGTTCTCCTGTAACTGGGGACAAACGTCAGTATTCTGAGCACTAAGGACTAGATACCTACCCCCCCCCCCCCCCCCCCCCCCCCCCCCCTTGTCCACACCACCCACCCTGTCCTTCCGTTCAGCATAGGACAATTGAGTAAACTGATGTAGTAAGTAGTACATTATTTATGTTTCACACTAACATTTTACCATTTATTTTCTGTCCCTCCTTTGCAATTCGTCACGTATTTATAGTTGGTGCTACTGGTCCTGTTAGTGGTGGTGTGTGTGTGTGTGTGTGTGTGTGTGTGTGTGTGTGTGTGTGTGCACGCGTCTGAGCTTGAGAGTAAAAAAGACAGAAATTGTGTGTGTGTGTGTGTATGCTCATGTGCTTGCATAATGTGCATGTGTGTTCGTTTGGGGGTAAGTGGTTGCATGCATTCTATATGTTTGTGAAGGATAGCGAAGGATGCTTTTAGAAACAAGAGGAATGCATACTCTATTAATTGGCGTACAGGGCCTGTGTATGGTATAAGGCCTGGGTTTTTAACCCTTTCATGCTGATATCGCATTACCGCACCACACTGATACCATTGTCACTAAAAGGCATGAAATTAGGGTCTCTTATCCAATTACCTTATGTTGTTACTTTTGGGAGATTGTTGGATTAAACTTAAATTGACTTGATCTTTGTTAAGTGATGCATATAAAAAATTTTTTCCAGATTATAGATTGTGTCCACACATCAAGTGCACAGCCTAATATATGCTCCACTTCCCTTTGCCTTTAAGCGACTTTAAAACAATTATAAATGTAACTGTTTTGTGATGCGCATGGGTGCTTCTACAAAATCATGGAAAACCTGAAAGGCAGGGATCCAGAGGCTGCCTAGTCACCTACTCCCCAGCAGGGAACAGACAGCTTCTCTGTTGCAGTATGAGGTGTTGGGGAGGGGGGGGGGGGGTGTCATTGTCCCGTGAATAAAAATGCAGGTTGCTTCACGACCATTTAAAATTCATTACATGCAATAAAATAAAATAAATATTCATATATTTTGTCATAATTATGTAACAGTATATATTTTGCTATGTAAGCGCCTGCTGTGTTTGGTGATCATTGCTTGAAATGTTCAAGTCTAAGCCATAATTTATTTCGTTATTTAGTCATTCTTCGGCTTATTGTGGTCATTTTGATTTTTTTTATAAAATCACATAAAAACATGCATATAGTTTGTTGTGATTGTGTGAGGGCATATTACATATTATAGGGGCCTGCTTAGCCTTTGCATGTGTGCATGCTTGCTAAGTTTGGTGCTTATGTAATTACATTTGCAACTCTAACCTTTCTTTTTTCAATCTAGTAGTTATAAGTTGTCAGACATTTTGAATATATTTGCAAATAAATATGCATATAATGTTGTCATGATTGTCTAAAACGTCGTGAAATGTTTACAAGTGTACATGCATGTCAAGTTTGGTGCTTATATAATTACATTTGAAACTTTAAACTTTAACTCTTTTCATGTGGCAGCCATAACACCAGCTGACTGGCAGCCATTTTGAATTTATTTAAGAATATAAATATGAAGATAATTGATCATGATTGTGTAACAGCATGTATTAACCATTTACAAGTGTCAATGTATGCCAAATGCTGTGCTTATAACCTTAAATTGTTTTATAAGGTAGTCATAACTGAAAACGTTGACGAACATTTTGAATTGATTAAAAAAGCACTTATAAATGTACATATTTTGTCATAATTGCATAACAGGTTTTATTTTGTATCTACGTGTGTGCTTCTGAGCCAAATTTAGTGCTTATAATATAATATTTGCATCTATTAAACTCGATTCTTTTTATGTGGTAGACCGATGGCGGCCATTTTGAATTTTTAATAAAATCAACATAGCCAAAAAAATCTTTAACTGCCCCTGTATCTATAATTGTTTAGTACCCAAAGACAATCACCTGTACCAAATTTCATGCTTGTAGCACGAAAATGCACGGTTTTGGACACTACTTGCCCAGCTAGGTGTGTAGGCCTTTGTCATGTGTGTACGTGGGTGATGCCGGTGGCAATGAGAGAGCTGTGCGCGAACTTGTTAAAGAGACAGGTAGACAGACTCTCTGTGTGTCAGTGTGTGTGTGTGTGTGTGTGTGTGTGTGTGTGTGCGTGTGCGTGCGTGTGCGTGCGTGTGCGTGTGTGCGTGTGTGAGTGCGTGCGCGTGTGTGCGTGCGCGTGTGTGTGTATGCGCGCGTATGTGTGTGAGTGCATGCGTCCCTGTGTGCGTGACTGCGTGAATGTGCGTGCGTCTGCATGTGCGTGTTCTTGTTCTTCAGTTTAACGTCCTTCCACTAAAAGTGATTCAGACAGTATTATAATGCGTAGTGTTTTGTACCGGCTGGGTTACTGGCGATCCATTTAAAAAAAATTAAACATAAGGAAGAGCTCTCCCAGAAAGTCCAATGGGTACGTGTGGCTAAGAAATCCCCCTAAATGCAGGACCTCATACTGTCTGTCTGTCTCTCTGTCTCTCTCTCTCTCTCTCTCTCTCTCTCTCTCTCTCTCTCTCTCTCTCTCTCTCTCTCTCTCTCTCTCTCTCTCTCTCTCTCTCTCTCTCTCTCTCTCTCTCTCTCTCTCTTGTCCTTACCACCACCCACCCCCGCCTCTCTCTCTCAGTATATGCATATACGCACACACACAGACACACGCGCACGCAAACACACACACGCATGCATGCACTCATACACACAAACACAAGCGCGCATACGCATGCACGCGTGTGTGTACAAAATGGTAGCTCAAACTGAAAAAATAAAGTTTCAACAGTCGATCTGTCGATCATTATATTAATGCTTACAAATAGGCCTGTGTAAGCCTAGTTCTGCTCAAGTATTAATAAAAGTGATAATTCAATTTTTGAAATTAATACTAATCTCTAACCTGACTTGAATAGCACTATTTTTTTTATTCTTTTGTCTCAAGAAATGCTTTACACGCGCACATACGCATCCACGAACACAATATACTCATATGCACACGCACGCACACTCAAAACATTAATACATGTGTGTGTGCACTTTTGTTTGCTTTGTTGCATGCTTGCGTACACACATACGGAGGCAAACATGCACACGCATAGAAAGAACATTCATGGAAACAAAATTAAGGAATCAGTCCCCAATAACATTTCTTATAGTTATACCCACATCTCCCCACTCCTTCCCAGGTCTCTCTTTTGCTCTGTGTTTGCTGTCTGGTTGTACCCCGAACCCCCACCTATCTCTCTTTGTTTTGTGCATTATCCCCTTCATATGGGGCTTATGGCCTTTCCTTGAATAACGCATCGTTGACGTTCTCTCTCTCTCTCTCTCTCTCTCTCTCTCTCTCTCTCTCTCTCTCTCTCTCTCTCTCTCTCTCTCTCTCTCTCTCTCTCTCTCTCTCTCATTGCTTCTGGCTAATGGAAATCATAAGCTAGGCTATGTACATACTTATGCCTATAAAGCTTGGAAAGATACACTCAAAGAATGATAGCAATATGCTTTTATAATGATGGTATCTGCTTTTAAATTCTACGTTTACGTAAACTCTGATTTGTTTGGGCCCGTGGCCTAGCAAATTAAATTATTTCATACTTCAGATCCCCACCCCACCTCTCTCTCTCTCTCTCTCTCTCTCTCTCTCTCTCTCTCTCTCTCTCTCTCTCTCTCTCTCTCTCTCTCTCTCTCTCTCTCTCTCTCTCCCTTTATCAATATCGGCTGACTCTGTCTCGTGTGATCTCTTTGCAGATCTCTCTCCATTCTAGTGCATCAAACCTGTCTTCGATTCAAACCTCTCTTCAGTCAGCTGTGCATGATGTTTCTGATTGGTGTAACCAAAACCTTATGGTCCTCCATCCTAAAAAACCCAAAAGCATGTTAATTACCTCAAGACAAAAACATCAAATAGAACCTCTAATTTTAAATGTTTATATTAATGACAATGCCATAGACCAAGTACGCGAGCACCGAGTCCTGGGAGTGATAATAGATGACGAACTAAAATGGCAACTCCATATTGAAAAGATGACACATAAACTTGATCGCAGCTTATTCCTACTAACAAAACTTACACCCTTCATGGATACAGACGCACGCACGATGTTTTTTTCATGCCCACTGTCTCTCCCACATTAATTACGCATCTGTAGTCTGGGACTCTGCTGCTAATTGTCACCTATTAAAACTCAATTATATGCACAAAAGGGGAGCTAAAATAATCCTTCCTGATCCTGAACTCAGTACAGCAGAAAAACAAGCCCAGTTAAACATACTTCCACTGCAATCACAGCTTAGCTATAATAAAGCCATTCTCATGTACAAAGTACACTATGACTTAGCTCCACAATACCTGAAAAATCTACTTACACAAGCCTCACATCGCTATGGTTCAAGTAACTATATTCTACCACACACAAGAATAGATAAATTCAAGTCAAGTTTTACTTTCTCGGGTTCCTCCATATGGAATTCCCTTCAGTCCGACATTAGATTATGCTCCTCTATCTCAACCTTCAAAACGAGTCTCCGAGAGACACTTACATTCGACCCTCCATGATTTTGTTTTCTTCTTATTTTTCTCTTTTTGTTTTTCTTCATATATCCCGATACGCTATATTGCTAATTACGATGTTATGTATTTCACATCACTCTGTTTGCTTACTATTCTCCAACAATGTGCTAAAATCAATGTTTAAATTGTCTGCACTCTATTGCTAATTGCTACCGGTTTCATACCATAGGCTGCATTAGTTTGCCCTGTTCTAACATGTATAGTTCTTTTATACGTGCTTCAACATATATCTGTGTGTATGTGCATGTATTCTTGCGTGTGCCGCGCGCACGTGCAGGTGTGTGCGTGTATGGTTACACGCATGTATGCTCGCACAAGTATTAACAACTATACATGCGCGTATGTAATTCTATAAATTCGTATTTTAACCTGTCTTTATCACAATACCTGCTTTGCTACCTTTATGTTTAATTATGTATGTGTAATTCTATGCCTTGCCATGTTTGTATTATAATTATGTTCGTATATGTACAAAGGTGTTACCTTTATGTTCAAATTTGTATGTGTAATATCATGCCTTGCCATGTTTGTATTCTATGTTCGTATATGTACCAAGGACAGATTGGAAGACTAGGCGTTGCCTAAAATCTTTATCCTTGAAGTTAAAGTTTTCAAGTTTTCAAGTTCTCTCTCCCCCCCCCCCCCCCCTCTCTCTCTCTCTCTCTCTCTCTCTCTCTCTCTCTCTCTCTCTCTCTCTCTCTCTCTCTCTCTCTCTCTCTCTCTCTCTCTCTCTCTCTCTCTCTCTCTTATGTGTATCGGCTTTAAATTTAAAATGTGTACATGTTACGAGTATGTAAAATAAGGATTAGTTTTAATTTTGTGATGAGTTAAGTTTTACTTATGTGCGTGTTAAAGATGAGGACTAGAAAGTAGGTTCAGGCTTGATTTCGTTATGAGCAGTATTTACTTTTTAATATGTGTATTCGCTTGCAAATAATATGACTAGGTTTGCTTTTGTTATGAGTGTGTGTCTACTTTTTAATATGTTCATGCTAAAAATG
>CM065708.1:31128659-31134625 GCA_017654935.2 Phymorhynchus buccinoides
CATGAAATAGGCAAACGGCTTGCTCATTTCATGAAATGAGCAATTTCACGGATTGGGCGTAACATATGTACTGGTACAGTGCTACTTTAATAGCTTTACTGTCTATGCGTTGTACTCGTTTTCATAATGTCTGAGAAGCCTGAACTCCCTGTCCGTAAGTCAGTTTTGATCGAACCAGACTGGTGACAAGATGTACGAGTGTTTGAGTATCTTGACCCATGACTGTGCACTAATTATTTTCTATAAAGTTAGCCGTTGTCTTACTTTGTTTATAAGATGTTCAATATGGCATCGCCAGTTTAAGTTATGAGTGAAATAGACACCTACGAATGTTACATTAATTCCCTTTGCAAGGAGCTCAAAGCGCTGAACAAAGACCTAAACACTAGCATACAGAGAAATAGAGGTGGGGGGGAAAAACGGTTTCAACCGAAAAACCGGTCCTGAAATTCCGCGGTTCGAAAAACCGGTTCGAGTTGCTGTGAACCGGTTTTTTTTAACTGCAAACTGAAAGTAAGTTTCTCTTAGAATAACGCATTCTTTTCGAAGAACAACACTGAATCTGAGCGCAGATTGGGTGTTTGTAAACCAAGAGTAGCTGTTTCTAGTTGTCTGGTGTTGTAAGGAGCAAGTATGGCCAATGATTAGGCCTACACTACAGTAACGAACATTTGGAGGCATTTTCTCTTGGGGAAAAATTCGAAAGAGTGCTGAAGTGATTGTAGAAAGTACTGCTTTGTGCTTGCAATGTGGCAGTGCGATCAATCGGGGTAGTGGAACAACTAACATGACTAATCACCAAGAGAACTGTGAAGGGAACAACAATAAAACGTCTTTTTAAGTTTATTTCATTTCATTTCTATAAATTCTTATGCTAAGAAGATGAGCAAATATGTTCGAAAATATTTTGATCTGCACATACACACACGCACACGCACACGCACACACACGCACGCACGCACACACAGACGCTCACACACACGCGCACACAGACACAGACACACATAGACACATACAGACACACAGAGACACACACACACAGACACACACACACACACACACACACACACACACACACACACACACACGCGCGCGCGCGCGCGCGCGCGCGCGCGCGCGCGCGCGCGCGCGCACACACACACACACGCACACACACACACGCACACACACACACACACACACACACACACACACACACACACAAACACACGCACGCACGCGCGCGCGCTGTACCACCATCCTTCACACTCCAACTGCCATAACATTATGACGTTTTGTTTTTGCTTTGGTTTAATTATTTCCCCTATGATTATTATATTTTTCAACTACATCCCTACCCTCACCTTCTTTTGACACGGGCAGATGGCCCCGTCATTAAAATGTCTGTTGTAGTTGAGCTGAGTTTTTAGTTGAGTGTGTGTGTATGTGTGTGCGCGCGTGAGTGAATATTCTGACAAATAAATATGTTTGCATAGGTGAAACTACTGATGCGAGTACTGGTTAATAAAAAACGGTTCGAAAAGACCGGTTCGGAGAGAAAAAAACGGTTAGAAAATTTGAACCGGTTCTCAACTCTACAGACAAACATACACATTAACGACAAGACAATAATAATAATAGTAATAATACTGAATATTTATATAGCGCTTTACTCCCTTTGCAGGGAGCTCAAGGCGCTTTACATGGACAATAAAACACAAATAAGTTAACATTATACACATACGACTCTACAATCAAATCAAATATACCTAAAATAACATTTAAACAAAGCCCTGTTCATAACCACAACATTTGAAGCAATATTACAATGTTATAAGAAAAGAAACAAAATTGCTAGGGAAATAAAAGTTAATTTCGTCATCTCCTCTGTTGGCCTCACATTTCATTATTTGATTAACCAAACTTTCTTTCGATGCTTACCAGTTTGTTCTGTGTTGTATGTTGTTTATGTGTAACATAATTATTCAAGGTTAGAAGGCTATGCCACTCTTGGACACGTGTTGATTTGTTTGTATGTTGTCCTCTCCACCATTGTTGATGTGTACTGTGTGGGTGGAGGATCATAAAGGCGAGCTTGGCGCATTCTTTTTTAAGAATGACTAGCGCAACGCCTAGTACTGGCAATGCATCATACTGGTAACACCTAGTAACGGTAACGGCAAGTACTGGTAACGCTGAGTACAGCAAATTTGAAGCGATTCAGTTAAGAAACGGCGGAGTTATAAGGCCCCGTTTCCAGTTGGCGCTGCTCTGAGAGTGACGGATTCTGCCGATTCTCTTCAAATTTGCTGCCCAGGCCATAGCAAGCCTGACAGCAAATTTGAATCCATTCTATGCGTGAAAAGGTGAAGCGGCGTATAGCGCGCGCGTTTCTGAACCGATTCACTTCCGGTTTGGCACAACGATAGTCACCGTCCCCGGTCATCTACCTGCCAAATTCGAATGCAATCGATCCAGAAACACCGGAGCTACGGGCGCCGAAAGGCCGTCGGATGCGCGTTTCGCGCATTTGCCGAACCGCGCAAATGACACGGCCACCTCGGTTGCCGTTGCCATCGCCCCGTTAGGGCTCACAGCAAATTTGAAGCGATTCGGTCAAAAAACGGCGGACTTATAAGGCCCGTTTCGTGTTTCAGACACACACACACACACACACACACACACACACAGACACACACACACACACACACACACACGGACAGTTGGCTTTTTACTATATGATGCTTTGCTTGTCTCACTTTGGTTCTGACCCACGCACTGCTAGGTGAATGGTATCGTAATCGTGGATTGGCCACTATGATTTTCATGATTCAAATCGAAAACCAGTTGTTTGCCTTTTTTTAAATTGAGGGCTACATAATTATGTCTAGAAGGGTTTTTATAACCTATTTTTCCTTCATTGGCGTCTGTATTTTCATTTTGAGGGTAGGGTTAGTTAGGTAACCGAAAAACTTAGATTTTATTTTTATTTTTGTTGTTTCTCTTTCGTTATGTAAATAACGGATCAAACTACCCCCAGACACCAAACAAACGTACTTTGTACCCTTAAATATTTAGAAAGACTAGCGCAACGCCCCGTACTGGTAACGCCTAGTACCGGTAACGCCTAGTACAGGTAACGCCAAGTACTGGTAATTCTGAGTACCGGTTTCGTTGGGTCCGTGAAATATTATATTTTTATTTTTGTGGCTGAAAACCCAATTTTTAGACCCCTACCACTTTCAAGGCCTACCGATCTCCATGACCTTGACCTTGACCTTGATCGGTATGCAATCATCAGAAAAACCGTAAGCCAAAGTACCTACATGCCAAGTTTGAAGTCCCTAAGACCAACGGTGTGGACATTATAGCCCCTTAAATATTTTCGGTTTTCAAGGTCATACGCCAAGGTCAAGGTCACGACGGCGATAATTTATGCGCGGATGCCTTCCTCTCATGGTGACACGCCACCACACAAAATTGGACACAATTTGGTGAAGCGGTTCGGGAGATATGCGTGGGACAGAAAACCACAATTATTAGACCCCTACCACTTTCAAGGCATACCGATCTCCCTGACCTTGACCTTGACCTTCATTGGTACGCCATCAGCAGAACGGCCGTAAGGGAAAGTACCTCCATGCCAAGTTTGAAGACTCTAGGACCTGCGGTGTGGAAGTTATGGCCCCGTAACGGTTTTCGGTTTTCAAGGTCATACGCCAAGGTCAAGGTCAGGGCGGCAAAAAGTTTTGCGCGGATGCCTTCCTCTCATGGGGACACACAACCACACAAAATTTGAAGCGATTCGGTCAAGCGGTTCGGGAGATCCTTGGGACAGACAGAAAAGAAGAACAAACAAACAAACAAAAAAAGGAAACAAATCTGAACGAAAACATACTCCTTTGCGATCGTAGATCGGCAAAGGACTAAAAGGAAAAACGAACTGAAAGCCTACTTAGTTAAACCAGAGAGGCTCTTAATCTGTGGTTCAACCATTGTAGCTCCGTTTTAATAAATCTGGGGACCCACAACTAAAACAAAAAAAGCATTAATTCTTCTCCATGAACACCCCCCACTGTACCCCACCCCCAACCATCCCCGTCCCCCCCATCCCCCCTTGAACACCCCCCACCACACCCTCCACCATCCCCTCCATCAGCCCCCCTCCCCTCACCAGCCCCCCTCCCCCCACCTGTCCCCCTCCAGCCCCACTCCCCCCTCCAGCCCCCGTCCTCCGTCTTGGAGACAGGCACAGAGGCAGACCAGAGAGACAGACAGACAGAGCAGAGAGAGAGAGAGAGAGAAAGAGAGAGAGAGAGAGACAGGCAACAGAAGAGAGGACAGACGAGACAGAGAGAGAGACACTCACACACACAGAGACATGAGATACTACAGAGAGAGAGACAGACCAGGACAAATAAGAGAGAGGAGAGACAGACACAGAGACAGAGACGCACAGAGAGAGACGCGCGCCCCCGCCCCCCTGAAATGTAGTGGGGGTGGGCACATCTTGACCTATCACAGGTGTTTCATAATCTTTGTAAATAAAAAGATTGTGGGAACAATACTGGAGGCAATACCAGAGGCAGTACGAAACCAGTAAAGTCACCCGATTTTTTAAAATTAATACAGATACGTGTATTCTCATCCCGTTGTACATCGCCACTGCCCCCCCCCCCCACACAACAACACACACACATCCCCCCACCACCCACCACCCCACCGGTTTGGTCAGCAGGGAGCGTCACCGGTCCCCGTCCATCTACCTTCCAAATTCGAAAGAAGAGTACCCTTAGCGAGACAGGACAGACGACAGAAAAAAAGACAGACAAAAACTAGCAAAGAGGACCACCAACTGCTTGTTCCGGTTTGGATGAGTCGAACGATTAATGTTTTTTACAGCGTCCTCCGCCCGCGGAGCAGGCTACTAGGACAGAGCCCAGACAGCGTACAGACAGAACAGACAGACCAGAGATAACCGACGAAATGTAGGGGGTTTGGCACCATCTTGACCTATACCAGAATAGTGTTTCATAATGATTTAAACTTTGACCGCGCGCACCCCCCCCCCCCCCCCCCCCCCCTACCTATCCCCCTGCTAACATCACTTTTTTTTCGACTCAGGCTATAGAGAGAGTTGTAGTTCTTCTTCCTCTTCGTTATTCTTCTTCTTCGGTCGTTCAGGCATTTTCCTGTCAATTATTCATGAACGTAGATGCATCATGCTGCTGATATGCGCCTAACTAACATAATTAGGCCCAGCATGTCTGACTGGCAGTGGAAGATCTTTCCTTTGACCTTCTTTGAGCCAGTCTCAAACATACGAAAGTGAAATTTTCGGTTTTACATTTCTAAGAAGAAGGCAGCTTTTCACCTTCCAAGAAAATGGATCACAAAAGTGTAAGGTCTTTCATTTCAGGGGGTGGGGGGTTCACTTTGACTCGCGTCACGCAGAGAGAGAGAGAGAGAGAAGTACTTCTTCTTCTTCTTCGTCTTCTCAAGTTCTTCTTCTTGATCGTTCAGGCATGTTTCTGTCAATTACGAACGTATATGCATCATGATGCTGTTATGCACCTAACTAAGAATAATTAGGCCCAGCAGTCTAACTTCGGGTAAAGGAAATCTTTTTGAACGTATTTCTGAAAAAAGCAGGAGAATTTCGTTTCAATTAACGAACGTAGATGCATCATGCTGCTGTTAGGCACCTAAGTAAGAATAATTAGGCCCAGCATGTCTGGACTTTGCTAGAGGAAATCTTTTTGAAAGTATTTCTTGAAAAAAGGCAGAGAATGGACCGGAAAGGCAGAAATATAGTAGATAACAGCATGCACAGGGGAAAAGGCAGAATCAAAGGACGGACAAGATACGATGTAGTTATAAGCACACGAACTTCAGAAGGGGGGAAACTATTGTACGGAAGACATCCCCCCCCCCTACACCTGTATCCCTGGGGGGGGGGGGGGGGGGGGTGGGGGTCTAACACCCCT
>CM065708.1:31135125-31162625 GCA_017654935.2 Phymorhynchus buccinoides
CTCTCTCTCCGGTCTGCCCTGTGCCTGTTCCGGGGCGGAGGACGTTAAACAAATTTTTATTCATCCAACTGGAACAGCAGTTGTACTCTTTTCTCTCTGTCTATGTCTCCTCTGTCTGTCTTTTCTTTGTTTGTGTGTATTTGTCCTTCTGTCTGTCTGTCTGTCTCTCTCTCTCTCCCCCCTCTTTCTCTCTCTCTGGAGGACGTTTTTAAACAAATTTTCATTCATCCACATCCTGACACAAGATTTGAAGAGCTTATGTCTTGTAGTTCACGA
This sequence comes from Phymorhynchus buccinoides, assembly GCA_017654935.2. Taxonomy (NCBI): domain Eukaryota; kingdom Metazoa; phylum Mollusca; class Gastropoda; order Neogastropoda; family Raphitomidae; genus Phymorhynchus; species Phymorhynchus buccinoides. Next base: position 31,135,402 of record CM065708.1, read on the forward strand.
GATACAGCTTGGACAATAATATATAGCGCAAAGAAGGAAATTTCGGTTTTCAAGGTCACACTTCAAGGTCAAGGTCAGCATGGCGATAATGTATGATCGGATGTTTTCTACTCTAGGGTATACAGTGCCAGACACAATATGAAGCGCTTCTGTTAAGTACAAATGTGGAAAATATGGCTGAAAACCCAATTTGTAGACCCCTACCACTTTCAAGGCCTACGATCTCCCGGACCGTGACCTTGACCTTGATCAGTATGCCACCATCAGAACGGGCATAAGCCAAAGTACCTTCATGCCAAATTTGAAGACTCTAACACTAACGGTGTGGGAGTTATGGCCCCTGAAAGATTTTCGGTTTTCAAGGTCGTACGTCAAGGTCAATGTCACGACGGCAAAATGTTTTACGCGGATGCCTTCCTCTCATAGTGACACACCAGCACACAAAAATTGACGTGATTCGGTCAACCCGTTCGAAAGATATCCTTGGGACAGACAGAAGAAGAAAAAAATGACCCTCCGATTTTCAGGCTCCAGCGATCTTTTTGACCTTGACCTTGACCTTGACCTTGATCGGTATGCCATCATCAGAACGGGCATAAGCCAAACCACCTTCATACCAAGTTTCAACATCCTATGTCGATCAGTGCCCGAGATATGGCTAAAAATAGATTTTCGGTTTTCAAGGTCGTACGTCAAGGTCAAGGTCACGACGGCAAAATGATTTGCGCCGATCTCTTCCTATTAAGGAGGCACATCTTCACACAAAATTTGACGCGATTCGGTCAAGCGGTTCGGGAGATATCCTTGGGACAGACAGAAAGAAAAAAAAAAAATAATACAAACCAGCCCATCGCAATAGTCCGTCTTGGTGACGGACTAATAAAGTCTTTGAAATGGAGGTTTGTCCAGGTATTCTCACCAAACACGTCATTATTATATTCATTCGAAACATCAATATCTTTTCTACAAAGTTTAATTAAAATAATTCTGTCTGTCTCTCTGTCTCTCTCTCTTCGTATTGGCGACCAAATTGTTTGTACGTTTTTTTTCGCAATACAAGCTTTTTTATTTTTTATTTTTTATTTTTTTATACAATTTATCTAAAGGAGTTTCGCTCAGAACAAATAAAATAGCTCCGAGTTTGTTTTTTTACTGCACTACCAAAAAAGAAAACGCTTCAACCACAATGAGTGACCTCCACCCACTCCATCCAAAATGGCTTCTCCAGCATCTCTGCCAAGGAGAAATCCACGCTTTGACGGTTTTTGATTTCTAGGAAACCAGAGCAAAGCGAGTGTTCCGATCTTTAAAAAGGCTGTCTTTCTGTCGATCTCAATGTGCTCCTTGCAAAAATTAATCCGTCAGGGTTCTCCTGTAACTGGGGACAAACGTCAGTATTCTGAGCACTAAGGACTAGATACTGCCCCCCCCCTTGTCCACACCGCCCACCCTGTCCTTCCGTTCAGCATAGGACAATTGAGTAAACTGATGTAGTAAGTAGTACATTATTTATGTTTCACACTAACATTTTACCATTTATTTTCTGTCCCTCCTTTGCAATTCGTCACGTATTTATAGTTGGTGCTACTGGTCCTGTTAGTGGTGGTGTGTGTGTGTGTGTGTGTGTGTGTGTGTGTGTGTGTGTGTGCACGCGTCTGAGCTTGAGAGTAAAAAAGACAGAAATTGTGTGTGTGTGTGTGTATGCTCATGTGCTTGCATAATGTGCATGTGTGTTCGTTTGGGGGTAAGTGGTTGCATGCATTCTATATGTTTGTGAAGGATAGCGAAGGATGCTTTTAGAAACAAGAGGAATGCATACTCTATTAATTGGCGTACAGGGCCTGCATAGGGTATAAGGCCTGGGTTTTTAACCCTTTCATGCTGATATCGCATTACCGCACCACACTGATACCATTGTCACTAAAAGGCATGAAATTAGGGTCTCTTATCCAATTACCTTATGTTGTTACTTTTGGGAGATTGTTGGATTAAACTTAAATTGACTTGATCTTTGTTAAGTGATGCATATAAAAAAATTTTTTCCAGATTATAGATTGTGTCCACACATCAAGTGCACAGCCTAATATATGCTCCACTTCCCTTTGCCTTTAAGCGACTTTAAAACAATTATAAATGTAACTGTTTTGTGATGCGCATGGGTGCTTCTACAAAATCATGGAAAACCTGAAAGGCAGGGATCCAGAGGCTGCCTAGTCACCTACTCCCCAGCAGGGAACAGACAGCTTCTCTGTTGCAGTATGAGGTGTTGGGGAGGGGGGGGGGGGGTCATTGTCCCGTGAATAAAAATGCATGCAGGTTGCTTCACGACCATTTAAAATTCATTACATGCAATAAAATAAAATAAATATTCATATATTTTGTCATAATTATGTAACAGTATATATTTTGCTATGTAAGCGCCTGCTGTGTTTGGTGATCATTGCTTGAAATGTTCAAGTCTAAGCCATAATTTATTTCGTTATTTAGTCATTCTTCGGCTTATTGTGGTCATTTTGATTTTTTTTATAAAATCACATAAAAACATGCATATAGTTTGTTGTGATTGTGTGAGGGCATATTACATATTATAGGGGCCTGCTTAGCCTTTGCATGTGTGCATGCTTGCTAAGTGTGGTGCTTATGTAATTACATTTGCAACTCTAACCTTTCTTTTTTCAATCTAGTAGTTATAAGTTGTCAGACATTTTGAATATATTTGCAAATAAATATGCATATAATGTTGTCATGATTGTCTAAAACGTCGTGAAATGTTTACAAGTGTACATGCATGTCAAGTTTGGTGCTTATATAATTACATTTGAAACTTTAAACTTTAACTCTTTTCATGTGGCAGCCATAACACCAGTTGACTGGCAGCCAGTTTGAATTTATTTAAGAATATAAATATGAAGATAATTGATCATGATTGTGTAACAGCATGTATTAACCATTTACAAGTGTCAATGTATGCCAAATGCTGTGCTTATAACCTTAAATTGTTTTATAAGGTAGTCATAACTGAAAACGTTGACGAACATTTTGAATTGATTAAAAAAGCACTTATAAATGTACATATTTTGTCATAATTGCATAACAGGTTTTATTTTGTATCTACGTGTGTGCTTCTGAGCCAAATTTAGTGCTTATAATATAATATTTGCATCTATTAAACTCGATTCTTTTTATGTGGTAGACCGATGGCGGCCATTTTGAATTTTTAATAAAATCAACATAGCCAAAAAAATCTTTAACTGCCCCTGTATCTATAATTGTTTAGTACCCAAAGACAATCACCTGTACCAAATTTTATGCTTGTAGCACGAAAATGCACGGTTTTGGACACTACTTGCCCAGCTAGGTGTGTAGGCCTTTGTCATGTGTGTACGTGGGTGATGCCGGTGGCAATGAGAGAGCTGTGCGCGAACTTGTTAAAGAGACAGGTAGACAGACTCTCTGTGTGTCAGTGTGTGTGTGTGTGTGTGTGTGTGTGTGCGTGCGTGCGTGTGCGTGCGTGTGCGTGCGTGTGCGTGCGTGCGTGTGCGTGTGTGTGTGTGTGCGTGCGTGCGCGTGTGTGTGTATGCGCGCGTATGTGTGTGAGTGCATGCGTCCCTGTGTGCGTGACTGCGTGAATGTGCGTGCGTCTGCATGTGCGTGTTCTTGTTCTTCAGTTTAACGTCCTTCCACTAAAAGTGATTCAGACAGTATTATAATGCGTAGTGTTTTGTACCGGCTGGGTTACTGGCGATCCATTTAAAAAAAATTAAACATAAGGAAGAGCTCTCCCAGAAAGTCCAATGGGTACGTGTGGCTAAGAAATCCCCCTAAATGCAGGACCTCATCTGTCTGTCTGTCTGTCTCTGTCTCTCTCTCTCTCTCTCTCTCTCTCTCTCTCTTCTCTCTCTCTCTCTCTCTCTCTCTCTCTCTCTCTCTCTCTCTCTCTCTCTCTCTCTCTCTCTCTCTCTCTTGTCCTTACCACCACCCACCCCCGCCTCTCTCTCTCAGTATATGCATATACGCACACACACAGACACACGCGCACGCATACACACACACGCATGCATGCACTCATACACACAAACACAAGCGCGCATACGCATGCACGCGTGTGTGTACAAAATGGTAGCTCAAACTGAAAAAATAAAGTTTCAACAGTCGATCTGTCGATCATTATATTAATGCTTACAAATAGGCCTGTGTAAGCCTAGTTCTGCTCAAGTATTAATAAAAGTGATAATTCAATTTTTGAAATTAATACTAATCTCTAACCTGACTTGAATAGCACTATTTTTTTAATTCTTTTGTCTCAAGAAATGCTTTACACGCGCACATACGCATCCACGAACACAATATACTCATATGCACACGCACGCACACTCAAAACATTAATACATGTGTGTGTGCACTTTTGTTTGCTTTGTTGCATGCTTGCGTACACACATACGGAGGCAAACATGCACACGCATAGAAAGAACATTCATGGAAACAAAATTAAGGAATCAGTCCCCAATAACATTTATTATAGTTATACCCACATCTCCCCACTCCTTCCCATGTCTCTCTTTTGCTCTGTGTTTGCTGTCTGGTTGTACCCCGAACCCCCACCTATCTCTCTTTGTTTTGTGCATTATCCCCTTCATATGGGGCTTATGGCCTTTCCTTGAATAAAGCATCGTTGACGTTCTCTCTCTCTCTCTCTCTCTCTCTCTCTCTCTCTCTCTCTCTCTCTCTCTCTCTCTCTCTCTCTCTCTCTCTCTCTCTCTCTCTCTCATTGCTTCTGGCTAATGGAAATCATAAGCTAGGCTATGTACATACTTATGCCTATAAAGCTTGGAAAGATACACTCAAAGAATGATAGCAATATGCTTTTATAATGATGGTATCTGCTTTTAAATTCTACGTTTACGTAAACTCTGATTTGTTTGGGCCCGTGGCCTAGCAAATTAAATTATTTCATACTTCAGATCCCCACCCCACCTCTCTCTCTCTCTCTCTCTCTCTCTCTCTCTCTCTCTCTCTCTCTCTCTCTCTCTCTCTCTCTCTCTCTCTCTCTCTCTCTCCCTTTATCAATATCGGCTGACTCTGTCTCGTGTGATCTCTTTGCAGATGACTCCTCTCTCCATTCTAGTGCATCAAACCTGTCTTCGATTCAAACCTCTCTTCAGTCAGCTTTGCATGATGTTTCTGATTGGTGTAACCAAAACCTTATGGTCCTCCATCCTAAAAAACCCAAAAGCATGTTAATTACCTCAAGACAAAAACATCAAATAGAACCTCTAATTTTAAATGTTTATATTAATGACAATGCCATAGACCAAGTACGCGAGCACCGAGTCCTGGGAGTAATAATAGATGACGAACTAAAATGGCAACTCCATATTGAAAAGATGATACATAAACCTGATCGCAGCTTATTCCTACTAACAAAACTTACACCCTTCATGGATACAGACGCACGCACGATGTTTTTTTCATGCCCACTGTCTCTCCCACATTAATTACGCATCAATAGTCTGGGACTCTGCTGCTAATTGTCACCTATTAAAACTCAATTATATGCACAAAAGGGGAGCTAAAATAATCCTTCCTGATCCTGAACTCAGTACAGCAGAAAAACAAACCCAGTTAAACATACTTCCACTGCAATCACAGCTTAGCTATAATAAAGCCATTCTCATGTACACAGTACACTATGACTTAGCTCCACAATACCTGAAAAATCTACTTACACCAGCCTCACATCGCTATGGTTCAAGTAACTATATTCTACCACACACGAGAATAGATAAATTCAAGTCAAGTTTTACCTTCTCGGGTTCCTCCATATGGAATTCCCTTCAATCCGACATTAGAGTATGCTCCTCTATCTCAACCTTCAAAACGAGTCTCCGAGAGACACTTACATTCGACCCTCCATGATTTTGTTTTCTTCTTATTTTTCTCTTTTTGTTTTTCTTCATATATCCCGATACGCTATATTGCTAATTACGATGTTATGTATTCACATCACTCTGTTTGTTTACTATTCTCCAACAATGTGCTAAAATCAATGTTTAAATTGTCCGCACTCTATTGCTAATTGCTACCGGTTTCATACCATAGGCTGCATTAGTTTGCCCTGTTCTAAAATGTATAGTTCTTTTATACGTGCTTCAACATATATCTGTGTGTATGTGCATGTATTCTTGCGTGTGCCGCGCGCACGTGCAGGTGTGTGCGTGTATGGTTACACGCATGTATGCCCGCACAAGTATTAACAACTATACATGCGCGTATGTAATTCTATAAATTCGTATTTTAACCTGTCTTTATCACAATACCTGCTTTGCTACCTTTATGTTTAATTATGTATGTGTAATTCTATGCCTTGCCATGTTTGTATTATAATTATGTTCGTATATGTACAAAGGTGTTACCTTTATGTTCAAATTTGTATGTGTAATATCATGCCTTGCCATGTTTGTATTCTATGTTCGTATATGTACCAAGGACAGATTGGAAGACTAGGCGTTGCCTAAAATCTTTATCCTTGAAGTTAAAGTTTTCAAGTTTTCAAGTTCTCTCTCTCCCCCCCCCCCTCTCTCTCTCTCTCTCTCTCTCTCTCTCTCTCTCTCTCTCTCTCTCTCTCTCTCTCTCTCTCTCTCTCTCTCTCTCTCTCTCTCTCTCTCTCTCTCTCTCTTATGTGTATCGGCTTTAAATTTAAAATGTGTACATGTTACGAGTATATAAAATAAGGATTAGTTTTAATTTTGTGATGAGTTAAGTTTTACTTATGTGCGTGTTAAAGATGAGGACTAGAAAGTAGGTTCAGGCTTGATTTCGTTATGAGCAGTATTTACTTTTTAATATGTGTATTCGCTTGCAAATAATATGACTAGGTTTGCTTTTGTTATGAGTGTGTGTTTACTTTTTAATATGTTCATGCTAAAAATGAATAATGGAATGTAGGAATAGGTTTCATGTTGCCATGGGCACATGTATTTACATTTTAAATTGCGCATGCTAAGATGAGTAGGTAAAGTAATAATATGTATGACTTATTATATGCATAGGTTTCTTCAAATAAGTACATTTTAATGATGAAGTATGATTGAGGTTTTTTTTTTTTTATGTTTGTGCACTTCTCTATTTTGAATGTTTAAAGATGAGTGTGAAAAGTAGGATTGGGTTTTATTTTCCCGTGTGTATGCGCTTACTTCACACATTTTGTATGTTAATAATTAGTATAGTTAATAATAATAGGTTTGATTTTGTTATTGATGTGTTACAATATAGGGATGTTTTTTGCATGCTTTATATTACTTTGTATGTGTTTATTTTCGTTTTTCATTTTCTACTTTTATATATGTATTTTGTCCAGAGGGCTGGATGTAAAAAAGCATGTTATTGCTTACTCTATTACCCTCTATAAATAAAATTCAATCAATCAATCAATCAATCTCTCTCTCTCTCTCTCTCCTCTCTCTCTCTCTCTCTCTCTCTCTCTCTCTCTCTCTCTCTCTCTCTCTCTCTCTCTCTCTCTCTCTCTCTCTCTTTCACTTTCACTCTCTCAGGACAGCATCTTTAAAATAATAACATTAATCAAACACCTGTACACAACCCAAATTACTATAGCCTAATGCCAAAATGACTATTGCCTTGGGCCCAAATTACTATAGCCTAAGGCCACAATGAGTATTGCCTTGGGACCAAATTACTATAGCCTAAGGCCAAAATGACTATTGCCTTGGGCCCAAATTACTATAGCCTAAGGCCAAAATGAGTATTGCCTTGGGACCAAATTACTATAGCCTAATGCCAAAATGACTATTGCCTTGGGACCAAATTACTATAGCCTAAGGCCAAAATGACTATTGCCTTGGGACCAAATTACTATAGCCTAAGGCCAAAATGACTATTGCCTTGGGACCAAATTACTATAGCCTAATGCCAAAATGACTATTGCCTTGGGACCAAATTACTATAGCCTAAGGCCAAAATGAGTATTGCCTTGGGACCAAATTACTATAGCCTAATGCCAAAATGACTATTGCCTTGGGACCAAATTACTATAGCCTAAGGCCAAAATGACTATTGCCTTGGGACCAAATTACTATAGCCTAATGCCAAAATGACTATTGCCTTGGGCCCAAATTACTATAGCCTAAGGCCACAATGAGTATTGCCTTGGGACCAAATTACTATAGCCTAAGGCCAAAATGACTATTGCCTTGGGACCAAATTACTATAGCCTAAGGCCAAAATGACTATTGCCTTGGGACCAAATTACTATAGCCTAAGGCCAAAATGACTATTGCCTTGGGACCAAATTACTATAGCCTAATGCCAAAATGACTATTGCATTGGGACCAAATTACTATAGCCTAAGGCCACAATGAGTATTGCCTTGGGACCAAATTACTATAGCCTAAGGCCAAAATGACTATTGCCTTGGGCCCAAATTACTATAGCCTAAGGCCACAATGACTATTGCCTTGGGCCCAAATTACTATAGCCTAAGGCCAAAATGACTATTGCCTTGGGACCAAATTACTATAGCCTAAGGCCAAAATGACTATTGCCTTGGGCCCAAATTACTATAGCCTAAGGCCACAATGAGTATTGCCTTGGGACCAAATTACTATAGCCTAAGGCCAAAATGACTATTGCCTTGGGACCAAATTACTATAGCCTAAGGCCACAATGACTATTGCCTTGGGACCAAATTACTATAGCCTAAGGCCACAATGACTATTGCCTTGGGACCAAATTACTATAGCCTAAGGCCAAAATGACTATTGCCTTGGGCCCAAATTACTATAGCCTAAGGCCAAAATGACTATAGACTAAGGCCAAAATGACTATTGCCTTGGACCCAAATGACCAAAAATACAGTGGGACAAAATGTTTGCTTGACCCATATATTTGAGTAATATATTAATTGTAACTGTTAATTTGACTTTATATTTATATTCAGGTGAAGTAAATCACGATGATGGTGTTGGTAAGCCCAATGACGACTATGACTAGACTGACAAGATAACGATGGTGTTTCGATTATGGTGATTGCAGGCGAAGGTAGGAGTGACTACCTTGGCTGCTACCGTGACTACTGGGAGAAAAAGGGCTCGGCAGGTCTCGACAAACGGGATTTGTCCGGGTATTACGAAGATTCCTCGAAAAACACCCCTGACAAGTGCATCAAACGATGCATGATCAAAGGTGGGTCAAATGTCTTCTGAGCGTAATGAACAACGCCAGGTGTAGCAGGCACAAAAGCAGCTGGGGATGTTGTGTTTTCATTCGTGCCTCAGTGCGGTAGTATCAAGCATCTACGACGTGACTTGGACTAACAAGACACAATGTATTGACGATGAAGACACACAATACATGATGACAATGAGGATGAGGATGAAAGCTCTTGTGGTGGAATTATATTCCAGAATGGATTAAAAAAAAATCCCGGAGGACGAGACCCCATTGTTACGCTAATGGGAGACGATCAGATGAGAATGAAGACAAGAGGCAACGCCTTCAAGGCTCACTCGAACAGGAACATGTGGGACAACAACAAACAAAGATTGAGGGGGGTGTCTAAAGTACAAGATTGCCAATAAAATATAAAGTACAAAATGAAACTATAATTAATGGACACAACTAAAAACAAAAAGTGCCCGTGCCGAGAGTCAGACCCGGACACTCTACTAATGAGCTATCGAGGCTTTGAGTGTTGATGAGTTTCTTAAGTTGTTTTTTAAGTATTTAATTATTCAAATCATTATTGTTTGAAAGCTTGCATAGACATATATATATGTGTGCAAAGTTTGAACAATGCACGCCTTCTATTTCCTGAGAAAATGCCAACGTCAAAGTTTGGAGATTAGACCACGGAGGCAACACACACACACACACACACACACACACACACACACACACACACACACACACACACACACACACACACACATATATATATATATATATATATATATATATATATATATATATATATATATATATATATATACGCATATATACACACACACACACACACGCGCACGCACACACGCACGCACACGCACACACACACACACATGCATACATACACACACACACATGCACACGTACACACAGGCACACACACCAAACAACTATCATACTATAGACTCACTTCGTGTTAACACGAGTGAGCCAAAGCTTGCATAGACATATATATGTGTGCAAAGTTTGAACAATGTATGCCTTCTATTTCCTGAGAAAATGCCAACGTTAAAGTTTGGAGATTAGACCACGGACGCAACACACACACACATATACACACTCACACACACACACACACACGCACACGCACACACAACACACACACACACACACACACACACACACACACACACACACACACACACACACACACACACACACACACACACAGAAACACACTATTATACTGTATACTCACTTCGTGTTAACACGAATGAGCCAATCATGAACTCACTGCCACTGCTCTGCTTCAAACACCAGAGCCAAGTGATTTAGATTTCGAACAATTTATTACATTTAAACAACAATGGTAATGAGTGATTATGGGAAATTGCCTATACAGTGGTGTTGCTCCCACGCCGCTCATCCAGAGTCCCAACTCGCAGCCACACCCCGGTCCGCCAGGTAGCAGAATCCAAGATCAGCAATCCAAGGGGAACAAATCTATGTAAGGCCGTCAGGAGGCAACCAACCGAGGAGACACTGCACTGCTGCTGAGTCACTTCAGTGGAGTTCAGTGGAGCCTGTTCTCAGGACACCAATTACTAGGCCCCTACTGACGACAATAATGTCTTAGTCGCGGAGCCAGCGTGAGTGAGGTCCTCCTCCGAGGGTGCCACCACGACCGTCCAACGACAGCTCCCCAGAATATACTGATCCCCATGACTAGAATGGATTAGAAATCATGAGAGCAGGGCATGCAGACCACATAATTTGAGACATTCTTTTTGTTTTTGTTGATTGATGGGAATGAGGCGGATGATGATGATGATGCTATGGAGCTTAGCATTGGTCTGAGACTATAGGTACCAGAGTTGTACTCTACACTCACTTTCCTTTTCCTTTTGGAGTGTGGCTGCCCACGTGGCGGGGTAATCAAAAATGGTCACACACGTAATGTTCTCATCCCTAGCTGGTGCATTTGTACTACATTGCTCAAGTGCTTCGGCTGTTGGGATGATCCCTGGAGCCTTTTAGCCACAGTACGACAACAACAACAAGAACAATACTCAGAGTCGCATCCATTGTGGGGATGAAGCTCGACTGTGTGGTTTCAGTCTTCCCATTGAGCCCATAGCCACTCACTCTGGGTAGGAGTTGGTCCAGGACCGAAAAAAAAACCTCGCCTCTGATGGGATTCGAACCCGTGACTTCCCATTACACTTCAGCCCTGATCAGTATCTGTGTGCATGGGAATTGAAAACTCATGCATGGCATTGCCCATTTCATGAAATAGACAAACGGCTTGCTCATTTCATGAAATGAGCAATTTCACGGATTGGGCGTAACATATGTACTGGTACAGTGCTACTTTAATAGCTTTACTGTCTATGCGTTGTACTCGTTTTCATAATGTCTGAGAAGCCTGAACTCCCTGTCCGTAAGTCAGTTTTGATCGAACCAGACTGGTGACAAGATGTACGAGTGTTTGAGTATCTTGACCCATGACTGTGCACTAATTATTTTCTATAAAGTTAGCCGTTGTCTTACTTTGTTTATAAGATGTTCAATATGGCATCGCCAGTTTAAGTTATGAGTGAAATAGACACCTACGAATGTTACATTAATTCCCTTTGCAAGGAGCTCAAAGCGCTGAACAAAGACCTAAACACTAGCATACAGAGAAATAGAGGTGGGGGGGGAAAAACGGTTTCAACCGAAAAACCGGTCCTGAAATTCCGCGGTTCGAAAAACCGGTTCGAGTTGCTTGTGAACCGGTTTTTTTAACTGCAAACTGAAAGTAAGTTTCTCTTAGAATAACGCATTCTTTTCGAAGAACAACACTGAATCTGAGCGCAGATTGGGTGTTTGTAAACCAAGAGTAGCTGTTTCTAGTTGTCAGGTGTTGTAAGGAGCAAGTATGGCCAATGATTAGGCCTACACTACAGTAACGAACATTTGGAGGCATTTTCTCTTGGGGAAAAATTCGAAAGAGTGCTGAAGTGATTGTAGAAAGTACTGCTTTGTGCTTGCAATGTGGCAGTGCGATCAATCGGGGTAGTGGAACAACTAACATGACTAATCACCAAGAGAACTGTGAAGGGAACAACAATAAAACGTCTTTTTAAGTTTATTTCATTTCATTTCTATAAATTCTTATGCTAAGAAGATGAGCAAATATGTTCGAAAATATTTTGATCTGCACATACACACACGCACACGCACACGCACACACACGCACGCACGCACACACACAGACGCTCACACACACGCGCACACAGACACAGACACACATAGACACATACAGACACACAGAGACACACACACACAGACACACACACACACACACACACACACACACACACACATACACACACACACACACACACGCGCGCGCGCGCGCGCGCACGCACGCACACACGCACACGCACACACACACACACACACACACAAACACACACACACACACAAACACACGCACGCACGCGCGCGCGCTGTACCACCATCCTTCACACTCCAACTGCCATAACATTATGACGTTTTGTTTTTGCTTTGGTTTAATTATTTCCCCTATGATTATTATATTTTTCAACTACATCCCTACCCTCACCTTCTTTTGACACGGGCAGATGGCCCCGTCATTAAAATGTCTGTTGTAGTTGAGCTGAGTTTTTAGTTGAGTGTGTGTGTATGTGTGTGCGCGCGTGTGTGAATATTCTGACAAATAAATATGTTTGCATAGGTGAAACTACTGATGCGAGTACTGGTTAATAAAAAACGGTTCGAAAAGACCGGTTCGGAGAGAAAAAAACGGTTAGAAAATTTGAACCGGTTCTCAACTCTACAGACAAACATACACATTAACGACAAGACAATAATAATAATAGTAATAATACTGAATATTTATATAGCGCTTTACTCCCTTTGCAGGGAGCTCAAGGCGCTTTACATGAACAATAAAACACAAATAAGTTAACATTATACACATAAGACTCACTACAATCAAATCAAATATACATAAAATAACATTATTTAACAAAGCCCTGTTCATAACCACAAAATTTGAAACAATATTACAATGTTATAAGAAAAGAAACAAAATTGCTAGGGAAATAAAAGTTAATTTCGTCATCTCCTCTGTTGGCCCCACTATTTCATTATTTGATTAACCAAACTTTCTTTCGATGCTTACCAGTTTGTTCTGTGTTGTATGTTGTTTATGTGTAACATAATTATTCAAGGTTAGAAGGCTATGCCACTCTTGGACACGTGTTGATTTGTTTGTATGTTGTCCTCTCCACCATTGTTGATGTGTACTGTGTGGGTGGAGGATCATAAAGGCGAGCTTGGCGCATTCTTTTTTAAGAATGACTAGCGCAACGCCTAGTACTGGCAATGCATCATACTGGTAACACCTAGTAACGGTAACGGCAAGTACTGGTAACGCTGAGTACAGCAAATTTGAAGCGATTCAGTTAAGAAACGGCGGAGTTATAAGGCCCCGTTTCCAGTTGGCGCTGCTCTGAGAGTGACGCGTTCTGCCGATTCTCTTCAAATTTGCTGCCCGGGCCATAGCAAGCCTGACAGCAAATTTGAATCCATTCGGTTAAGAAACGGCGGAGTTATGCGTGAAAAGGTGAAGCGGCGTATAGCGCGCGCGTTTCTGAACCGATTCACTTCCGGTTTGGCACAACGATAGTCACCGTCCCCGGTCATCTACCTGCCAAATTCGAATGCAATCGACCCAGAAACACCGGAGCTACGGGCGCCGAAAGGCCGTCGGATGCGCGTTTCGCGCATTTGCCGAACCGCGCAAATGACACGGCCACCTCGGTTGCCGTTGCCATCGCCCCGTTAGGGCTCACAGCAAATTTGAAGCGAATCGATCAAAAAACGGCGGACTTATAAGGCCCGTTTCGTGTTTCAGACACGCACACACACACACAGACACACACACACACACACACACACACGGACAGTTGGCTTTTTACTATATGATGCTTTGCTTGTCTCACTTTGGTTCTGACCCACGCACTGCTAGGTGAATGGTATCGTAATCGTGGATTGGCCACTATGATTTTCATGATTCAAATCGAAAACCAGTTGTTTGCCTTTTTTTAAATTGAGGGCTACATAATTATGTCTAGAAGGGTTTTTATAACCTATTTTTCCTTCATTGGCGTCTGTATTTTCATTTTGAGGGTAGGGTTAGTTAGGTAACCGAAAAACTTAGATTTTATTTTTATTTTTGTTGTTTCTCTTTCGTTATGTAAATAACGGATCAAACTACCCCCAGACACCAAACAAACGTACTTTGTACCCTTAAATATTTAGAAAGACTAGCGCAACGCCCCGTACTGGTAACGCCTAGTACCGGTAATGCCTAGTACAGGTAACGCCAAGTACTGGTAATTCTGAGTACCGGTTTCGTTGGGTCCGTGAAATATATTTTTATTTTTGTGGCTGAAAACCCAATTTTTAGACCCCTACTACTTTCAAGGCCTACCGATCTCCATGACCTTGACCATGACCTTGATCGATATGCAATCATCAGAAAAACCGTAAGCCAAAGTACCTACATGCCAAGTTTGAAGTCCCTAAGACCAACGGTGTGGACATTATAGCCCCTTAAATATTTTCGGTTTTCAAGGTCATACACCAAGGTGAAGGTCACAACGGCAATAATTTATGCATGGATGCCTTCCTCTCATGGTGACACGCCACCACACAAAATTGGACACAATTTGGTGAAGCGGTTCGGGAGATATGCGTGGGACAGAAAACCACAATTATTAGACCCCTACCACTTTCAAGGCATACCGATCTCCCTGACCTTGACCTTGACCTTCATTGGTACGCCATCATCAGAACGGCCATAAGGGAAAGTACCTCCATGCCAAGTTTGAAGACTCTAGGACCTGCGGTGTGGAAGTTATGGCCCCGTAACGGTTTTCGGTTTTCAAGGTCATACGCCAAGGTCAAGGTCAGGGCGGCAAAAAGTTTTGCGCGGATGCCTTCCTCTCATGGGGACACACAACCACACAAAATTTGAAGCGATTCGGTCAAGCGGTTCGGGAGATCCTTGGGACAGACAGAAAAAAAAAGAACAAACAAACAAACAAAAAAAGGAAACAAATCTGAACGAAAATATACTCCTTTGCGATCGTAGATCGGCAAAGGACTAAAAGGAAAAACGAACTGAAAGCCTACTTAGTTAAACCAGAGAGGTTCTTAATCTGTGGTTCAACCATTGTAGCTCCGTTTTAATAAATCTGGGGACCCACAACTAAAACAAAAAAAGCATTAATTCTTCTCCATGAACACCCCCCACTGTACCCCACCCCCAACCATCCCCGTCCCCCCCATCCCCCCTTGAACACCCCCCACCACACCCTCCACCATCCCCTCCAGCCCCCGTCCTCCGTCTGGAGCAGGCACAGAGGCAGACAGACAGACAGGCA
Source organism: Phymorhynchus buccinoides (assembly GCA_017654935.2). NCBI lineage: Eukaryota > Metazoa > Mollusca > Gastropoda > Neogastropoda > Raphitomidae > Phymorhynchus > Phymorhynchus buccinoides. The sequence continues at coordinate 31,151,040 of CM065708.1, forward strand.
GACAGACAGAGAGAGAGAGAGAGAGAGAAAGAGAGAGAGAGAGACAGACAACAGAGAGAGAGACAGACAGACAGAGAGAGAGACACATACACATACAGAGACATGAGACACAGAGAGAGAGAGACAGACAGACAAATACAGAGAGAGAGAGACAGACAGAGAGAGAGAGACAGAGACAGACAGACAGTGACGCGCGCCCCCGCCCCCCTGAAATGTAGTGGGGGTGGGCACATCTTGACCTATCACAGAAAGAGTGTTTCATAATCATTTGTAAATACAAAGATTGTGGGAACAATACTGGAGGCAATGCCCGGAGGCAGTGCTAAACCAGTAAAGTCCCGATTTTTTAATAATACAGATACGTGTAGTCTCATCCCGGTGTAATCGCCACTGCCCCCCCCCCCCCCCCACACACCCACCATCCCCCCCACCACCCACCACCCCACCGGTTTGGCACAGGGATCGTCCCCGTCCCCGTCATCTACCTTCCAAATTCGAAGAAGTACCTAGCGAGACAGACAGACAGAAAGACAGACAAAGAGCAAAGAGGACAACTGCTGTTCCGGTTGGATGAGTGAACATTTGTTTAACGTCCTCCGCCCGCGGAGCAGGCACAGAGACAGACACAGACAGACAGACAGACAGAGATTAACCGAGAAATGTAGGGGGTTGGCACATCTTGACCTATACCAGAAAGTGTTTCATAATGATTTAAACTTTGACCGCGCGCACCCCCCCCCCCCCCCCCCCCCCCCCTCCTATCCCCCTGCTAACATCACTTTTTTTTCGACTCAGGCTATAGAGAGAGTTGTAGTTCTTCTTCTTCTTCTTCGTTATTCTTTTTCTTCGGTCGTTCAGGCATGTTCCTGTCAATTATGAACGTAGATGCATCATGCTGCTGTTATGCGCCCAAGTAAGCATAATTAGGCCCAGCATGTCTGACTGGCAGTGAAAGATCTTTCCTTTGACCTTCTTTGAGCCAGTCTCAAACACACGAAAGTGAAATTTTCGGTTTTACATTTCCAAGAAGAAGGCAGCATTTCACCTTCCAAGAAAATGGATCACAAACGTGTAAGGTCTTTCATTTCAGGGGGGGGTTTCACTTTGACCTCGCGCACGCAGAGAGAGAGAGAGAGAGAGAGAGAGAGAGAGAGTACTTCTTCTTCTTCTTCGTCTTCTAAGTTCTTGTTCTTGGATCGTTCAGGCATGTTTCTGTCAATTACGAACGTAGATGCATCATGCTGCTGTTATGCGCCTAAGTAAGAATAATTAGGCCCAGCATGTCTGACTTCGGGTAAAGGAAATCTTTTTGAAAGTATTTCTTGAAAAAAGGCAGGAGAATTTCTGTCAATTACGAACGTAGATGCATCATGCTGCTGTTATGCACCTAAGTAAGAATAATTAGGCCCAGCATGTCTGACTTTGGCTAGAGGAAATCTTTTTGAAAGTATTTCTTGAAAAAAGGCAGGAGAATGGACCGGAAAGGCAGAAATATAGTAGATAACAGCATGCACAGGGAAAAGGCAGAATCAAAGAGACTGACAGATAAGATGTAGTTATAAGCACAGAACTTCCAGAAGGTGGGGGAACTATTTGTACGGAAGACATCCCCCCCCCCTACCTGTATCCCTGGGGGGGGGGGGGGGGGGGGGGTCTACCACCCCTATATTCGCTCTATGCGCTTAACAACAACAAAATTAAAAAGCAAGAAATTCAACAACAAAACAAATAATCGCTCACACACATGCTAATAAGCATACACATACACACACCACCCCCACCCACGCAGGCACGCACATATACATACACATACACACACACACACACACACACACACACACACACACACACACACACACACACACTCGCGCGCGCACGCACGCACGCACACGCACATACACACACACACACACACACACACACACACACACACACACACACACACACACATCTCCTCCCTACACCTACCCCCTCCCCACATTTACTTGATCGGGGACTTATCTGCAAGATGTGCCCCCCCCCCCCCCCCCCCCTCCTACCTATCTCGGTTAATTCTATTTTTCTGTTATTGCCTTTCCTACCATACATAAAGCTGTATTTTAGGAACATTTTTAGTTAATAACCTTTTTGGAATACTAACCCTATCCCTAACCCTATAAGACGGAAAAACGCAACGAACCACAACTGTGAAATCGCGGTGTACTGCAGTGTATTGCAGTGCAGCAAAACTGTAAATTGGTGCTTTTCGCGCGCATTTATGAACAGATGCTGTTCAAATTTCCTGCCATGCTTTGCCCGGGTCATAGCAAGCCTGACAGCAAATTTTAGGCGATTCGGTTAAGAAACGGCGGAGTTATTTGTGAAAAGGTGAAGCGGCATCTAGCGCGGGCGTTTCTGAACCGATTCGCTTCCGGTTTGGCACACGGATAGTCCCCGGCCCCGGTCATCTTCCTGCCAAATTGCCAGAAACGCCGGAGATACGGGCACCGAGAGGCCGGCGGATGCGCGTTTTCGCGTATTTGCGAAACCGCGCAAATGACACGGCCGCCTTGGTTGCCATTGCCATCGCCCCGTGAGGGCTCACAGCAAATTTGAAGCGATTCGGTCGAAAAACGGCGGAGTTATAAGGCCCGTTTCGTGTTTCACACACACACACACACACACACACACACGGACAGTTGGCTTTTTACTATATGATGATTTCATAGTAAACAAAGGTGTGGTTAAATCGACATTTCCTTCTTTGGCGTCTGTATTTGAATTGAAATGACTGAGGTATATTTAATTTCAAAACATCCATAAAATTGTGAAGTTTATTGTTGTTTTTGTTTTTGTTTTCACCTTTGCTATCATTATAGATGTTGTTCATCCTGTTCTTGTTCATCTGTGGCAAGTCATCAGGGAGACGCTACTTTAGAATCGGGGTGTGGGCTTTTGTACCAGTCTGTGAGAGATCAAAATATGGTCTTTCTATCTATTCAGTATCAACTCTCAAACTGCTTATGATAAAAAAAATCAAGCAGCGAGTGACTAGATGTCTCAAGGACGATGCTCGTTATCGCAAATAATAGCTAGGTACAATATGGCTTTAGATAACCGTTTTTAACAGAACAATCGACCAAAATAGTGCTTTCTGGGTTTTGATTGGTAACTTAATCACAATATTTAAAAACTGTTTACTAATCAAGATTGCGCCATTGAATGCCTGCAAAGTTTCGTTATAAAGTAGTGATTTATTTTCAAGATAACCGTTAAAACTGTTAAAATTATCTTAAATGTTTTAAATCGCCATAGCTTAAACTAATGGACAGATACTTATTGCGTTTTAACGCAAATAATGTCTTTTTCCTTAAGATTGATGACCATTGACTCAATTCAATTGACGACCCAGTTTCAACGATTGTAACTGCCAAAAAGATTTGTTCCTTTGTATATACAAATCTCAAGAACTGCTAAAACAGGATTTGTATTGCAATTTTAAAAGATACATGGACGAAGGAACAGCGTTAATTTCATATTATGTATTCACAATAACGGTTAGATAACGATTAAGTTAAAATAGATTCAGACAATTATTTGGAATGCGATATATTATACACAGAGAGAGAGAGAGAGAGAGAGAGAGAGAGAGAGAGAGAGAGAGAGAGAGAGAGAGAGAGAGAGAGAGCGAGAGAGAGAGAGAGAAAGAGAGAGAGAGAGAGAGAGAGAGAGAGAGAGAGAGAGAGAGAGAGAGAGAGAGAGAGAGAGAGAGAGAGAGAGAGAGAGAGAGAGAGAGAGAGAGAGAATGACCATGAACATTAATATTACACTGGTACCCGTGTTTGCATGGACTGTCCATTTCTCATACCTGCAGTTAAAAAACGGAACACGAAGAAGGCTACGGGATAAAATGGAGGAAAGACATAAAGAAGGGAAACAATTCACACAAATAGATAGGCTGCAGGAAAGGTACATAAAATAACTGTATGCATATAAACTAAAACGAAAGCCAGGTGAGAAAGCAATATAAATAATTTCTGCAAAGATAATCATTTTCAAGAATGGATCAGAGAGAGAGAGAGCATTCGTCTCATGGGCAAATTTGACTGAAATTTGCTTCATTTCATGAGATAATTGGGGTGGGCTTCTTACCCGCCCATGCGCTTTTTACCCCGTCTTCCCCTACCGTTAGCCCCGTGGCGACGGTTTATCTTTGTTTCTTTCTTTTTGTTTGTTTGTAAACCTCTACCGAAGAGGAAAATAATGTTTGTGTGCTTATGAGGAGGGAGGTGTGTGTGTGTGTGTGTGTGTGTGTGTAAATTTTGACCAAATGACAAATGTTTCGTTGCCACTGGGTTTAAAGTGTGCTAAGTGCATGGGCACACAGGACCTCGGTTTATTGTCTTATCTGAAATACTCCACGTTCAGACCATAAGGCCTAGTGCAGAGTAAGAGGAAAAATCCCCTGTACCCAGCTTCAAACTCGGGTTTACTGTGCACGAGGCGAACGCGTTACTTCTATGCCACTCTACGCCAACAGACTCTCAGAGACTTTTCCGTATTCTCACTTTTTCCATCTTTCTTACAGACGTTCCCCATCTTTCTCACACTTTCCCCCATCTTTCTCACACTTTCCCCCCATCTTTCTCACAGACTTTCCCACCATCTTTCTCACAGACTTTCCCCCCATCTTCCTCACAGACTTTCCCCATCTTTCTCACAGACTTTCCCACCATCTTTCTCACAGACTTTCCCCCCATCTTCCTCACAGACTTTCCCCCATCTTTCTCACAGACTTTCCCACCATCTTTCTCACAGACTTTCCCCCCATCTTCCTCACAGACTTTCCCCCATCTTCCTTACAGACTTCCCCCATCTTTCTCACAGACTTTCCCACCATCTTTCTCACAGACTTCCCCCCCATCTTTCTCACAGACTTTCCCCCCATCTTTCTCACAGACTTCCCCCCCATCTTTCTCACAGACTTTCCCACCATCTTTCTCACAGACTTTCCCCCCATCTTCCTCACAGACTTCCCCCCATCTTTCTCACAGACTTTCCCACCATCTTTCTCACAGACTTTCCCACCATCTTTCTCACAGACTTTCCCACCATCTTTCTCACAGACTTTCCCCCATCTTTCTCACAGACTTTCCCCATCTTTCTCACAGACTTTCCCCATCTTTCTCACAGACTTTCCCGCTATCTTCCTCACAGACTTTCCCCACCTTTCTCGCAGACTTTCCCCATATCTTTCTCACAGACGTTTCCCACATCTTTCTCACAGAGTTTCCCACCATCTTTCTCACATACTTTCTTTCCACCATCTTTCTAACCCCCTCCCCCCCCCCCCCCCCCCCCCCCCCCATATTCCTCACAGAATGTCCCCACCTTTCTCTCAGACTTCCCACATCTTTCTCACAGATTTGTTCACCCCATCTTTCTCACAGACTATCCCATCATCCATCTTCTGACAAAGTCAAAGACATATCAGCGAGCAAGACAAAGTCCGCTGCGTCTGTTGACTGAACACTACACAAACTAGAGCTGTATCGCGATATCCCGCGATAACTTACAGACTTATTAAAATATATTTTGAAGAATGAAGATTTTCCGTTCTAAATACCATTATTTTTATTTGCCAAAGATTTTCACAACACAATTATTGCCCCCTCCCTCTTTGTTCTTCTTTTTGATTAACATATAAAGCATTTGAGTGAACTGACAAACTGCCATTTTTTTTATGAACCACTAGCGCAAATCCGAGTACCGGTAACGCCTAATAACGGTAACGCCTAGTAACGGTAACGATGAGCTGAGTACTGGTAACCCTGAGTACAGCAAATTTGAAGCGATTCGGTTAAGAAACGGCGGAGCTATAAGGCCCCGTTTCCCGTTGGCGCTGCTCTGAGAGTGACGCGCTCTCCCGATTCTCTTCAAATTTGCTGCTGCAGGCTTTGCCCCGGCCACAGCAAGCCTGACAGCAAATTTGAAGCGATTCGGTTAAGAAACGGCAGAGTTATAAGGCCCCGTTTTCTGTTGGCTCTGCTCTGAGAGTGACGCGTTCTCCCTAGTAACGGTAACGCCAAGTACTGGTAACGCTGAGTACAGCAAATTTGAAGCGATTCGGTTAAGAAACGGCGGAGTTATAAGGCCCCGTTTCCCGTTGGCGCTGCTCTGAGAGTGACGCGCTCTTCCGATTCTCTTCAAATTTGCTGCCATGCTTTGCCCCGGCCACAGCAAGCCTGACAGCGAAATTTGAAGCGATTCGGTCGAAAAACGGCGGAGTTATAAGGCCCGTTTTGTGTTTCAGACAGACAAACAGACACACACACACACACACACACACACACACACACACACACACACACACACAGTTTTTATGATATGATTACTTTTGTGTCTCTCCCTCCTCTTCATCCCGTTCTACTACCCACCGCAGTTGGTTAGCCCGGTGTTCTACTATTCAAAGTTGCAGATTGGACATTATATTAACATTCAACCATTATATTAATGGCCCTGAAATCTCTCTCTCTCTCTCTCTCTCTCTCTCTCTCTCTCTCTCTCTCTCTCTCTCTCTCTCTCTCTCTCTCTCTCTCTCTCTCTATCTCTCTCGTATGTTTGTGTATGCGCGCGCGTGTATGTGTATATCCAAGTGTGTGTGTTTGTTTTGTGTGTGTGTGTGTGTGTGTATGTACGCGCTATATGTGTGTGCGTGCGCGTGTGTATACTGGCGTGTGTTTATGCGTGCCTGTGCGTGCGTACGTGTGTGTAGGCTGTGTATGTGCGTGCGCGCTTGAACGCACTCACATACTAGTACGCATGCAAGCTCGCAGGCTCATACAACCACACACACTCAATACTAGTTATATCACTTGTCCCACATACCGATGTTCCTACAATTGTGGGACCAGCAGTATGTGGGTCGGGTCAACTGATAGGTTGTACCATCTGCGTGTGGGTCTAGCAGTTTGTGACAACAAAGATTATGCTTCGCAGATATTGATTGATCTAGTTTAGGCCAATGATCAAGAATCTAGATCTATTTGAGAATTTATGTCAAAGAATATAACAAGCGTGCACACACACACACAGACACACACACACACACACACACACACACACACACACACAGATACTCGTGCACATACACTCACAAATGCACGCGCGCGCGCTCACACACATAGGCCTACATATATCTCTCTCTAATTCTAATATTGGCAGCATTTTGTGTGTGTGTTTGTTTTGGCTTATTAAATTTAAAGACACGTCATATTAAAACGAGCTACTTTATAAATGAAACTCAAAACGTGTGTGCTAACTAAACAACAAGAGAGACAACAACAAGGTCACGTGACCTTGAACTTTTCTAATTTACGTTCAAATTTGTTTCTTTTGGGAGTAATTTTCTGAAGAGGTCTAAAATAAAACATCTTCCAAAGGCTATTGTGTATTTCAACATCAATAACTTCAAGTGTACAAAAATATTATATGTGATTTTCCAATGCTACCATCAAAACATGGCATCCCATCTCTTCTACTCCCTTCGAGGGATTTTAATTTTAGAACATTATTATTGTTGTTATTTTACATAAGATTTTTACCATTTCTGTTGAATTAAGTGCTAGTTTGCTTTTATTGTGGACTTTCAATCTGGTGCAAAGAGGACAACCATTCTCTTGGAGAAAGTCTTCTAGCTCAGTTTGAATATTCACTGTGAACATTCTTTGCAGGCCGACATGCAGACTGAAGAGTCTTTCTCAATACAAAACAGCTGTCTTTACATAGGCATTGTCTATCTCCCCTATTGGGATAAAAAGTAAATCAGCACATTATTTTCTTTTATTCTTTTCAGAACACAGAACAAATCGTAGGGTTAAAGATAAAGTGATTGAGTTTCTTTCTTAGGTTCACAAACACATAAATTGGACCCCCCCAAAAAAAAGTTTTATTAAATCAATATGTAAGAATGGTGAGATCACAAACTGAACAGAAAAAAATATATAATAAATAATCGATTGTACGAATATCAACGAAAGTGAATGAACACATAATTAATTATACAAAGGTTTCTGGGGAAAATATACATACACATTTACTTTGAATAGTAAATACATAGAACGTTCGTTTCGAGCCTTTCCAAAACAAAAACCTTTTCACCTTCACTATTACGATAGTAGCCCAAACTGTTCACATTACATCAACACACCATCTGTCCTTCTTCTACCTTGTAGATCGTTCCTGATAAATACAGGCGAAATAGGCGAAGTTACGACACCCATGCCCCACCCAAACCCACACATGCACATGTACATTAATCAAGGTGTATTATTAATATTATTATTAATATCATTTGTCTTCAATACCGGCATAACAAAGAAAATCAATATGTAAGAATGGTGAGATCACAAACTGAACAGAAAAAAATATATAATAAATAATCGATTGTACGAATATCAACGAAAGTGAATGAACACATAATTAATTATACAAAGGTTTCTGGGGAAAATATACATACACATTTACTTTGAATAGTAAATACATAGAACGTTCGTTTCGAGCCTTTCCAAAACAAAAACCTTTTCACCTTCACTATTACGATAGTAGCCCAAACTGTTCACATTACATCAACACACCATCTGTCCTTCTTCTACCTTGTAGATCGTTCCTGATAAATACAGGCGAAATAGGCGAAGTTACGACACCCATGCCCCACCCAAACCCACACATGCACATGTACATTAATCAAGGTGTATTATTAATATTATTATTAATATCATTTGTCTTCAATACCGGCATAGCACATGTTTCGGCATAGATTATAACCTTCACTAAAAACTGGACGAGCTAATCAATCTGGTACCTTGTTCGCTAGGACTGAAAATCTTACTTTAAAAGCATGAACCAGGAATTTTGCAATATTAACGACATCATCAGCCGATTCTTCGCTAAGCACTTTTACTAATGTACACTTTCTATCAGGTAACTGTAGATAGCGAGACAAATATAATGTTCTTAAGTTAGAATACATTTGGCAATCAAATAAGAAATTAATTTCTATTTCAGGTACATAAAAGCATACTGGACATGAAACATTCTTGTCTGTCATATTGAAACGAAATCTATGGACAACGCCCATGCGAATTTTAGTAAGAATAGTACAATACGAATCCTTCCATAAGCATAAGTATTATTCTCTAGCAAACCTGTGTTTAAGCTGACCATATGTTGAAATATGTCTACTGTTATTAATATGATCAATCCAGCGGTGACAAAAAGAACTGATCAAACGTTCCCGTAATTCAATGCTGAGTTACTTTACCCTATCGCATCCAAAATTCCATACTTGTTCAAAGCCGTTTTGTGTTAGGATTGATTTTGCATGTGTCACCCATGTGGTTGTTCCTTTCTCATGCAACGAAAGTAACATTTTATAAGCTTTCTTTGAATAACTATTATCAGGCTGTTTCAAAATACGAATCCAATATATCACTACTTTTATGACAGTATTTATGTATAAGGGATATTGGTGAAAGTGAGAGTGAGAGTACGGCTAGAAAGAAGAAAGAACAAAAGAGATGACAGAGAGGAGGAGAGAGAAGAAGAAGAAGAAACAGATCTAAACTGCCCCTACCATCCATGATTCTATCGAACGTCAGATCTATCAATCCGAACGGAAAGAACTGTAACGTGGACGAAATCCAGGCAAATTGTCAATTTCTAAGTGAATATAGAAACTCATGTGTACTCTGTTTTACGGAAACTTGGTTGACTGAGAAAGTTGGTGATGAGAATGTAGCAATGGATGGTTTTGGTACAGAGTTGATAGAGACTGTGTGAATGTGTGGAAGCAAATGGGTGGTGGTGTTTGCTTATGTTATGTGAATGAAAGCTGGTGTGGTAGTGTGAATGTAACCGTAAAGAAGCGTGTACACAAGCGCGAGTGTAAAAGGTAAAGCGCGTGTTGAGTGATATGGTGAATGTGTGCAGTAAGGTTGTGGATGCAAGGCAGAGTGGTATGCAAGAGTTGTATGACAGACAAGAAGTCAAGAAAGCCAGGAAAATTCTTAATGATAACAGTCATGTTCTGGCAAAATACTATGAAGTGTTACCATCGGGCCGTCGATACAGAACTCTAAAACTGAAAATAAGAGCACAGAAAACTTTCTTACCAAGATCAATTCATCTGTTAAACTGTGAATGCACTGCATCGAGTGATTGTTTTGCTGAGCAGCCTGTCCATCTCCTTGGGGTTGAGTTTGTGCAAGCCTATTTGTAGTCCCCTTGTTCTACAATAGATTACTGCTGTGTATGTCCTTGACTAAATTGTCTGTGTAGAGATGGTGTACATACTATTATTGCTGCATTTTTAAGCGTTTTTCTTGCCTCGTTTTTCAACTGATTATGTCTTGATTTAAAATATATTTTAAATGTGTTTTTAAAATGCGTTCTGCTTTTCCTGGAGTATGTGTTCGTATTCGTCAAGTTTGTTAATTACAATATTGCAGTGTTATTGGTTATTAGTTTATATTCTTTAATTGTTGTTGATAAATGTGTTTATTGTTGTTTTTCTTATGTGCACCTGGCTGCAATTTCTCTGTTATGAGATAATAAAGATGATTTTATTTTATTTTATTTGATTTAATATCGACCTAGTTCTCCATAGACAATGTCATTTGTGGTTTTGTTTGGAACACGTAAAACTCTCGTACATGCAAATAGATGTACTTTTTCTATTTATGTGTATTCTTTGTGACCCCAAATCTCTGCAGCGTAAATTAACATCGGAACAACCTGTGTGTCAAAAAGTTTGAAGAATATTATCTACCGAATTGCAGTGAATTCTCCTTAATGTTCTTAGTATTTACATCGTTTTTTTCTTTGCTTTTAAAGATGATTCTTCTAAAGTGGAAACACAACCGTTCCGTGTAGAAAAAGTTAGCCCTAAATATTTGTAATTATTAACAACACGTAATTCAGTACCATTAAAAAAACATTTTTCACTTGAGGATAAATGACCCCCTTTTCTAAACACTATAATTAGAGATTTATCTAAATCTACAGATAATCCTAGCTTCTCTGAGGCCTTAGAGCAGGTGTGTGTTGCGTGTGTTATGTGTGGGTATATGTGCTTGCATGTGTATGTGTGCGCATGAGAGATTGTGTTTTCGGCTAGAGAGGGGGGGGGGGGAGTGTATGCGAGTATGTGTCTGTGAGTGTGAGTACACGTGAGTGTTTTGTGAATGCGAGTGCGCGTGTGTGTTTGTGTGTGTCTGTGTGTGTGTTTAGGTGTGTGTGTGTGCATGCGCGCATGTTTGTACAAGCTAGTGTGTGTTTGAGTAAGTTTGTGTGCGTTTCAGTGAGAGTGTGTCTTCTGTGTGTTTGATTAAATGTGTGTGAGCCTGTGTGTGTATGTATGTGTGCAAAAAACGCGTTCACTCGCGTGCGTGCACGTACGTGCGTGTGTGTCTGTCGCGCGTGTGTGTGCGTATGTGAGTGTTTCAATACTGATTGTAAAGCGCTTTGTGCTCGATAAAAAGCGCTATATAAGTATCCGTTTATTATTATTATTATTATTATTATTATTATTAGACAAAAGGTTAAGTT
>CM065708.1:31167625-31178460 GCA_017654935.2 Phymorhynchus buccinoides
CCGCAGTCCTCTTCATTATTTACTAAGCCTCTGTCCGAGTTGATCACTTCTCATTCAGTTGATTCTCATCTTTGCTGATGATACACAACTCCACAAGCCTGTTATCCCCCATCTCCATTCTTCCTGCTATTCTTCAATTGAATTCTGCGTCAAAATCATGGATGCTACAAAAACAAACTGAAGCTGAAATGACGACGAAAACGGAGCCTTGTTTCATCCACCTCTCCGTCTAGACAACTTTTCGTACCCAAACCTGATTCCATCTCTGTCTGTGACACTCAAATCCCCGTTTCCCCTCCTTGTGCCTAGAAATCTTGGCTTCCAACAGTCTCTCAAGATATGAGTGTTGACATCACAATCAAGACTACTGTCGGTCAGCATACTGTGAGCTGCGTCGCATTGGTACGATTCGCACATCCTCCTTCTATAGATTCTACTAAGATACTGACTGCGCTTTTTGTGTCTCTCTAATTAGATTATTGTAATTCCTTTTGTATGGCTGCCGCCCAACACCTCACTGACAAGCTTCAAAGAAGTCCCAGAACTCTGCTGCCAGACTTGTCCCTCAAGGTCTCTAATATCATCATGTTTCAACCGCTCCTGATATCCCTCCATTGGCTTTCCATCAAAGCACGTAATTGAACTACAAATGTCCACATCTATGCATTCTTATTTCCTGGAAATACCCCTAGCTACATCTGCCTGACATGCTTTCTGTCTGATACTCCATCAAGGCACCTGCGGTCATCTTCATATTCCAAAATTCTCTGTGTTCCTAGTACACAACAAACTAGGCGGTCGGGCCCGCGGCCCCCGTCGCGGGGCGGCGCGGCGGGCGCGGCGCGCGCGCGGCCGGCGCGCGCGCGGCGCGGGGCGCGGGCGGCGGGGCGCGGGCGCGCGCGCCGCGGCGCGGCGCGCCGGGCGCGCGCGGGCGCGGGCGCGCGGCGCGGGCGCGGCGCGCGGCGCGCGGCGGGGGCGCGGCGGCGGCGGGGCGCGCGCGCGGGGCCGCGGGCGCGCGGGCGCGCGCGCGCGGGGCGGGGCGCGCGCGGGGGGGGCGCCGGGCGCCGGGGGCGGCGCGCGGGCGGCCGCGGCGGGGGCGCGCGCGCGGGCGGCGCGGGGGGCGGCGGGGGCGGGGGGCGCGGCGGGGGCGGGCGCGCGCGCGGGGCGCGGCGGCGCGGCGCGCGCGGGCCGGCGGGGGCGCGGGCGGCGCGGGGCGCGGGGCGGCGGCGCGGGGCGGGGGCGGGGGGGGGCGGCGGGGGGCGGCGGGGCGGCGGGCGGGGCGCGGGCGCGCGGGCGCGGCGGGGCGGGCGGCGCGGGGCGCGCGCGCGGGGGGGGGGCGCGCGCGCGGCGGCGCGGCGCGGCGGCGGGCGCGGCGGCGGCGCGGCGCGGCGCGCGCGGGGCGGCGGGCGCGCGCGCGGGGCGGGGCGGGCGGGGGGCGGCGGGCGCGCGCCGGCGCGGGCCGGGCGCGGGGGGGCGGGCGGGGGGGGCGGCGCGCGCGGGCGCGCGGGCGCGGGGGGCGCGGGCGGCGGGGCGCGGGCGGGGGGGGCGCGGCGGGCGGCGGGGCGGGGGCGGCGCGCGGCGCGCGGGGCGGGGGGGGGGGGGGCGGCGGGCGGCGGGGCGGGGGCGGCGGCGCGCGGGGGGGGCGCGGGGCGCGGGCGCGGGGGGGGGGCGGGGGGGGCGCGGCGGGGGCGCGCGCGGGGGGCGGCGGGCGGCGGGCGCGGCGGGCGGCGCGCGCGCGGCGGGCGCGCGGGCGCGGGCGCGGCGGCGCGGGGCGGCGGGCGGGGGCGCGGCGGGGGCGGCGGCGGGCGGGGGCGGCGCGGGGGGGGGGGGCGGGGCGGGGGGCGCGGGGGGGCGGCGGGGGGCGGCGGGGGGGCGCGGGCGCGGGCGGGGGGCGGGGGGGGCGGGGGGGGCGGCGCGGCGGCGCGCGGCGCGCGCGCGGCGCGGGGCGGGGGGGGGGCGCGGCGGCGCGGGCGCGGCGGGGGGCGCGGGCGCGGCGCGCGGCGCGGGCGCGCGCGGCGCGCGGCGGGGGGGGGCGGCGGGCGGGGCCGGCGCGGCGCGCGGCGCGCGGGGGCGCGGCGGGGGGGGCGGGGGCGGGCGGGGGCGGCGGGCGCGGGGGGGCGCGCGGGGCGCGGCGGGGCCGGGGGGGCGGCGCGGGCGCGCGCGGCGGGGGGGCGCGGCGCGCGGGGCGGGCGCGGGCGGGCGGGGCGGGGGCGGGGGGCGCGCGGCGGGGGGGGGGCGGGGGGGGCGCGCGCGCGGCGCGCGGGGCGCGGCGCGGGCGGGGCGCGGGCGCGCGCGCGCGGGCGGCGGCGCGGCGCGGGGGGGGGGGGGGCGGCGCGGCGCGCGCGGGGGGGGGGGGCGGCGCGCGCGGGGCGGGCGGCGGGGGGGGCGCGGGGCGGCGCGGGGGCGCGCGGGGGGGGGGCGCGGGGGCGCGCGCGCGCGCGCGCGGGCGGCGCGGGGGGCGGGGGGCGCGGGGGGGGCGCGGGCGGCGCGCGCGGCGGGCGGGGGGGGCGGCGGCGCGCGGCGGGCGCGGGCGGCGGCGCGCGCGGGCGCGCGCGGGCGCGCGGCGGCGCGCGGCGGGGGGGGGGGGCGGGCGCGCGCGCGGCGCGCGCGCGGCGGGGGGGCGCGCGGGGGGGCGGGGCGGCGCGCGCGGGGCGGCGCGCGGGGGGGGCGGCGGGCGCGCGCGGCGCGGGCGCGGCGGGGGCGCGCGCGGCGGGCGCGGCGCGGGCGGGGCGCGCGGGCGCGCGCGCGCGCGCGCGCGCGGGCGGGCGGCGGGCGCGCGGGCGGCGCGCGGCGGCGCGCGGCGGCGCGCGGGCGGCGGGCGCGGGCGGGCGGGCGGCGCGGGGGGGGGCGCGGGCGCGGGGGCGGGGGGGCGCGGCGGGGCGGCGCGCGGGGCGCGCGCGGCGCGGCGCGCGCGGGGCGCGGGCGGCGCGGCGGCGGGGGGCGCGCCGCGCGGCGCGGGGGCGCGCGGCGGCGCGCGGCGGGGCGCGGGGCGCGCGCGGCGGGCGGCGGGGCGGCGGGGCGGGGGGGGCGCGGGCGCGCGCGCGCGCGCGGGCGCGGGGGGCGCGGCGGGGCGCGGGGCGCGGGGCGCGCGCGGCGCGCGGGGGCGCGGCGGGCGGCGCGGCGCGGCGGGGGGGGGGGGGCGGCGCGCGGCGCGCGCGGCGCGCGCGGGCGCGCGCGGCGGGCGGCGGCGCGCGGGGGGGGCGGGGCGCGGGGCGCGCGCGGCGCGGCGCGGGGCGCGGGGGGCGGGCGCGCGCGGGCGCGGGCGCGGGGCGGCGGCGCGGGCGGCGGCGCGCGCGGCGGCGGGGGGCGCGCGCGCGCGGCGGGGGGGGCGCGGCGCGCGCGGCGCGCGCGCGGCGGCGCGGGCGGCGCGGGGCGGGGCGCGGCGCGCGGCGGGCGGGGGGGGGCGGGGCGCGCGGCGGCGCGCGCGGCGCGCGCGGGGGCGGCGCGGCGCGGCGCGCGCGCGGGCGGGCGGGGGGGCGCGCGCGCGCGCGCGGGGCGGGGGGGGCGGGGGGCGGGGCGCGCGGGGGGCGCGCGGGGGGGGCGCGCGGGCGGGCGGCGGCGCGGCGGCGGGCGCGCGGCGCGGGGGGCGCGGGCGGCGGGGGGGGGCGGCGGCGCGCGGGCGCGGCGGGGGGGCGCGGCGCGCGCGCGCGCGGGGGGCGGCGGCGCGGCGCGCGCGGCGGGGCGCGGGCGGCGGCGGGGGGGCGGGCGGCGGCGCGGGCGGGCGCGCGCGGGCGCGCGGGCGGGGCGCGCGCGCGCGCGCGCGCGCGCGCGGCGCGGGCGCGCGCGCGCGGCGCGCGGGGCGCGCGCGCGCGCGCGCGGCGGGGGCGGGGGCGGCGCGCGCGCGCGCGGCGCGGCGGGCGGGGCGCGGGGCGCGCGCGCGCGCGCGCGCGCGCGGCGGGGCGCGCGCGGGCGGCGGGCGCGCGGCGCGCGCGCGCGCGCGCGCGCGGCGCGGCGCGCGCGGCGCGCGCGCGCGCGGCGCGGGGCGCGCGCGGCGCGCGCGCGCGGCGGGCGCGGGGGGCGCGCGCGCGGGGGCGCGGCGGCGCGCGCGGGGGCGCGCGCGCGGCGCGCGCGCGCGCGCGCGGGCGCGCGCGCGGCGCGCGCGCGCGGGGCGCGGGGCGGCGCGCGCGCGCGCGGGCGCGGGGCGCGCGCGCGGCGCGCGCGCGGGGGCGCGCGCGCGCGCGCGCGGGGGCGCGGCGGCGCGGCGGCGCGCGCGCGCGGGCGCGCGGGCGGCGGGCGGCGCGCGCGCGCGGCGCGGGCGGCGCGCGCGCGGGGGCGGGGCGCGCGGCGCGGCGCGCGGCGGGCGCGCGCGGCGCGCGCGCGCGGGGGCGCGCGCGCGCGGGGCGCGGCGGCGCGCGGCGCGGCGCGCGCGCGCGCGCGCGCGGGCGCGCGCGCGGCGCGCGCGGGGCGGGGCGCGCGCGCGCGGGCGGGGCGGCGCGGCGCGCGCGCGCGCGCGCGCGCGCGCGCGCGCGCGCGCGCGGCGCGCGCGCGCGCGCGCGGCGCGGGCGCGCGCGCGGCGCGGCGCGCGGCGCGCGCGCGCGCGCGGCGCGCGCGGGGCGCGCGCGGCGCGCGGCGCGCGCGGCGCGCGCGGGGGGCGCGCGCGCGCGCGGCGCGCGGCGGCGCGGCGCGCGGCGCGGCGGCGCGGCGGCGGCGGCGGGCGCGGGGGCGCGGCGGCGGGCGCGGGGGCGCGCGCGCGCGCGGGGGGGCGCGCGCGCGCGCGCGGCGCGGCGGCGCGGCGCGCGCGCGCGCGGGCGCGCGCGCGCGCGCGGCGCGCGCGCGCGCGGGGGCGCGCGCGCGCGGGCGCGCGCGCGCGGGGCGCGCGCGCGCGGCGCGCGCGCGGGCGCGCGCGGGCGGCGCGCGCGCGCGGCGCGCGCGGCGCGGGCGCGCGGGCGCGGGCGCGCGCGCGCGCGCGCGCGCGCGGCGGGCGCGGCGCGGGGCGCGCGCGCGGCGCGCGCGCGGGCGCGGGGGGCGCGCGCGCGCGGGGGCGCGGCGCGCGGCGCGCGGCGGGCGCGCGCGCGCGCGCGCGCGCGCGCGCGGCGCGCGCGCGGGCGCGCGCGGGCGGCGCGGCGCGGCGCGCGCGCGCGCGCGCGCGGGCGGGGCGGCGCGCGCGCGCGGGGCGCGCGGGGCGGGCGGGCGCGCGCGGCGCGCGGGGGCGCGCGCGCGCGCGGGCGGGGGCGCGCGGGGGCGCGCGCGCGGGGCGCGCGGCGCGCGCGCGCGCGCGCGCGCGCGCGGCGGCGCGCGGGGCGCGGGGGGGCGCGGGGGCGCGCGCGCGCGCGGGGGGGCGCGCGCGCGCGCGCGCGCGCGCGCGCGCGGCGCGCGGGGCGGGCGCGCGCGCGGCGGCGCGCGCGCGGCGGCGGCGGCGGGCGGGGGCGCGGCGGCGCGCGGGGCGCGGCGCGCGCGCGCGCGCGCGCGCGCGCGCGCGGCGGCGCGCGGCGGCGCGCGCGCGCGCGCGCGGCGCGGCGGCGGCGGCGCGCGGCGCGCGCGGCGCGCGCGCGGGGCGCGGGCGCGCGCGCGGCGCGCGCGCGCGCGCGGGCGGCGCGCGCGCGCGCGCGCGGCGGGGCGCGGGCGCGCGCGCGGCGGCGCGGCGCGCGCGCGGCGGCGCGGCGCGCGCGCGGGGGGGGCGCGCGCGGCGCGCGCGGGGGCGGCGCGCGCGCGCGGCGGGCGGGGGGGGCGGCGGGGCGCGCGCGCGGCGCGCGGCGCGGGGCGGCGGGCGCGGGCGGGGGCGCGCGCCGCGGGGGCGCGCGCGGGCGGCGGGGGGCGCGCGGCGCGCGCGCGGGGCGCGCGCGGCGCGCGGCGCGCGGCGGCGGCGCGCGCGCGCGCGGGCGGGGGCGCGCGCGGGCGGGGCGGCGCGCGCGCGCGCGGCGGCGGCGCGCGCGCGCGCGCGCGCGGGCGCGCGCGGCGGCGCGGGCGCGGCGCGCGGGCGCGGGCGCGCGCGCGGGGGGGCGCGCGCGGCGCGGCGCGGGCGCGCGGCGCGCGCGGGGCGGGGGGGCGCGCGCGGCGGGGGCGCGCGCGCGCGCGCGCGGCGCGGCGCGCGCGGCGCGCGCGGGGCGGGGGGCGCGGGGCGGCGGCGGGGCGGGGCGCGCGGCGCGGCGCGGGGCGGCGCGGGGCGCGCGGGGGGCGCGCGCGCGCGGCGGGGGCGCGGGCGCGCGCGCGCGCGCGGCGCGGCGGGGCGGCGGGCGGGGGCGCGCGGCGCGGGCGGCGCGCGCGGGGGCGGCGCGCGGGCGCGCGCGCGCGCGGCGCGCGGCGCGCGCGGGGCGCGGGGCGGCGGGGGGGGCGCGCCGCGCGCGCGCGCGCGCGCGGCGGCGCGCGGGGGCGGGCGCGCGGGGCGCGCGGCGGGCGGCGGGCGGGGGGGCGCGCGGGCGGCGGCGGCGCGCGGGCGCGGGGCGCGGGCGCGCGCGCGCGGGCGCGCGCGGCGCGCGCGCGCGGGCGCGCGGCGGCGCGGGGCGGGCGGCGCGGCGCGCGCGGCGGCGCGGGGCGGCGGGGGCGGCGGCGGCGCGCGGCGCGCGGCGCGCGGGGGGGGGCGGCGGCGCGGCGGGGCGCGCGCGCGCGCGCGGGCGCGCGCGCGCGCGCGCGGCGGCGGCGCGCGCGCGCGCGCGCGCGGCGGGCGCGCGCGGCGGGGCGCGCGCGCGGGCGGGGCGCGGGCGGGCGCGGCGGCGGGCGGGCGCGCGCGCGGCGGGCGCGGGCGGGGCGCGCGCGCGCGGCGCGCGCGGGGGCGGCGCGCGCGGGCGGGGCGCGGCGGCGCGCGCGCGCGGGCGGCGCGGCGCGCGCGGCGCGCGGCGGCGGCGCGCGCGCGGCGCGCGGCGGGCGGCGCGGGCGCGCGCGCGGCGCGGGGCGGCGCGCGCGGGCGCGGGCGCGCGCGCGCGCGCGCGCGCGCGCGGCGGCGGCGCGCGCGCGCGGGGGGGGGGGGGGCGCGGCGGGGGGGGGGGGCGGGGGGGCGCGGGGCGCGCGGGCGGGGCGCGGGGCGGGCGGCGCGCGCGGCGCGCGGCGCGCGGCGCGCGCGCGCGCGCGCGGCGCGCGGCGCGCGCGCGCGGCGGGCGCGGGCGCGCGGGCGGGGGCGGGCGCGCGGCGGCGGCGGGCGCGCGGCGGCGCGCGCGGCGGCGGGCGCGGGGCGCGCGCGCGGGCGCGGCGGCGGGGGGGGGGGGCGGCGCGCGGGCGCGGGCGCGGGGGGGGCGGGGCGCGCGGCGCGCGCGGCGGGGGGGCGGCGGCGGCGGGGGGCGGGCGCGGGCGGGCGGGCGGCGGCGCGGGCGGGGGGGGCGGGGGCGGGGGGCGCGCGCGCGGCGCGGGGCGCGCGCGCGGCGCGGGCGCGCGGCGGGGCGGGGCGGGGGGGCGCGGCGCGGGGCGGGCGCGGGGGGCGCGGGGCGGCGCGCGGCGCGCGCGGGGGCGGCGGGGGGCGCGGCGCGGGGGCGCGGGCGCGCGGGGGCGGGGGCGGCGGGCGCGGGGGGGGCGGCGGGCGGGGGCGGGCGGCGCGGGGCGCGGGGGCGGCGGCGGGCGCGGGGGCGGGCGCGGGCGGGGGCGCGGCGCGCGGGCGCGGGGGCGGGGGGGGCGCGCGGGCGCGGCGGCGCGGCGGGGGCGGCGGCGCGGCGGGGCGGCGCGGCGCGCGCGGGGGCGGCGCGGGCGGGGGGGGGGGCGCGCGCGCGCGCGCGGGCGCGCGGGGCGGCGGCGCGCGGCGCGCGGCGGCGGCGCGCGCGGCGCGCGGGGCGCGCGCGGCGCGGCGGCGGCGCGGGCGCGCGCGCGGCGCGCGGCGCGGCGGGGCGCGGGGGGGCGCGCGGGCGCGGGGGGCGGCGGCGCGGGCGGGCGGGGCGGCGCGGGCGCGGGGCGCGCGCGCGCGCGGGGGGGGGGGCGGCGGGCGCGGGCGCGGGCGGGCGGGCGGGGGCGCGGGCGCGCGCGCGCGCGCGCGCGCGCGCGGCGGCGCGGGCGGGGGGGGGGCGCGGCGGGCGGGCGCGGGCGCGCGCGCGCGGCGGGGCGCGGCGCGGGGGCGCGGGGCGGCGGCGGGCGCGCGGCGCGGGGCGGGCGGCGGGGCGCGGCGCGGCGCGCGCGGGCGGCGGCGCGCGCGGGCGGCGGGGGGCGCGCGCGCGCGCGGGCGCGCGGCGCGCGGGCGCGGCGCGGGCGCGGGCGGGCGGCGGGCGGCGCGGCGCGCGGGGGCGCGCGGGCGCGCGCGGCGGGCGGCGCGGCGCGGCGCGGGGCGGCGGGCGCGCGCGCGGGGGCGCGCGGGGGCGCGGGGCGGGGGGGCGCGCGGCGGCGGGGGGCGGGGCGGCGCGCGGCGGGGGGGCGCGGGGCGCGGGGCGGGGCGCGCGGGCGCGCGGCGGGGCGCGGCGGGGGGCGGGGGCGGGCGCGGGGGCGCGCGCGGGGGGGGGGCGCGCGCGGGCGGGGGGGCGCGCGGCGCGCGGGCGCGCGGGCGGCCGGGGCGGCGCGCGGGGCGCGCGCGGCGCGGGCGGGGCGCGGCGGGCGGGGCGCGGCGGGGGGGCGCGCGCGGCGGGCGCGGGCGCGGGGGCGCGCGGGGCGCGCGCGCGCGGCGCGGGGGCGGGGGCGGGCGCGCGGGGCGGGGGGGCGGGGGCGGGGGGCGGGCGGGGGGCGGCGGGGGCGCGGCGGGGCGCGGGCGCGCGGGCGCGCGGGGGCGCGGGGGCGGCGCGGGGGGGCGCGCGGCGCGCGCGGGCGCGCGGGGGCGGGGGGGCGGCGCGCGCGCGGCGGCGGGGCGGGCGGCGGGGGGGGGGGGGGCGGGCGGGGGGGGCGCGCGGGGCGGCGCGGCGCGGCGGGGGCGCGCGCGCGCGGGGCGGGGGGGCGCGCGGCGCGCGGGGGCGGGCGGGGGGGGGCGCGGCGCGGGCGGGCGGGCGCGCGCGGGGCGGGCGCGGCGCGCGCGCGGCGCGGGGGGGGGCGGGGGGCGCGGGCGGGGGGGCGCGCGGGGGGGGGCGGCGCGCGCGCGCCGGCGCGGGCGGGCGCGCGGGGGGCGCGCGGGGCGGGCGGGCGGCGGGGCGGGGCGGGGCGGGGCGGGGGGGGCGGCGGGGGCGGGGGGGGGCGCGGCGGGGCGCGGCGCGCGGCGGGGCGGGCGGGCGGGGGGGGCGGCGGCGGCGGCGCGCGGGGCGCGCGGCGCGCGCGGGCGGGGCGCGGGCGGGGGGGCGGCGGCGGCGGGGCGCGGGGCGCGCGGGGGCGGGGCGGCGCGCGGGCGGGGGCGCGGCGGCGGGCGCGGCGCGCGCGGGGGGGCGGCGCGGGGGGCGCGGGCGCGGGGGCGCGCGGCGCGGCGGGGGGCGGGCGGGGCGGCGGGGGCGGGCGGGGGGGGCGGCGCGGCGGCGGGGGCGCGGGGGGCGGCGGCGGGGCGGGGCGCGGGGCGCGCGGGGGGGCGGGGGCGCGGGGGCGGGGGGCGCGGGGGGCGGGCGCGCGGGGGGCGGGGGGGGGGGGGGCGCGGGCGGGGCGGGGGGGGCGCGGGCGGCGCGCGGGCGCGGCGGCGCGCGGGGGGGGCGGCGGGCGGCGGGCGGCGGCGCGGGGGGGGGCGGGGCGCGGGGGGGGCGGGGGCGCGGGGGGGGGCGCGGCGGGCGGCGCGCGGCGGCGGCGCGGGCGGCGGGGGCGGGCGGGGGCGCGCGCGGGCGGCGCGGGGGGCGCGGGGGCGGGGGGGCGGCGGGGCGGGGGCGGCGGGGGCGCGGCGGCGGCGGGGGCGCGCGGGCGCGGGGGGCGGGGCGCGCGCGGCGGCGGGGGGCGGGGGCGCGGCGGGCGGGCGGGGCGGGGCGGGCGCGGGGGGCGCGGGGGGGGGCGCGGCGGGCGCGGCGGGCGGCGCGGGCGCGCGGGGGGGGGGCGGCGGGGGGCGCGCGCGCGCGGGCGGCGCGGCGGCGGGGGCGCGGGGGCGGCGGGGCGCGGCGGCGGGGGGCGGCGGGGCGGGGGGGGCGGCGCGGGGCGGGCGGGGGGCGGCGGCGGCGGCGCGCGGCGGGGCGCGCGGGGGGCGGGGGCGGCGGCGGCGGCGGCGGGGCGGGCGGCGCGGCGCCGGGGGGGGGGGCGGGGGCGCGGGGGCGGGCGGCGCGGCGCGGCGGGGCGCGGGGGCGCGGGGCGGGGGCGGCGGCGGGGGGGCGGCGGCGGGGGGGGGCGCGCGGGGGGGCGCGGCGGGGGGCGCGGGCGGCGCGGGGGGGGGGGCGCGCGGCGGGGGCGGGCGGGGGGCGCGGCGGGGGGGCGCGCGGCGCGCGCGGGGGCGGGGCGCGGGGGGGGCGGCGCGGGGGCGGGGGGCCGGGGGCGCGCGGGGGGGGCGGCGGGGGCGGGCGGGGGGGGCCGGCGGGCGCGGCGGCGGCGCGGCGGCGGGGGCGGGGGGGGGCGCGGGCGGGCGGCGGCGCGCGGGCGCGGCGCGGCGCGGCGCGGGGGGCCGGCGCGCGTCCGTCGCCGCCGGTCCGCCGTCCGTTCGCCCGCGTCGTCGGGTGATTCCAGTTCGCGGCGCGCGCGTCGTGGGCCGTCCCGGAGGCGTCTCCCGGTCGGGGTAGTACATTCCCTATGCGCGTCTTCTTTCGACTACGGTTCTTTTTTTAGGTCGTTCCTTGTCCTTTTCTGGCTCTTATCCGACGACGCGCTGCATTACTTATCGGGGCCGTAGCGCGACGTATGCCAGCTCGATCTCCTCGTCCTAACTGCGAGGGCGCGGGGGTAAAGTACCACATCCGACGTCTTTGCTAGCGCAGCCCCTCCAAGACCAGTGAGGTATACGCTAGCGCTTCGGGGGTGCATCCCTAGTCGTCTTCGTTTCCTGCCGTATGGCTTCCGCTGGGCGTCTAGCGCGGGCCGCGTAGGTGTATCCTTGTCGTGCTGCGGAGCAGGCTCGTCTCTTATATGCGTAGATGGCAATGGGGGAGGTCCTGTATTTGTTTGTC
>CM065708.1:31178960-31202518 GCA_017654935.2 Phymorhynchus buccinoides
TTAGAAAAGAACAAAATTTTATTATTTTCTTGCTTAGTAAGGAGGGAACGGTGGGCGTTTTGACGACACCCTACCCATCTAAACAACTTTAATACATGTCTGTTCGGATTGGGCTATAGAAGGGCAACCAAGTACAAAAGTAATACTGTGATTTCACTTCCGGTTTGGGTTATTGCATAAGTCAACCGAAAGCTGCAAGAACTTGGAGCGTCCAGAACGCTTTTTGTCCTGGAAGTGCTGCAAATCTATATGTTAAAAAAAAAATCAAAACATGAGTGCAGTCTGTCTAGTTATCGTAGATTGAAATTGCGCCAAACGGATTTTTACCGTCTTTCATTGAGTATTTGGCGAAATCTCAATGTTTGCATACCTGTATTGTCCCCCCCCCCCCGGAAACAAACTTTCCTGAAAATAAAATTATAGGTCTAACTAAAAGAAGAAAAAAAATGATAATAATAATAATGATAATATTGAATCATTATATAGCGCGCATTCCTCAACCGAATGTGGAGCTCTATGCGCTTAACAACAACAAATTTTTTAAAAAAGAAGCAAGAAATTCAAATAACAAAAACAAATAATCACTCAACCACATGCAAATATGCATACAACTACACACCCCACCCACACATGCGACGCACTGACGCCACATACCACGACCACACACACACACACACAAACACCACACACCACACACACACACCCACACACACACACACACCAGACACACGCCACACACACACATACCGTTACCATCACCACCACTCACCCCACCCGAAAACACAATACAAAATACAACCAGTTGAATAAAGCATCAACACACACACTCTCTCTCTCTCTCTCTCTCTCTCTCTCTCTGCGTGCGCGAGGTCAAAGTGAAAATGATTATGAAACACTCTTTCTGCGATAGGTCAAGATGTGCCCCCCCCCCCCCCCCCCCCCCCCCCCCTGAAATGAAAGACCTTACACATTTGTGATCCATTTTCTTGGAAGGTGAAATGCTGCCTTCTTCTTGGAAATGTAAAACCGAAAGTTTCACTTTCGTGTGTTTGAGACTGGCTGTCTGTTGAAAGCCACAATAGCAAACAAGTGTGTCGCCCAGTGGCAGATAAGTCCCCGAGCAAGTAAATGTGGGGAGGGGGTAGGTCTAGGGAGGAGATAGCTGCCAAAGCTGACGTAGACATTGCAGTCAACACACAGTGAAACTAATATGGGGGGGAGGGGAGTGTGTGTGTGAGAATAGAGTCCACAAGTAATGTGGCCTAAAGGTTGTGATGTAGCTTGAATATGTGGGTCTTAAGAGCTGATTTGAAACATTGCAAGGACT
This sequence comes from Phymorhynchus buccinoides, assembly GCA_017654935.2. Lineage (NCBI taxonomy): Eukaryota > Metazoa > Mollusca > Gastropoda > Neogastropoda > Raphitomidae > Phymorhynchus > Phymorhynchus buccinoides. The sequence goes on from CM065708.1 coordinate 31,180,288, forward strand.
GGATATGGCGAATTTCGCGTGGTAAGGAGTTCCAAACTGATGGGGCCGAAAAGGAAAAAGAGCGCTCACCAAACATTTTTGTTCGTGTACTAGGAACACAGAGAATTTTGGAATCTGAAGATGACCGCAGTTGCCTTGATGGAGTATAGACAGAAAGCATGTCAGAGATGTAGCTAGGGGTATTTCCAGAGAAATAAGAATGACATAGAGTGGACATTTTGTAGTCAATACGTGCTTTGATGGAAAGCCAATGGAGGGATATCAGGAGCGGTTGAACATGATGATACTTAGAGACCTTGAGGACAAGTCTGGCAGCAGAGTTCTGGACTTTTTGAAGCTTGTCAGTGAGGTGTTGGGGGCAGCCATACAAAAGTGAATTACAATAATCTAATTTAGAGAGAACAAAAGCGCAGACTAGTATCTTAGTAGTATCTATAGACAGGAGATGGCGAATCGTACCAATGCGACGCAGCTCACAGTATGCTGACCGACAGATAGTTTGAACTTGTGAGTCAACACTCATATCTTGAGAGATGTGGAAGCCAAGATTTCTAGCACAAGGAGAAAACGGTATTTGAGTGTCACAGACAGAGATGGAATCAGGCTTTGGGTACGAAAGTTGTCTAGACGGAGAGTGGATGAACAAGGCCTCCGTTTTGTCGTCATTCAGCTTCAGTTTGTTTTGTAGCATCCATGATGATGTTTGAATGCAGACTTCAAGTGAAGATATAGAAGGAAGAATGGTAGATGGGGATACAGGCTTGTGGAGTTGTGTATCATCAGCAAAAGACTGAGAATCAACTGAATGAGAAGTGATCAACTCGGACAGAGGTTTAGTATACATAATGAAGAGGACTGGTCCAAGTACTGAGCCTTGAGGAACACCACATGTGAGGCCAACCATTGCAGAAGATGAGTCATTGATGGAGACAGACTGAGTTCGACCAGAAAGGTAAGACGATATACATGTAATATTATTATTTTTATTGTGTTATTATTATTATTATTATTATTATTATTATTATGAGCATTATATACGCCTAAACAAATGAATGCCCTAGGCGCTTCAAATAAATAATTGAAAAAGAAAAATATAGTAATAAATAATAACAATAAAAAAAACAAGCATACATGAGCACACTATACAGTCCCCCCCCCCCCCCCCCCCCACACACACACACACACACACACACATACACGCACGCACACACACACACACACGCACGCACGCACGCACACACACACGCACACACACACACACACACACACACACACACACACACACACACACACACACACACAAACACACACACGCACGCACACACGCACGCATAAGCCAGGTCATGACAGGAAAGATCAGTTGCTACTTTGGAAAGAGATGAGTGATCATAAAATTATGGTGTTTCTTCTTCTTTAATCGCTCAGACAGTTTTCTGTCAATTATGAGCGCAGATGCGTCATGCTGCCGTTATGCGCCTAACTAAAAAAATAGGCCCAGCAAGTACTTCGGCTGGAGGAAATGTTTTTTGAAAGTGTTTCGTGAAAAAAAAGGCAGGATAATGGACTGGTAAGGCAGAAAGATAGTAGATGACAGAAGCAAAGGGAAAAGGCAGAGTCAAAGAGGAAGTTACAAGCACAGAAGGTGGGAAACTATATATACAAAAGACCCCCCGGTATCCCCACGGGGGGTAGGGGAGATGGTGTTTGAATGTGGTCACAGAAGGCGGGTGTCTGAGAGAGTGGAGCAATTGATTCCAAGTGACAAGGGCTTGATAGGCGAAAGAGCGTTGCTCAACGGTTTTAGTGTGGACAGTAGGGATACAATAGAGATGGGTGTCAGATGAGGAGCGCAGAGATCGAGATGGCGCATGGAGGTGCAACAGATTAGTGAGATATTCAGGACAGGAGGACTCGATAGATTTGAAGCAGAGAGAAGCAATCTTGTAGGATATTCTTTGCTGAACAGGGAGCCAGTGGAGAGAGCGCAGCAATGGTGTTACATCAAACATGGTCATATCTAGAAGAGCGGAAGTTGAGGCGGGCAGCATGATATTGATCTTTTTGAAATTTGTTGATGAGGTGTGAGGGGGAACCGGATAAAAGTGAATTACAGTAGTCAAGGCAGGATAGGACAATAGTAGCAGGGGAGAGGGAGAGAGGGGAGGGGATGGGGGGGGGGGGGGGGGGGGCTTAATAAAAACCAACACTTTAGTCAGTGCCCAAACCTAACACGTGAAGTAAGCTTATATGTATGGTATAAAACAATTATTGCTCACATGTATCGTATAAAACAATTACTCAGTAAAGCAAATGCACTGAGTCTTCACAGCTGCAACAAACTCCACTACATGCATTACCAACAACTCTCACAGAGGAAAACCATAATGCTATATTGACAGCTGCAACAAACACTCCACTACATGCATTACCAATGACTCTCACAGAGGAAAACCATAATGCTATATTGACAGCTGCAACAAACACTCCACTACATGCATTACCAATGACTCGCACAGAGGAAAACCATAATGCTATATTGACAGCTGCAACAAACACTCCACTACATGCATTACCAATGACTCGCACAGAGGAAAACCATAATGCTATATTGACAGCTGCAACAAACACTCCACTACATGCATTACCAATGACTCGCACAGAGGAAAACCATAATGCTATATTGACAGCTGCAACAGACACTCCACTACATGCATTACCAATGACTCGCACAGAGGAAAACCATAATGCTATATTGACAGCTGCAACAGACACTCCACTACATGCATTACCAATGACTCTCACAGAGGAAAACCATAATGCTATATTGACAGCTGCAACAGACACTCCACTGCATGCATTACCAATGACTTGCACAGAGGAAAACCATAATGCTATATTGACAGCTGCAACAAACACTCCACTACATGCATTACCAATGACTTGCACAGAGGAAAACCATAATGCTATATTGACAGCTGCAACAAACACTCCACTACATGCATTACCAATGACTCGCACAGAGGAAAACCATAATGCTATATTGACAGCTGCAACAAACACTCCACTACATGCATTACCAATGACTTGCACAGAGGAAAACCATAATGCTATATTGACAGCTGCAACAAACACTCCACTACATGCATTACCAATGACTTGCACAGAGGAAAACCATAATGCTATATTGACAGCTGCAACAAACACTCCACTACATGCATTACCAATGACTTGCACAGAGGAAAACCATAATGCTATATTGACAGCTGCAACAAACACTCCACTACATGCATTACCAATGACTTGCACAGAGGAAAACCATAATGCTATATTGACAGCTGCAACAAACACTCCACTACATGCATTACCAATGACTCGCACAGAGGAAAACCATAATGCTATATTGACAGCTGCAACAAACACTCCACTACATGCATTACCAATGACTCTCACAGAGGAAAACCATAATGCTATATTGACAGCTGCAACAAACACTCCACTACATGCATTACCAATGACTCACACAGAGGAAAACCATAATGCTATATTGACAGCTGCAACAAACACTCCACTACATGCATTACCAATGACTCACACAGAGGAAAACCATAATGCTATATTGACAGCTGCAACAAACACTCCACTACATGCATTACCAATGACTCTCACAGAGGAAAACCATAATGCTATATTGACAGCTGCAACAAACACTCCACTGCACGCATTACCAATGACTCTCACAAAGGAAAACCATAATGCTATATTGACAGCTGCAACAAACACTCCACTACACGCTGTAACATGAAGTCACCAGCTGTCTGCTGTAAAGAATAATAATAATAATAATAATAATAATAATAATAATAATAATAATAATAATAGTACATTTATATAGCGATTTACCTCAGATGAGCCCAAAGCGCTTTACAATCAATTATTCATCAACAGACAACAAAAACAACATTCAAGAGTGACACCAACCAGCAACAGCGCATATACATAGCATCTCTCTCTCTCTCTCTCTCTCTCTCTCTCTCTCTCTCTCTCACTAACACACACACACACACACACACACACACACACGCACGCACGCACGCACGCACGCACACGCACACGCACACGCACACACACACACACACACACACGCGCGCGCGCGCGCGCGCGCGCGTTGCTCAGGCTTTACACTTACAGCATTGTGTTTGTTAACAGTGGATCATGTAAACATTACTCTAGACACTCACTTTCAAATTGTGTGCGATAGACAGCGTTGGCTTTCCCACCCCCACAATATGATGATGTCTTGCCGGGGCAGCTTATTGACTTGCATTTGCTTTCATCTAGTGGACCATATTTCCCGTACGTGTCTCCACAGAAGCATTGACTACCAACCTGCATACCCGCAAACTTGAACTCTGCACATACAAACACACCAGTAGTAAGAAAGGGTACTACTCACACCCTAAGGCCATTGTTGTCAGCATAGTACATGTTGTAATTTTTAAAAAACATAAAACAAAAACCGCACAAGTCACTTTTATTGTCAGAATAGTACAGGCTGTAGCAATATGCACATTCATGTCACTGCTATTGTCAGCATAGTACAAGCTGTAGCAATAGTATTGTTTTTATCAGCATAGAATAGGCTGTAGCAATATACACACACGTCACAGCTATTGTCAGCATAGTAAAGGCTGTACAACTATACACACACAAGTTACTGCTTTTGTCAGCATATTATATACTGTAGCAATATAATACACACATAGGTCACTGCTATTGTCAGCTTGTGTGTAGAATGTAGCAGTATACGCAAACAGGACACTGTCACTGTCAGCATAGTATAGGCTGTAGCAACACACACAGATCACTGCTATTGTCAGCATAAAACAGGTCACTGTTATTGGTCGGCTCTCTTTTGCTGTTTCAGGACCAACCTCCTGGAACAAACTTCCTCTCTCCCTCCGTCAGCGACCGACCCTCTCTGCTTTCAAATCAAACCTCAAAACCCACCTGTTTCCCCGTCATTGAAGCTCATTCTCTTTCCCTTTGTTAGGTCTTATCCTCAAATGTGTGTGTGCTTGTTATCTACTTGTTCGTCTTTGTATTATCATGTTTTTGTTTGAATGCGTTATGAATATTTAATATGTGTGTGCGCTTCGATTTGATTTATATTAAGATATTGAGGGTTTTCTGCCAGATCATGATATATCGAGAAAATGGGTTTTTCATATTTACATATAAAAGGGCATACTTTCACGTTATCAGATGTTTTAAGCGATATGACTTGTAAATTGTGTGTTATTACTGCTAACATCCAAGAACTGACCAAACAAACCCCTACAGCCCAGGTCATGAAATATCTGAATGTATCCTTCAGCTTACCAACAAAAATCTAAAACTTGAAATTTCGCCCTGACTGAAACATTATATAAAGCTTTCAAACACTTTCTTTTTACAACTGACCAGCTGATCAGATCACAACTGAGGAATGTCTTTGGTTGGTGAGAAGGAATTCAGTCACAACAGCCACCAACTTGGACCAGATAATGACCCTTTAACATGGGCGCGTGTTTGAATTGAAAGACTAGGGTCATATTATAACCACAGACTATAATGGGATATTTTGTGAGTCACATGAGCTAGTGCGTCTCTCTCTCTCTCTCGTCTCTCTCTCTCCTCCTCTTCGGTTCCTGTTTATCGGTTTTGTTGTTGTGTGTGTGTGTTTTGTTGTTGTGTGTGTTTTGTTGTTGTGTGTGTTTGTGTGTGATATCCGTATCTCATTGTAATTGTATATATTTCCAATCTCCCCCCCCCCCTCCCCCCCCCCCCCCACCCCCCCCCCCCCACCTCCGACCCCCCCCCCCCCCCCCCCCCCCCCCCCCCCCTCCCCCCCCCTCCCACCCCCCCCCCCCCCCCCCCCCCCCCCCCCCCCCCCCCCCCCCCCCTCCCCCCCCCCCCCCCCCCCCCTCCCCCCCCCCCCCCCCCCCCCCCCCCCCCCCCACCCCCCCCCCCCCCCCCCCCCCCCTATTGCTAATATATATGTATGATAGTTATGCATTTATGTTATTGTTCATAAGTAATACTTTTTTCTGAACTCCATTGTTATGGGCCAGAGGCCTAACGATTAAAATATTTTTGACGTTGACTCTCTCTCTCTCTCTCTCTCTCTCCTCTCTCTCTCTCTCTCTCTCTCTCTCTCTCTTCTCTGTTGGTTTACATAATCAACTTAACCATTTTGTCTAACAATAATAATAAAATAATAATAATAATAAACGGATACTTAAATAGCGCTTTTTATCGAGCACAAAGCGCTTTGCAGTCAGTATTGAAACAGTCACATACGCACACACACGCGCGACAGACACACACGCACTACGTGCACGCACGCGAGTGAACGCCGTTTTTTGACACACATTACATACCAACACACAGACATACACACACAAATTTCATCAAACACACAGAAAACACACTCTAACTGAAACGCACACAAACTTAACTCAAACATATACTAGCTTGTACAAACACGCGCAAACGCTACGCACACTACGGACAAACCCCCTTTAACACACACACAGACAACACAACACGCACACCTAGCATACTCGACATTCACAAAAAACACTCACGTGTAACTCACACTCACAGGACCACATACTCGCATTACACTCCCCCTCACCCACCCCGCCCACACCTCTCTAGCCGAAAAAAAAACACAATATCTCATGCGCACACATACACATGCAAGCACATATACCCACACATAACACACACCTGCTCTAAGGCCTCAGAGAAGCTAGGATTATCTGTAGATTTAGATAAATCTCTAATTATAGTGTTTAGAAAAGGGGGTGAAAAATGTTTTTTTAATGGTACTGAATTACGTGTTGTTAATAATTACAAATATTTAGGGCTAACTTTTTCTACACGGAACGGTTGTGTTTCCACTTTAGAAGAATCATCTTTAAAAGCAAAGAAAAAAACGATGTAAATACTAAGAACATTAAGGAGAATTCACTGCAATTCGGTAGATAATATTCTTCAAACTTTTTGACACACAGGTTGTTCCGATGTTAATTTACGCTGCAGAGATTTGGGGTCACAAAGAATACACATAAATAGAAAAAGTACATCTATTTGCATGTAAGAGAGTTTTACGTGTTCCAAACAAAACCACAAATGACATTGTCTATGGAGAACTAGGTCGATATTAAATCAAATACAAATCCAAATCCAAATCAAATCTTTATTATCTCATAACAGAGAAATTGCAGCCAGGTGCACATAAGGAAAAACAACAATAAACACATTTATCAACAACAATTAAAGAAATATAAACTAATAACTAATAACACTGCAATATTGTAATTAACAAACTGGACGAATACGAACACATACTCCAGGAAAAGCAGAACGCATTTTAAAAACACATTTAAAATATATTTTAAATCAAGACATAATCAGTTGAAAAACGAGGCAAGAAAAACGCTTAAAAATGCAGCAATAATAGTACATACACCATCTCTACACAGACAATTTAGTCAAGGACATACACAGCAGTAATCTATTGTAGAACAAGGGGACTACAAATAGGCTTGCACAAACTCAACCCCAAGGAGATGGACAGGCTGCTCAGCAAAACAATCACTCGATGCAGTGCATTAAGAGTTCAACAGATGAATTGATCTTGGTAAGAAAGTTTTCTGTGCTCTTATTTTCAGTTTTAGAGTTCTGTATCGACGGCCCGATGGTAACACTTCATAGTATTTTGCCAGAACATGACTGTTATCATTAAGAATTTTCCTGGCTTTCTTGACTTCTTGTCTGTCATACAACTCTTGCATACCACTCTGCCTTGCATCCACAACCTTACTGCACACATTCACCATATCACTCAACACGCGCTTTACCTTTTACACTCGCGCTTGTGTACACGCTTCTTTACGGTTACATTCACACTACCACACCAGCTTTCATTCACATAACATAAGCAAACACCACCACCCATTTGCTTCCACACATTCACACAGTCTCTATCAACTCTGTACCAAAACCATCCATTGCTACATTCTCATCACCAACTTTCTCAGTCAACCAAGTTTCCGTAAAACAGAGTACACACGAGTTTCTATATTCACTTAGAAATTGACAATTTGCCTGGATTTCGTCCACGTTACAGTTCTTTCCGTTCGGATTGATAGATCTGACGTTCGATAGAATCATGGATGGTAGGGGCAGTTTAGATCTGTTTCTTCTTCTTCTTCTCACTCCTCCTCTCTGTCATCTCTTTTGTTCTTTCTTCTTTCTAGCCGTACTCTCACTCTCACTTTCACCAATATCCTTTATACACAAATACTGTCATAAAAGTAGTGATATATTGGATTCGTATTTTGAAACAGCCTGATAATAGGTATTCAAAGAAAGCTTATAAAATGTTACTTTCGTTGCATGAGAAAGGAACAACCACATGGGTGACACATGCAAAATCAATCCTAACACAAAACGGCTTTGAACAAGTATGGAATTTTGGATGCGATAGGGTAAAGTAACTCAGCATTGAATTACGGGAACGTTTGATCAGTTCTTTTTGTCACCGCTGGATTGATCATATTAATAACAGTAGACATATTTCAACATATGGTCAGCTTAAACACAGGTTTGCTAGAGAATTATACTTATGCTTATGGAAGGATTCGTATTGTACTATTCTTACTAAAATTCGCATGGGCGTTGTCCATAGATTTCGTTTCAATATGACAGACAAGAATGTTTCATGTCCAGTATGCTTTTATGTACCTGAAATAGAAATTAATTTCTTATTTGATTGCCAAATGTATTCTAACTTAAGAACATTATATTTGTCTCGCTATCTACAGTTACCTGATAGAAAGTGTACATTAGTAAAAGTGCTTAGCGAAGAATCGGCTGATGATGTCGTTAATATTGCAAAATTCCTGGTTCATGCTTTTAAAGTAAGATTTTCAGTCCTAGCGAACAAGGTACCAGATTGATTAGCTCGTCCAGTTTTTAGTGAAGGTTATAATCTATGCCGAAACATGTGCTATGCCGGTATTGAAGACAAATGATATTAATAATAATATTAATAATACACCTTGATGAATGTACATGTGCATGTGTGGGTTTGGGTGGGGCATGGGTGTCGTAACTTCGCCTATTTCGCCTGTATTTATCAGGAACGATCTACAAGGTAGAAGAAGGACAGATGGTGTGTTGATGTAATGTGAACAGTTTGGGCTACTATCGTAATAGTGAAGGTGAAAAGGTTTTTGTTTTGGAAAGGCTCGAAACGAACGTTCTATGTATTTACTATTCAAAGTAAATGTGCATGTATATTTCCCCCAGAAACCTTTGTATAATTAATTATGTGTTCATTCACTTTCGTTGATATTCGTACAATCGATTATTTATTATATATTTTTTTCTGTTCAGTTTGTGATCTCACCATTCTTACATATTGATTTTCTTTGTTTTGCCCCCCCCCCCCCCCCCCCCTTCTTCCCCCCTTTTCTCTCTCTCTCCACATTTCTTCAACTTTCATCTCACAAAAGAAATCTGAGATGCACAAGAAAATAGCGTTTTAATTTAGAAACACACACACACATGCGCGTGCGCGCACATATACGCGCATTTGCACGCTTTTGAAACGCATCAATGCATGCGTACGCTCAGAAAGAGAGTATTGGGGGCTCTAGTGGATTGTTCGCGATTGTAAAGTACTCCTGTGTCATAATAAAAAGAGTGGGAAAGCGGAGGGGGGTTAGAAGGATCAGCTGACCAACACCCTGCTGACCAACGACCAAGGACATATTATTCGAACTGTTCATGTTATGGGAGCAGACAGAAGTCAAATGGAGTCATTTGCTACATTTTATCTTTAGCGATGGCATAAGAAATCTTACACTTAAAAAAACAATCAAGAATTGAAGAAGAAAAAAAACAAACACACCATTAAACTTTCCTCTTATATATAATATATATAGTTTGCTTTAATAAAACTTTTTTTGGGGGGTCCAATTTATGTGTTTGTGAACCTAAGAAAGAAACTCAATCACTTTATTTTTAACCCTACGGTTTGTTCTGTGTTCTGAAAAGAATAAAAGAAAATAATGTGCTGATTTACTTTTTATCCCAATAGGGGAGATAGACAATGCCTATGTAAAGACAGCTGTTTCGTATTGAGAAAGACTCTTCAGTCTGCATGTCGGCCTGCAAAGAATGTCCACAGTGAACATTCAAACTGAGCTAGAAGACTTTCTCCAAGAGAATGGTTGTCCTCTTTGCACCAGATTGAAAGTCCACAATAAAAGCAAACTAGCACTTAATTCAAAAGAAATGGTAAAAATCTTATGTAAAATAACAAAAATAATAATGTTCTAAAATTACAATTCCTCGAAGAGAGTAGAAGAGATGGGATGCCATGTTGGTGGATCCAGTGAAGGATTCAATAGGGGAGGTCATAGAAATCGTAGTAAACACCAACATACTCCCTGTGAGGAGGAATGTAGAGAGGTGTGCCTGGATCAGGTAGACTGATGCGCTTTCCTTCTTCGTAGTATGATAATATAAACGATCAAGAATTATAAAAACAACCAGAAATAGTGCTTGCTTTAGTTGTTTTGTTATTAGTACCTCTAAAATCATCAAGTGTATAATAATTCTATTAAAAAAAAACCCGTTCTTTTAAAATTAACAGCGATTGCTGAACTTTCGTTGATAAAGGACGTAGCGTTAAGACAGTATTTCTCTTCTCAAGCTTGTTTTTTCTCTCTTTCTTTTTCCTCTATGAGAATGATCGATTACAAGCTAAGGATTCAATGATCATTGACATAAGAACATGAATATACAAACGACTCTATATCTATTTTTTAATGATACTTGTAAAGTATTAGGGCAAACACGAATGCCACATAGTCGCTTTGGGGGAAACAATACTCATCACAATCAATCTGCTAAGGAATATGCCACCCAGATATATAATTCCGTTATCAGTATGCATATTGTTCTTTGTAATAATTAATATGTCTTATGACAGAGAAAGAGAGAGAACTCAGAACTCAAAAATGTTTTAATGATTTAGACCCACAGCCTCTATCATTACATGGAAAGAATAAACAACCCATGAATACAAGATTTTAAAAAATAAATAAATAAATGAATAAATAAATAAATAAATAATTAAATGCTACTTCAAGACATACACATTAACATAAATACATAACTATTTACATACATACATATCTATTTACATACATATATGCATGCATAAACTCTCACTTTCAAATACACATACACGCATATCCTCACCTTTACACATACAAACGAGAGAGAGAGAGAGAGAGAGAGGGAGAGAGAGAGAGAGAGAGAGAGAGAGAGAGAGAGAGAGAGAGAGAGAGAGAGAGAGGGGAGGGGAGTAATATAACCCCTTATGATGAAAAGACAGACCGACCTATAACAATTAAGTTAATACCTTAAAACATTGTTGTAAAGAACACAATAAAGAGCGTAACCTCGGCTTTCTTTGAAGCCTGCTGACCCATCCGTTATCAACTGGATGGGGTAGTTGACTCTCTCTCTCTCTCTCTCTCTCTCTCTCTCTCTCTCTCTCTCTCTCTCTCTCTCTCTCTCTCTCTCTCTCTCTCTCTCAGTTCGTAAGATGTAACTGTCACCCAAAACTCTCTTCAGTCAGGCTTACATGATGTATCTAAATGGTGCATGCATAATTCTATGTTAATTCATCCCAAGAAAACAAAGTGCATGATTGTAACCTCCCGTCAAAAGCATCAACTAACACACCATTCCCTTAACCTAACTATTGATGACAACAATATTGAACAAGTCCATGAACATCGAGTTCTAGGCGTCACAGTCGATGACAAACTCTATTGTCAATCACATATAAATCACATTACAGATAAACTAGCACGCAACCTATTCCTTCTCAAACGACTTCAACCCTATCTGGACCTAGACGTATGTAAGAAGTTTTTCTATGGCCACTGTCTCTCACACAACAACTATGCTTCCACTGTATGGTCCTATGCTGCTAAAAAAACCACCTTAGAAAACTAGCATCGCTCCACAGAAGAGCGATCAACCTAATCCTGCCAGATCCGTCTCTGTCAATTTCAGAAACGTTTCATAAACTCAAAATTTTACCGCTTGAACACCAATTACAGTACAACACATCTGTCTTAATGTATAAAGTTCACACTAACTTGACACCACAATAATATGTAGAAAATCTCCTCACTCCTTCCACATGTAGTTGTCGTTCTGATAAATATGTTCTTCCACGCACCTGCATTGACCTTTACAAAACAAGTTTTTCTCTTTCATGGCCATATGTTTGGAACTCACTGCCTTCAGATGTAAAAGCAATTTCGTCAGTATCAAATTTCAAATCTAACTTGCGGGGGCATCTCTTTAATTCCACCCAATAAAACACTATGATCAGTTAGTGCACCACACAAGAGCAATCTTTGTTTGGGCTACTGCTGTAATTGTGCTTTCCTCATTATGCTTGCTTTATTCTCTCTCTCTTTGATTGACATTAGGCTACTTGTGTAATTATGCTATTTGTAATTACTTTTGCTTTTTACTTGATTGACATTAGGCTACTTGTGTTGTTATGCTATGGTTACTAATAATAATAGTAGTAGTAGTAGTAGTAGTAGTAGTAGTAGTAGTAGTAGTAGTAGTAGTAGTAGTAGTAGTAGTAGTAGAAGTAAATTGTGGTAGAAGTAATTAGACCGACAGGTGGCCATTGAGCCCCTCACCCCGGCGGGGGGTGTGGGGGGGGGGTGTCACTATATTTTTCTGAAAGTTTGGTCAGATTACTTTGCAAATTTAATTGTTTGCCCAAAATTTAAAAAAAGAAATAATGTTTTACGCCCTCTTTGGCCTTTCGGCCATGTGGGGCTAGGGCCCAAAATAAATTGAGGGCTACACTATTTTATACCTATATATATGAAGGGACCTATTCTGTCAGTGTAAAATCGGGGGTAGGGGTAGTAAAAAGCGCAGAAACAACTCGAATTTTACTCTTGTGAGATTGAGTAATAATAGTATGATGATTTAGGAGTTCTACAGCATGACCTGCTTAAATATGTGACTACTTCCGGTTTGTTTTGTCATGAGCATAGAACAAATATGCAAAAACATCAAAACCAAACTATTACTGATAATCTCTAGTCTAAAACGGCCATTATTATCTAATAATGGTTTAGTTTAAACAGCCATACTTTTACAGTCAGTTTAATAATTACAAAGACATTTATTAAATTGATTTTACCAATATGATCTTTCTTTTGCACATTCGTCCATTGAAAATCTGCCATGCATAAAATTAACGGTTTTAACGGCCACAAACGAATTTTCCATATGCTGAATATTTCAACTACTATTTCACAGTAGTTTAGTTTTATATTTTTGCTCAGATCTGATCCTCCTTAATTATTTGAAGGAGATGGTAATTTCAGTTAAAAGTGAAAGTTAAATAACGGTTAAAAACGGTCAATAGATCTCCTTCATTCATATCTCATTGAAATCTTTTATTCAAATCTACTAAATTACATGACTTTTTTATGCAGTCTTCATACAGACAAATTGAAGTCGAATATAATATTATTTCACATCTACGCTCTTCCAATGATTTTGTTAATGAGCTTTTTAGGTGGAGTTATTGTCCTTATTGTCCTTATTGTCCTTAGCGCTTACACCAGTGTTGCTTCATTTGAAGGCTGTTTCTAAACAACGTCAAACTCACTCTCTTTTGCACAACAAAAAATGATTATTGCCTTCTATTGATAAAGTAAGCCTGTAAGCCAGTAGAGTGATAACCAGTGGGGCGACCAGAAGCACTCATTCAGTATTTAAAGATGATAAACACCTTTAAAAGTGAAAATGGATTATTTTAATTTTTATCAGATTTGTTAGAATTTATGGCACCTATTTTAAAGCAATTTGGTTAGACACATTTTAAATGCAACCTTAAATATTCAGAAGAGTAGGCCTCATTGCGATCATTTAATTAGATCCAGCATTTGTTACGTCAGTTTCTCCCGTTACATACGTTATTATGGCACATGAGCTCAATGGTTAACTACAGATTTTTTTTTTAGTGCTGAATATATCATGAAATAGTTTCATAATGTTAACGTATTTCAGATCCTCGGTGGCCAAATTTCGATGTTCGGTGAATAGTAACAAAAGCTATTGCTTTTAGCACTTGAATATTGCCATGTTACTGTCAAAACTAAAAAAGAGATGATATGTAACCCATGATATACCATTTTCTTTCGTGGCTGAAGTATGTTTTCTTCCTAGTATAGGGCGTTATCTGCCCCTCTGCCTCAGTCTCTCCGTATCTGTCTGTTTTTCTCTCTGTCTCTGCTTCTTTCTGTCTGTCTTTCTTTCTGTCTGTCTGCCTCTCTCTCTGTGTTTTATTTCACACCTTCTGCATCTTTCTCCCTCAGCTTTCGTTTCTGTCTTTGCCTGCCTCTGTGTACTATTTCTTTCTCTGACGGTTAAAACCGTTACAGTGATGACAAGACCCGTAAATATAAACTGTGCACGGCTGAAAAAAAACCAGAACCTGCACCAACATCTTATCTATAATTTTTTGTCCAAACCTGTTTTGACCTTTCAATTCTCACCATGCACAGGATCACACAGTCGAGTTAACTGATCACATAATCCATGACTTAGCCGCCAGCCGTGGCTATGACGAGCAGATCTACGCGGATCGTCGCAGACAAAGGAAAACACGAAATTTCAGAAGAAAATCATTTTTTAGGCTTTAAAATCAAATGAAGATTAGAAGAAATGTTGTTATCCATGCACTTCACCATTAAAACTGATTTTATTGGCATCAAATAGATCAATAATTTACAGATCTGCGAGTCAAGTGAAGATTTAGATCAGACGCTCAGAATGCTTTGATGGTAGCATTGGAAAATCACATATAATATTTTTGTACACTTGAAGTTATTGATGTTGAAATACACAATAGCCTTTGGAAGATGTTTTATTTTAGACCTCTTCAGAAAATTACTCCCAAAAGAAACAAATTTGAACGTAAATTAGAAAAGTTCAAGGTCACGTGACCTTGTTGTTGTCTCTCTTGTTGTTTAGTTAGCACACACGTTTTGAGTTTCATTGATAAAGTAGCTCGTTTTAATATGACGTGTCTTTAAATTTAATAAGCCAAAACAAACACACACACAAAATGCTGCCAATATTAGAATTAGAGAGAGATATATGTAGGCCTATGTGTGTGAGCGCGCGCGCGTGCATTTGTGAGTGTATGTGCACGAGTATCTGTGTGTGTGTGTGTGTGTGTGTGTGTGTCTGTGTGTGTGTGTGCACGCTTGTTATATTCTTTGACATAAATTCTCAAATAGATCTAGATTCTTGATCATTGGCCTAAACTAGATCAATCAATATCTGCGAAGCATAATCTTTGTTGTCACAAACTGCTAGACCCACACGCAGATGGTACAACCTATCAGTTGACCCGACCCACATACTGCTGGTCCCACAATTGTAGGAACATCGGTATGTGGGACAAGTGATATAACTAGTATTGAGTGTGTGTGGTTGCATGAGCCTGCGAGCTTGCATGCGTACTAGTATGTGAGTGCGTTCAAGCGCGCACGCACATACACAGCCTACACACACGTACACACGCACAGGCACGCATAAACACACGCCAGTATACACACGCGCACGCACACACATATAGCGCGTACATACACACACACACACACACACAAACAAACACACACACTTGCATATACACATACACGCGCGCGCATACACAAACATACGACGAGAGAGAGAGAGAGAGAGAGAGAGCAGAGAGAGAGAGAGAGAGAGAGAGAGAGAGAGAGAGAGAGAGAGAGAGAGAGAGAGAGAGAGAGAGAGAGATTTCAGGGCCATTAATATAATGGTTGAATGTTAATATAATGTCCAATCTGCAACTTTGAATAGTAGAACACCGGGCTAACCAACTGCGGTGGGTAGTAGAACGGGATGAAGAGGAGGGAGAGACACAAAAGTAATCATATCATAAAAACTGTGTGTGTGTGTGTGTGTGTGTGTGTGTGTCTGTCTGTCTGTCTGAAACACAAAACGGGCCTTATAACTCCGCCGTTTTTCGACCGAATCGCTTCGAATTCGCTGTCAGGCTTGCTGTGGCCGGGGCAAAGCATGGCAGCAAATTTGAAGAGAATCGGGAGAGCGCGTCACTCTCAGAGCAGCGCCAACGGAAAACGGGGCCTTATAACTCCGCCGTTTCTTAACCGAATCGCTTCAAATTTGCTGTACTCAGCGTTACCAGTACTTGGCGTTACCGTTACTAGGGAGAGCGCGTCACTCTCAGAGCAGAGCCAACGGGAAACGGGGCCTTATAACTCTGCCGTTTCTTAACCGAATCGCTTCAAATTTGCTGTCAGGCTTGCTGTGGCCGGGGCAAAGCCTGGCAGCAAATTTGAAGAGAATCGGGAGAGAGCGTCACTCTCAGAGCAGCGCCAACGGGAAACGGGGCCTTATAGCTCCGCCGTTTCTTAACCGAATCGCTTCAAATTTGCTGTACTCAGCGTTACCAGTACTCAGGCGTTACCGTTACTAGGCGTTACCGTTACTAGGCGTTACCGGTACTCGGATTTGCGCTAGTGGTTCATAAAAAAAAAATGGCAGTTTGTCAGTTCACTCAAATGCTTTATATGTTAATCAAAAAGAAGAACAAAGAGGGAGGGGGCAATATGTGTTGTGAAAATCTTTGGCAAATAAAAATAATGGTATTTAGAACGGAAAATCTTCATTCTTCAAAATATATTTAAATAAGTCTGTAAGTTATCGCGGGATATCGCGATACAGCTCTAGTTTGTGTAGTGTTCAGTCAACAGACGCAGCGGACTTTGTCTTGCTCGCTGATATGTCTTTGACTTTGTCAGAAGATGGATGATGGGATAGTCTGTGAGAAAGATGGGGTGAAAAAATCTGTGAGAAAGATGTGGGAAGTCTGAGAGAAAGGTGGGGACATTCTGTGAGGAATATGGGGGGGGGGGGAGTATGTGAGAAAGATGGTGGGAAAGTATGTGAGAAAGATGGTGGGAAACTCTGTGAGAAAGATGTGGGGAAAGTCTGTGAGAAAGATATGGGGAAAGTCTGCGAGAAAGGTGGGGAAAGTCTGTGAGGAAGATAGCGGGAAAGTCTGTGAGAAAGATGGGGACAGTCTGTGAGAAAGATGGGGAAAGTCTGTGAGAAAGGTGGGGAAAGTCTGTGAGAAAGATGGTGGGAAAGTCTGTGAGAAAGATGGTGGGAAAGTCTGTGAGAAAGATGGTGGGAAAGTCTGTGAGAAAGATGGGGGAAGTCTGTGAGGAAGATGGGGGGAAAGTCTGTGAGAAAGATGGTGGGAAAGTCTGTGAGAAAGATGGGGGAAGTCTGTGAGAAAGATGGGGGGAACGTCTGTGAGAAAGATGGGGGGGAAGTCTGTGAGAAAGATGGTGGGAAAGTCTGTGAGAAAGATGGGGGAAAGTCTGTAAGGAAGATGGGGGGAAAGTCTGTGAGAAAGATGGGGGGGAAAGTCTGTGAGAAAGATGGTGGGAAAGTCTGTGAGAAAGATGGGGGAAAGTCTGTGAGAAAGATGGTGGGAAAGTCTGTGAGAAAGATGGTGGGAAAGTCTGTAAGAAAGATGGGTGAAGTCTGTCAGGAAGATGGGGGGAAAGTGTGTGAGAAAGATGGTGGGAAAGTCTGTGAGGAAGATGGGGGAAAGTCTGTGAGAAAGATGGGGGAAAGTGTGAGAAAGATGGGGAACGTCTGTAAGAAAGATGGAAAAAGTGAGAATACGGAAAAGTCTCTGAGTCTGTTGGCGTAGAGTGGCATAGAAGTAACGCGTTCGCCTCGTGCACAGTAAAACCGAGTTTGAAGCTGGGTACAGGGGATTTTTTTTCCTCTCACTTTGCACTAGGCCTTACGGTCTGAACGTGGAGTCTTTCGGATGAGACAATAAACCGAGGTCCTGTGTGCCCATGCACTTAGCACACTTTAAACCCAGTGGCAACGAAACATTTGTCATTTGGTCAAAATTTACACACACACACACACACACACACCTCCCTCCTCATAAGCACACAAACATTATTTTCCTCTTTGGTAGAGGTTTACAAACAAACAAAAAGAAAGAAACAAAGATAAACCGTCGCCACGGGGCTAACGGTAGGGGAAGACGGGGTAAAAAGCGCATGGGCGGGTAAGAAGCCCACCCCAATTATCTCATGAAATGAAGCAAATTTCAGTCAAATTTGCCCATGACACGAATGCTCTCTCTCTCTCTGATCCATTCTTGAAAATGATTATCTTTGCAGAAATTATTTATATTGCTTTCTCACCTGGCTTTCGTTTTAGTTTATATGCATACTGTTATTTTATGTACCTTTCCTGTAGCCTATCTATTTGTGTGAATTGTTTCCCTTCTTTATGTCTTTCCTCCATTTTATCCCGTAGCCTTCTTCGTGTTCCGTTTTTTAACTGCAGGTATGAGAAATGGACAGTCCATGCAAACACGGGTACCAGTGTAATATTAATGTTCATGGTCATTCTCTCTCTCTCTCTCTCTCTCTCTCTCTCTCTCTCTCTCTCTCTCTTTCTCTCTGTCTCTCTCGCTTTCTCTCTCTCTCTCTCTCTCTCTCTCTCTCTCTCTCTCTCTCTCTCTCTCTCTCTCTCTCTCTCTCTCTCTCTCTGTATAATATATCGCATTCCAAATAATTGTCTGAATCTATTTTAACTTAATCGTTATCTAACCGTTATTGTGAATACATAATATGAAATTAACGCTGTTCCTTCGTCCATGTATCTTTTAAAATTGCAATACAAATCCTGTTTTAGCAGTTCTTGAGATTTGTATATACAAAGGAACAAATCTTTTTGGCAGTTACAATCGTTGAAACTGGGTCGTCAATTGAATTGAGTCAATGGTCATCAATCTTAAGGAAAAAGACATTATTTGCGTTAAAACGCAATAAGTATCTGTCCATTAGTTTAAGCTATGGCGATTTAAAACATTTAAGATAATTTTAACAGTTTTAACGGTTATCTTGAAAATAAATCACTACTTTATAACGAAACTTTGCAGGCATTCAATGGCGCAATCTTGATTAGTAAACAGTTTTTAAATATTGTGATTAAGTTACCAATCAAAACCCAGAAAGCACTATTTTGGTCGATTGTTCTGTTAAAAACGGTTATCTAAAGCCATATTGTACCTAGCTATTATTTGCGATAACGAGCATCGTCCTTGAGACATCTAGTCACTCGCTGCTTGATTTTTTTTATCATAAGCAGTTTGAGAGTTGATACTGAATAGATAGAAAGACCATTTGATCTCTCACAGACTGGTACAAAAGCCCACACCCTGATTCTAAAGTAGCGTCTCCCTGATGACTTGCCACAGATGAACAAGAACAGGATGAACAACATCTATAATGATAGCAAAGGTGAAAACAAAAAAAAAACAAAAACAACAATAAACTTCACAATTTTATGGATGTTTTGAAATTAAATATACCTCAGTCATTTCAATTCAAATACAGACGCCAAAGAAGGAAAAATCGATTTAACCCACACCCTTTGTTTACTATGAAATCTATCATATAGTAAAAAGCCAACTGTCCGTGTGTGTGTGTGTGTGTGTGTGTGAAAACACGCAAACGGGCCTTATAACTCCGCCGTTTTAATAATAATAATAATAGTGAATCATTTATATAGCGCATTCCTCCACCAATGTGGAGCTCTATGCGCTTAACAACAACAAAAATTAAGAAGCAACAAATTCAACAACAACACGAAATAATCGCTCACGCACATGCAAATAGGCATACACATACACACCCCACCCACACATACACGCACGTTCCGGCACATACACACACACACACTAACAACCACACACACACACACACACACACATCCCGTTACCATCACCCACCACTCACCCCACCCAAAAAACACAAAAAACAATACAAAATACAATCAGTTGAAACAAAGCATCAATACACACACAGCACACACTCTCTCTCTCCTCTCTCTCTCTCTCTCTCCTCTCTCAACAAAACTGACGTACACATTGCAGTCAACACACAGGTGAAACTAATATGGGGGGAGGGGAGTGTGTGTGTGACGACAATAGAGTCCAGAAGTAATGTGGCCTAAAGGTTGTGATGTAGCTTGAACAGGTGGGTCTTGAGAGCTGATTTGAAACATTGCAAGGACTGGATATGGCGGATTTCGCGTGGTAAGGAGTTCCAAACTGATGGGGCCGAAAAGGAAAAGGAGCGCTCACCAAACATTTTTGTTCGTGTACTAGGAACACAGAGAATTTTGGAATCTGAAGATTACCGCAATTGCCTTGATGGAGTATAGACAGAAAGCATGTCAGAAATGTAGCTAGGGGCATTTCCAGAGAAATAAGAATGACATAGAGTGGAAATGTTGTAGTCAATACGTGCTTTGATGGAAAGCCAATGAAGGGATATCAGGAGTGGTTGAACATGATGATACTTAGAGACCTTGAGGACACGTCTGGCAGCAGAGTTCTGGACTTTTTTGAAGCTTGTCAATGAGGTGTTGGGGGCAGCCATAAAAGAGTGAATTACAATAATCTAGTTTTGAGAGAACAAATGCGCAGACTAGTATTTTTAGTAGTATCTATAGACAGGAGATTGAGAATCGTACCAATGCGACGCAGCTCACGTAGTATGCTGACCGACAGAAAGTTTGAACTTGTGAGCAGAAGGAGAAAAAGGTATTTGAGTGTCACAGACCAAGATGGAATCTAGGCTTTGGGTATCGGCAAGGTTTTCTGTCCTAGATGGAGAGTGGATGCACAATCGCTTCAAATTCAAATTTTGGCTGTGAGATGCCCTCACGGTGCGATGGCAAGAATATGGCAACCAGCAAGGGAAGGCGGCCGTGTCCATTTGCGCGGTTTCGCAAATACCCGAAGAACGCGCATCCGCCGTCCCTACCTCTCGGAGCCCGTTCAAACTCCGGCCGTTTTTTCTTCCCTGTCTGGCAATTTGGCCAGGAAGATGACCGGGGACGGGTAACTATCCGTGTGCCACAACCGGAAAGCGAAGCGAATTGGTTCATGAGGAACGCCCACGCGCTAGATGCCGCTCTTCATCCTTTTCCACAAAGAACTCCGCGGCGCCGTTCTACACACACCCACCTTAACCACGAATCGCGTCGCCAAAATTTTGCTGTCCAGCAGGCTTGCTATGACCCGGGCAAAGCATGGCAGGAATTTTGAACAGCATCTGTTCATAAATGCGCGCGAAAAGCACCAATTTACAGTTTTGGATTGCCTGCACTGCTGGCAATACACTGCCCAAACAACCCCAGTAACAACCGCGATTTTCACAGTTGTGGGGGTTGGGGGGGGGTTCGTTGCGTTTTTTCCTTTCCGTATTATTAGGTTTAGGGATAGTGTTAGGGTAATTCCAAAAAGGTTATTAACTAAAAATGTTCCTAAATACAGCTTGTATGGATGGTAGGAAAAGGCAATAACCGGAAAAAATAGAATTAACCGAGAAATCGGTAGGTGAGGGGGGGGGGGCACATCTTGCAGATAAGTCCTCTGAGCGAAAGTAATGTGGGAGGGGGGGGGTAGGTGTAAGGAGGAGATGTTTGTGTGGTGTGTGGTGTGTGTGTGTGTGTGTTGTGTGTATGTGTTTGTGTGTGTGCGAGAGTTTGTGAGTGCGTGAGTGTGTGTGTGTGTGTTGTGTTTGTGTGTGTTGTGTTGTGTGTGTGTTTGGTGTTGTTGTGTGGAGTGTGTGTGTGTTGTAGTGGTATATGTATATGGTGCGTGGCCTGCGTGGGTGTGAGGTGGTTGTGTGTATGTGTCTGTCTCTTAGGCATGTGGGTGAGCGATTATTTGTTTTGGGGGTTGTTGAATTTCTTGCTGTTTTAAATTTTGTTGTTAGTTAAGCGCATAGAGCAAATATAGAGGGTGGTACCCCACCCCCCGCCCCCCCCCCCCCACCCATCCCCCCCCCAAGGGATACAGGTAGGGGGATGTTCTTCTCCGTAAATAGTTCCCCCACCTTCTTGAAGTTCTTTGCTTATACACCTCTTATCTGTCTCTCTTTGATTCTGCCCTTTCCCTGTGCTTCTGTTACTACTATATTTTCTCTGCCTTTCCGTCCATTCTCCT
>CM065708.1:31203018-31208018 GCA_017654935.2 Phymorhynchus buccinoides
CCCCCCCCTTGTCCACACCACCCACCCTGTCCTTCCGTTCAGCATAGGACAATTGAGTAAACTGATGTAGTAAGTAGTACATTATTTATGTTTCACACTAACATTTTACCATTTATTTTCTGTCACCTCCTTTGTGTGTGTTCGTCGCGTGTGTTTATAGTTTGGTGCTACTGGTCCTGTTATTGGTGGTGTGTGTGTGTTTTTGGGTGTGTGTGTGTGTGGGTTTGTGTGTGTGTGCACGCGTGCGAGCTTGAAAGTAAAAAGACAGAAAATTGTGTGTGTTTGTGTGTATGCTCATGTGCTACTGCAGAATTTGTCATGTGTGTTCGTTTGGGGGTAAGTGGTTGCATGCATTCTATATGTTTGCGAAGGATAGCGAAGGATGCTTTTAGAAACAAGAGGAATGCATACTCTATTAATTGGCGTACATGGCCTGTATAGGGTATAAGGCCTGGGTTTTTAACCCTTTCATGCTGATATCGCATTACCGCACCACACTGATACCATTGTCACTAAAAGGTCATGAAATTAGGGTCTCTTATCCAATTACCTTATGTTGTTACTTTTGGGAGATTGTTGGATTAAACTTAAATTGACTTGATCTTTGTTAAGTGATGCATATAAAAAATTTTTTCCAGATTATAGATTGTGTCCACACATCAAGTGCACAGCCTAATATATGCTCCACTTCCCTTTGCCTTTAAGCGACTTTAAAACAATTATAAATGTAACTGTTTTGTGATGCGCATGGGTGCTTCTACAAAATCATGGAAAACCTGAAAGGCAGGGATCCAGAGGCTGCCTAGTCACCTACTCCCCAGCAGGGAACAGACAGCTTCTCTGTTGCAGTATGAGGTGTTGGGGAGGGGGGGGGGGGGGGGGGGGTGTCATTGTCCCGTGAATAAAAAAATGCAGGTTGCTTCACGACCATTTAAAATTCATTACATGCAATAAAATAAAATAAATATTCATATATTTTGTCATAATTATGTAACAGTATATATTTTGCTATGTAAGCGCCTGCTGTGTTTGGTGATCATTGCTTGAAATGTTCAAGTCTAAGCCATAATTTATTTCGTTATTTAGTCATTCTTGTCTTCGTATACATATAATTGTGGTCATTTTGATTTTTTTTATAAAATCACATAAAAACATGCATATAGTTTGTTCGAGTTGTGATTGTAGGTGCATGGCAATTACATTATCATAGGGGCAATGCTTAGCATTTGCATGTGTGCATGCTTGCTAAGTTTGGTGCTTATGTAATTACATTTGCAACTCTAACCTTTCTTTTTTCAATCTAGTAGTAATAAGTTGTCAGACATTTTGAATATATTTGCAAATAAATATGCATATAAAAAAAAATGTTGTCATGATTGTCTAAAACGTCGTGAAATGTTTACAAGTGTACATGCATGTCAAGTTTGGTGCTTATATAATTAAATTTGAAACTTTAAACTTTAACTCTTTTCATGTGGCAGCCATAACACCAGTTGACTGGCAGCCAGTTTTAATTTATTTAAGAATATAAATATGAATATAATTGATCATGATTGTGTAACATCATGTATTAACCATTTACAAGTGTCAATGTATGCCAAATGCTGTGCTTATAACCTTAAATTGTTTTATAAGGTAGTCATAACTGAAAACGTTGACGAACATTTTGAATTGATTAAAAAAGCACTTATAAATGTACATATTTTGTCATAATTGCATAACAGGTTTTATTTTGTATCTACGTGTGTGCTTCTGAGCCAAATTTAGTGCTTATAATATAATATTTGCATCCTATTAAACTCGATTCTTTTTATGTGGTAGACCGATGGCGGCCATTTTGAATTTTTAATAAAATCAACATAGCCAAAAAAATCTTTAACTGCCCCTGTATCTATAATTGTTTAATACCCAAAGCCAATCACCTGTACCAAATTTCATGCTTGTAGCACGAAAATGCACGGGTTTGGACACTACTTGCCCAGCTAGGTGTGTAGGCCTTTGTCATGTGTGTACGTGGGTGATGCCGGTGGCAATGATGAGAGCTGTGCGCGAACTTGTTAAAGAGACAGGTAGACGGACTCTCTGTGTGTCAGGTGTGTGTGTGTGTGTGTGTGTGTGTTCTGTGTTGCGTGTGCGTGCGTGATCCCCCAGTTGTGCGTGCGTTGGCGTGCTGTGCCCGTGTTGCGTGTGCGTGTGTGCGTGCGCGTGTGTGCGAGTGCGCGTGTGTGTGTATGCGCGCGTATGTGTGTGAGTGCATGCGTCCCTGTGTGCGTGACTGCGTGAATGTGCGTGCGTCTGCATGTGCGTGTTGTTCTTGTTCTTCAGTTTAACGTCCTTCCACTAAAAGTGATTCAGACAGTATTATAATGCGTAGTGTTTTGTACCGGCTGGGTTACTGGCGATCCATTTAAAAAAAATTAAACATAAGGAAGAGCTCTCCCAGAAAGTCCAATGGGTACGTGTGGCTAAGAAATCCCCCTAAATTGCAGGACCTCATACTGTCTGTCTGTCTGTCTCTCTCTCTCTCTCTCTCTCTCTCTCTCGTCTCTCTCTCTCTCTCTCTCTCTCTCTCCTCTCTCTCTCTCTCTTCTCTCTCTCTCTCTCTCTCTCTCTCTCTCTCTTGTCTCGTTGTACCACCACCACCCACCCCTCGCCTCTCTCTCTCAGTATATGCATATACGCACACACACAGACACACGCGACATGCATACACACACACGCATGCATGCACTCATACACACAAACACAAGCGCGCATACGCATGCACGCGTGTGTGTACAAAATGGTAGCTCAAACTGAAAAAATAAAGTTTCAACAGTCGATCTGTCGATCATTATATTAATGCTTACAAATAGGCCTGTGTAAAGCCTAGTTCTGCTCAAGTATTAATAAAAGTGATAATTCAATTTTTGAAATTAATACTAATCTCTAACCTGACTTGAATAGCACTATTTTTTTATTCTTTTGTCTCAAGAAATGCTTTACACGCGCACATACGCATCCACGAACACAATATACTCATATGCACACGCACGCACACTCAAAACATTAATACATGTGTGTGTGCACTTTTGTTTGCTTTGTTGCATGCTTGCGTACACACATACGGAGGCAAACATGCACACGCATAGAAAGAACATTCATGGAAACAAAATTAAGGAATCAGTCCCCAATAACATTTATTATAGTTATACCCACATCTCCCCACTCCTTCCCAGGTCTCTCTTTTGCTCTGTGTTTGCTGTCTGGTTGTACCCCGAACCCCCACCTATCTCTCTTTGTTTTGTGCATTATCCCCTTCATATGGGGCTTATGGCCTTTCCTTGAATAAAGCATCGTTGACGTTCTCTCTCTCTCTCTCTCTCTCTCTCTCTCTCTCTCTCTCTCTCTCTCTCTCTCTCTCTCTCTCTCTCTCTCTCTCTCTCTCTCTCTCTCTCTCATTGCTTCTGGCTAATGGAAATCATAAGCTAGGCTATGTACATACTTATGCCTATAAAGCTTGGAAAGATACACTCAAAGAATGATAGCAATATGCTTTTATAATGATGGTATCTGCTTTTAAATTCTACGTTTACGTAAACTCTGATTTGTTTGGGCCCGTGGCCTAGCAAATTAAATTATTTCATACTTCAGATCCCCACCCCACCTCTCTCTCTCTCTCTCTCTCTCTCTCTCTCTCTCTCTCTCTCTCTCTCTCTCTCTCTCGCGCTTCTCTCTCTCTCTCTCTCTCTCTCTCTCCCTTTATCAATATCGGCTGACTCTGTCTCGTGTGATCTCTTTGCAGATCTCTCTCCATTCTAGTGCATCAAACCTGTCTTCGATTCAAACCTCTCTTCAGTCAGCTGTGCATGATGTTTCTGATTGGTGTAACCAAAACCTTATGGTCCTCCATCCTAAAAAAACCCAAAAGCATGTTAATTACCTCAAGACAAAAACATCAAATAGAACCTCTAATTTTAAATGTTTATATTAATGACAATGCCATAGACCAAGTACGCGAGCACCGAGTCCTGGGAGTGATAATAGATGACGAACTAAAATGGCAACTCCATATTGAAAAGATGACACATAAACTTGATCGCAGCTTATTCCTACTAAAAAAAACTTACACCCTTCATGGATACAGACGCACGCACGATGTTTTTTTCATGCCCACTGTCTCTCCCACATTAATTACGCATCAATAGTCTGGGACTCTGCTGCTAATTGTCACCTATTAAAACTCAATTATATGCACAAAAGGGGAGCTAAAATAATCCTTCCTGATCCTGAACTCAGTACAGCAGAAAAACAAACCCAGTTAAACATACTTCCACTGCAATCACAGCTTAGCTATAATAAAGCCATTCTCATGTACACAGTACACTATGACTTAGCTCCACAATACCTGAAAAATCTACTTACACCAGCCTCACATCGCTATGGTTCAAGTAACTATATTCTACCACACACAAGAATAGATAAATTCAAGTCAAGTTTTACCTTCTCGGGTTCCTCCATATGGAATTCCCTTCAATCCGACATTAGAGTATGCTCCTCTATCTCAACCTTCAAAACGAGTCTCCGAGAGACACTTACATTCGACCCTCCATGATTTTGTTTTCTTCTTATTTTTCTCTTTTTGTTTTTCTTCATATATCCCGATACGCTATATTGCTAATTACGATGTTATGTATTTCACATCACTCTGTTTGCTTACTATTCTCCAACAATGTGCTAAAATCAATGTTTAAATTGTCTGCACTCTATTGCTAATTGCTACCGGTTTCATACCATAGGCTGCATTAGTTTGCCCTGTTCTAACATGTATAGTTCTTTTATACGTGCTTCAACATATATCTGTGTGTATGTGCATGTATTCTTGCGTGTGCCGCGCGCACGTGCAGGTGTGTGCGTGTATGGTTACACGCATGTATGCTCGCACAAGTATTAACAACTATACATGCGCGTATGTAATTCTATAAATTCGTATTTTAACCTGTCTTTATCACAATACCTGC
>CM065708.1:31213018-31262111 GCA_017654935.2 Phymorhynchus buccinoides
TCTTCCCGTTGAGCCCATAGCCAGTCACTCTGGGTAAGAGTTGGTCCAGGACCGAAAAAAAAACCTCACCTCCGATGGGATTCGAACCCGTGACTTCCCATTACACTTCAGCCCTGATCAGTATCTGTGTGCATGGGAATTGAAAACTCATGCATGGCATTGCCCATTTCATGAAATAGGCAAACGGCTTGCTCATTTCATGAAATGAGCAATTTCACGGATTGGGCGTAACATATGTACTGGTACAGTGCTACTTTAATAGCTTTACTGTCTATGCGTTGTACTCGTTTTAATAATGTCTGAGAAGCCTGAACTCCCTGTCCGTAAGTCAGTTTTGATCGAACCAGACTGGTGACAAGATGTACGAGTGTTTGAGTATCTTGACCCATGACTGTGCACTAATTATTTTCTATAAAGTTAGCCGTTGTCTTACTTTGTTTATAAGATGTTCAATATGGCATCGCCAGTTTAAGTTATGAGTGAAATAGACACCTACGAATGTTACATTAATTCCCTTTGCAAGGAGCTCAAAGCGCTGAACAAAGACCTAAACACTAGCATACAGAGAAATAGAGGTGGGGGGGAAAAACGGTTTCAACCGAAAAACCGGTCCTGAAATTC
The DNA here is from genome assembly GCA_017654935.2 of Phymorhynchus buccinoides. Taxonomy (NCBI): domain Eukaryota; kingdom Metazoa; phylum Mollusca; class Gastropoda; order Neogastropoda; family Raphitomidae; genus Phymorhynchus; species Phymorhynchus buccinoides. Next base: position 31,213,640 of record CM065708.1, read on the forward strand.
CGCGGTTCGAAAAACCGGTTCGAGTTGCTTGTGAACCGGTTTTTTTAACTGCAAACTGAAAGTAAGTTTCTCTTAGAATAACGCATTCTTTTCGAAGAACAACACTGAATCTGAGCGCAGATTGGGTGTTTGTAAACCAAGAGTAGCTGTTTCTAGTTGTCAGGTGTTGTAAGGAGCAAGTATGGCCAATGATTAGGCCTACACTACAGTAACGAACATTTGGAGGCATTTTCTCTTGGGGAAAAATTCGAAAGAGTGCTGAAGTGATTGTAGAAAGTACTGCTTTGTGCTTGCAATGTGGCAGTGCGATCAATCGGGGTAGTGGAACAACTAACATGACTAATCACCAAGAGAACTGTGAAGGGAACAACAATAAAACAATGTCTTTTTAAGTTTATTTCATTTCATTTCTATAAATTCTTATGCTAAGAAGATGAGCAAATATGTTCGAAAATATTTTGATCTGCACATACACACACGCACACGCACACGCACACGCACACACACGCACGCACGCACACACAGACGCTCTCACACACACGCGCACACAGACACAGACACACATAGACACATACAGACACACAGAGACACACACACACACACACACACACACACACACACACACACACACACACACACACACACACACGCACACGCGCGCGCGCGCGCGCGCGCGCGCGCGCGCACGCGCACGCACACACACGCACACGCACACACATACACACACACACACACACACACACACAAACACACACACACACACAAACACACGCACGCACGCGCGCGCGCTGTACCACCATCCTTCACACTCCAACTGCCATAACATTATGACGTTTTGTTTTTGCTTTGGTTTAATTATTTTCCCTATGATTATTATATTTTTCAACTACACCCCTACCCTCACCTTCCTTTGACACGGGCAGATGGCCCCGTCATTAAAATGTTTGTTGGAGTTGAGCTGAGTTTTTAGTTGAGTGTGTGTGTATGTGTGTGCGCGCGCGTGAGTGAATATTCTGACAAATAAATATGTTTGCATAGGTGAAACTACTGATGCGAGTACTGGTTAATAAAAAACGGTTCGAAAAGACCGGTTCGGAGAGAAAAAAACGGTTAGAAAATTTGAACCGGTTCTCAACTCTACAGACAAACATACACATTAACGACAAGACAATAATAATAATAGTAATAATACTGAATATTTATATAGCGCTTTACTCCCTTTGCAGGGAGCTCAAGGCGCTTTACATGGACAATAAAACACAAATAAGTTAACATTATACACATACGACTCTACAATCAAATCAAATATACCTAAAATAACATTTAAACAAAGCCCTGTTCATAACCACAACATTTGAAACAATATTACAATGTTATAAGAAAAGAAACAAAATTGCTAGGGAAATAAAAGTTAATTTCGTCATCTCCTCTGTTGGCCCCACTATTTCATTATTTGATTAACCAAACTTTCTTTCGATGCTTACCAGTTTGTTCTGTGTTGTATGTTGTTTATGTGTAACATAATTATTCAAGGTTAGAAGGCTATGCCACTCTTGGACATGTGTTGATTTGTTTGTATGTTGTCCTCTCCACCATTGTTGATGTGTACTGTGTGGGTGGAGGATCATAAAGGCGAGCTTGGCGCATTCTTTTTTAAGAATGACTAGCGCAACGCCTAGTACTGGCAATGCATCATACTGGTAACACCTAGTAACGGTAACGGCAAGTACTGGTAACGCTGAGTACAGCAAATTTGAAGCGATTCAGTTAAGAAACGGCGGAGTTATAAGGCCCCGTTTCCAGTTGGCGCTGCTCTGAGAGTGACGGATTCTGCCGATTCTCTTCAAATTTGCTGCCCAGGCCATAGCAAGCCTGACAGCAAATTTGAATCCATTCTATGCGTGAAAAGGTGAAGCAGCGTATAGCGCGCGCGTTTCTGAACCGATTCACTTCCGGTTTGGCACAACGATAGTCACCGTCCCCGGTCATCTACCTGCCAAATTCGAATGCAATCGATCCAGAAACACCGGAGCTACGGGCGCCGAAAGGCCGTCGGATGCGCGTTTCGCGCATTTGCCGAACCGCGCAAATGACACGGCCACCTCGGTTGCCGTTGCCATCGCCCCGTTAGGGCTCACAGCAAATTTGAAGCGAATCGATCAAAAAACGGCGGACTTATAAGGCCCGTTTCGTGTTTCAGACACACACACACACACACACACACACACACACACACAGACACACACACACACACACACACACACGGACAGTTGGCTTTTTACTATATGATGCTTTGCTTGTCTCACTTTGGTTCTGACCCACGCACTGCTAGGTGAATGGTATCGTAATCGTGGATTGGCCACTATGATTTTCATGATTCAAATCGAAAACCAGTTGTTTGCCTTTTTTTAAATTGAGGGCTACATAATTATGTCTAGAAGGGTTTTTATAACCTATTTTTCCTTCATTGGCGTCTGTATTTTCATTTTGAGGGTAGGGTTAGTTAGGTAACCGAAAAACTTAGATTTTATTTTTATTTTTGTTGTTTCTCTTTCGTTATGTAAATAACGGATCAAACTACCCCCAGACACCAAACAAACGTACTTTGTACCCTTAAATATTTAGAAAGACTAGCGCAACGCCCCGTACTGGTAACGCCTAGTACCGGTAATGCCTAGTACAGGTAACGCCAAGTACTGGTAATTCTGAGTACCGGTTTCGTTGGGTCCGTGAAATATTATATTTTTATTTTTGTGGCTGAAAACCCAATTTTTAGACCCCTACTACTTTCAAGGCCTACCGATCTCCATGACCTTGACCGTGACCTTGATCGGTATGCAATCATCAGAAAAACCGTAAGCCAAAGTACCTACATGCCAAGTTTGAAGTCCCTAAGACCAACGGTGTGGACATTATAGCCCCTTAAATATTTTCGGTTTTCAAGGTCATACACCAAGGTGAAGGTCACAACGGCAATAATTTATGCATGGATGCCTTCCTCTCATGGTGACACGCCACCACACAAAATTGGACACAATTTGGTGAAGCGGTTCGGGAGATATGCGTGGGACAGAAAACCACAATTATTAGACCCCTACCACTTTCAAGGCATACCGATCTCCCTGATCTTGACCTTGACCTTCATTGGTACGCCATCAGCAGAACGGCCATAAGGGAAAGTACCTCCATGCCAAGTTTGAAGACTCTAGGACCTGCGGTGTGGAAGTTATGGCCCCGTAACGGTTTTCGGTTTTCAAGGTCATACGCCAAGGTCAAGGTCAGGGCGGCAAAAAGTTTTGCGCGGATGCCTTCCTCTCATGGGGACACACAACCACACAAAATTTGAAGCGATTCGGTCAAGCGGTTCGGGAGATCCTTGGGACAGACAGAAAAGAACAAACAAACAAACAAAAAAAGGAAACAAATCTAAACGAAAACATACTCCTTTGCGATCGTAGATCGGCAAAGGACTAAAAGGAAAAACGAACTGAAAGCCTACTTAGTTAAACCAGAGAGGTTCTTAATCTGTGGTTCAACCATTGTAGCTCCGTTTTAATAAATCTGGGGACCCACAACTAAAACAAAAAAAGCATTAATTCTTCTCCATGAACACCCCCCACTGTACCCCACCCCCAACCATCCCCGTCCCCCCCATCCCCCCTTGAACACCCCCCACCACACCCTCCACCATCCCCTCCATCAGCCCCCCTCCCCTCACCAGCCCCCCTCCCCCCACCAGTCCCCCTCCAGCCCCACTCCCCCCTCCAGCCCCCGTCCTCCGTCTGGAGCAGGCACAGAGGCAGACAGACAGACAGACAGACAGACAGAGAGAGAGAGAGAGAGAGAGAAGAGAGAGAGAGAGAGAGAGACAGACAACAGAGAGAGACAGACAGACAGAGAGAGAGACACATACACATACAGAGACATGAGACACAGAGAGAGAGACAGACAGACAAATACAGAGAGAGAGAGAGACAGAGAGACACAGAGACAGAGACAGACAGACAGTGACGCGCGCGCCCCCGCCCCCCTGAAATGTAGTGGGGGTGGGCACATCTTGACCTATCACAGAAAGAGTGTTTCATAATCATTTGTAAATACAAAGATTGTGGGAACAATACTGGAGGCAATGCCCGGAGGCAGTGCTAAACCAGTAAAGTCCCGATTTTTTAATAATACAGATACGTGTAGTCTCATCCCGGTGTAATCGCCACTGCCCCCCCCCCCCCACCCACCATCCCCCCACCACCCACCACCCCACCGGTTTGGCACAGGGATCGTCCCCGTCCCCGTCATCTACCTTCCAAATTCGAAGAAGAAGTACCTAGCGAGACAGACAGACAGAAAGACAGACAAAGAGCAAAGAGGACAACTGCTGTTCCGGTTGGATGAGTGAACATTAATTTTGTTTAACGTCCTCCGCCCGCGGAGCAGGCACAGAGACAGACACAGACAGACAGACAGAGATTAACCGAGAAATGTAGGGGGTTGGCACATCTTGACCTATACCAGAAAGTGTTTCATAATGATTTAAACTTTGACCGCGCGCCCCCCCCCCCCCCCCCCCCCCCCCCCCTCCTATCCCCCTGCTAACATCACTTTTTTTTCGACTCAGGCTATAGAGAGAGTTGTAGTTCTTCTTCTTCTTCTTCGTTATTCTTTTTCTTCGGTCGTTCAGGCATGTTCCTGTCAATTATGAACGTAGATGCATCATGCTGCTGTTATGCGCCCAAGTAAGCATAATTAGGCCCATCATGTCTGACTGGCAGTGAAAGATCTTTCCTTTGACCTTCTTTGAGCCAGTCTCAAACACACGAAAGTGAAATTTTCGGTTTTACATTTCCAAGAAGAAGGCAGCATTTCACCTTCCAAGAAAATGGATCACAAACGTGTAAGGTCTTTCATTTCAGGGGGGGGGGGTTCACTTTGACCTCGCGCACGCAGAGAGAGAGAGAGAGAGAGAGTACTTCTTCTTCTTCTTCGTCTTCTAAGTTCTTGTTCTTGGATCGTTCAGGCATGTTTCTGTCAATTACGAACGTAGATGCATCATGCTGCTGTTATGCGCCTAAGTAAGAATAATTAGGCCCAGCATGTCTGACTTCGGGTAAAGGAAATCTTTTTGAAAGTATTTCTTGAAAAAAGGCAGGATAATTTCTGTCAATTACGAACGTAGATGCATCATGCTGCTGTTATGCACCTAAGTAAGAATAATTAGGCCCAGCATGTCTGACTTTGGCTAGAGGAAATCTTTTTGAAAGTATTTCTTGAAAAAAGGCAGGAGAATGGACCGGAAAGGCAGAAATATAGTAGATAACAGCATGCACAGGGAAAAGGCAGAATCAAAGAGACTGACAGATAAGAGGTAGTTATAAGCACAGAACTTCCAGAAGGTGGGGGAACTATTTGTACGGAAGACATCCCCCCCCTACCTGTATCCCTGGGGGGGGGGGGGGGGGGTCTACCACCCCTATATTCGCTCTATGCGCTTAACAACAACAAAAATTAAAAAGCAAGAAATTCAACAACAAAACAAATAATCGCTCACACACATGCTAATAAGCATACACATACACACACCACCCCCACCCACGCAGGCACGCACATATACATATACACACACACACACACACACACACACACACACACACACACACACACACACACACACACACACACACACACACTCGCGCGCGCGCACGCACACGCACACGCACACACACACACACACACACACACACACACACACACACACACACACACATCTCCTCCCTACACCTACCCCCTCCCCACATTTACTTGATCAGGGACTTATCTGCAAGATGTGCCCCCCCCCCCCCTCCCCTACCTATCTCGGTTAATTCTATTTTTCTGTTATTGCCTTTCCTACCATACATAAAGCTGTATTTTAGGAACATTTTTAGTTAATAACCTTTTTGGAATACTAACCCTATCCCTAACCCTATAAGACGGAAAAACGCAACGAACCACAACTGTGAAATCGCGGTGTACTGCAGTGTATTGCAGTGCAGCAAAACTGTAAATTGGTGCTTTTCGCGCGCATTTATGAACAGATGCTGTTCAAATTTCCTGCCATGCTTTGCCCGGGTCATAGCAAGCCTGACAGCAAATTTTAGGCGATTCGGTTAAGAAACGGCGGAGTTATTTGTGAAAAGGTGAAGCGGCATCTAGCGCGGGCGTTTCTGAACCGATTCGCTTCCGGTTTGGCACACGGATAGTCCCCGGCCCCGGTCATCTTCCTGCCAAATTGCCAGAAACGCCGGAGATACGGGCACCGAGAGGCCGGCGGATGCGCGTTTTCGCGTATTTGCGAAACCGCGCAAATGACACGGCCGCCTTGGTTGCCATTGCCATCGCCCCGTGAGGGCTCACAGCAAATTTGAAGCGATTCATCCACTCTCCATCTAGAAAACTTCCGTACCCAAAGCCTGATTCCATCTCTGTCTGTGACACTCAAATACCTTTTTCTCCTTCTGCTAGAAATCTTGGCTTCCACATCTCTCAAGATATGAGTGTTGACTCACAAGTTCAAACTATCTGTCGGTCAGCATACTGTGAGCTGCGTCGCATTGGTACGATTCGCCATCTCCTGTCTATAGATACTACTAAAATACTAGTCTGCGCTTTTGTTCTCTCTAAACTAGATTATTGTAATTCACTCTTGTATGGCTGCCCCCAACACCTCATTGACAAGCTTCAAAAAGTCCAGAACTCTGCTGCCAGACTTGTCCTCAAGGTCTCTAAGTATCATCATGTTCAACCACTCCTGATATCCCTTCATTGGCTTTCCATCAAAGCACGTATTGACTACAAAATTTCCACTCTATGTCATTCTTATTTCTCTGGAAATGCCCCTAGCTACATTTCTGACATGCTTTCTGTCTATGCTCCATCAAGGCAATTGCGGTCATCTTCAGATTCCAAAATTCTCTGTGTTCCTAGTACACGAACAAAAATGTTTGGTGAGCGCTCCTTTTCCTTTTCGGCCCCATCAGTTTGGAACTCCTTACCACGCGAAATCCGCCATATCCAGTCCTTGCAATGTTTCAAATCAGCTCTCAAGACCCACCTGTTCAAGCTACATCACAACCTTTAGGCCACATTACTTCTGGACTCTATTCTCACACACACACACTCCCCTCCCCCCATATTAGTTTCACTGTGTGTTGACTGCAATGTGTACGTCAGCTTTGTTGCGAGAGAGAGAGAGAGAGAGAGAGAGAGAGAGAGAGTGTGTGTGTGTGTGTATTGATGCTTTGTTCAACTGATTGTATTTTGTATTGTTTTTTGTTTTTTTGGGTGGGGTGAGTGGTGGTGATGGTAACGGTGTGTGTGTGTGTGTGTGTGTGTGTGTATGTGTGTGTATGTGTATGTGCCGGTACGTGCGTGTATGTGTGGGTGGGGTGTGTATGTGTATGCCTATTTGCATGTGCGTGAGCGATTATTTCGTGTTGTTGTTGAATTTGTTGCTTCTTAATTTTTGTTGTTGTTAAGCGCATAGAGCTCCACATTGGTGGAGGAATGCGCTATATAAATGATTCACTATTATTATTATTATTAAAACGGCGGAGTTATAAGGCCCGTTTCGTGTTTCACACACACACACACACACACACACGGACAGTTGGCTTTTTACTATATGATGATTTCATAGTAAACAAAGGTGTGGTTAAATCGACATTTCCTTCTTTGGCGTCTGTATTTGAATTGAAATGACTGAGGTATATTTAATTTCAAAACATCCATAAAATTGTGAAGTTTATTGTTGTTTTTGTTTTTGTTTTCACCTTTGCTATCATTATAGATGTTGTTCATCCTGTTCTTGTTCATCTGTGGCAAGTCATCAGGGAGACGCTACTTTAGAATCAGGGTGTGGGCTTTTGTACCAGTCTGTGAGAGATCAAATGGTCTTTCTATCTATTCAGTATCAACTCTCAAACTGCTTATGATAAAAAAAATCAAGCAGCGAGTGACTAGATGTCTCAAGGACGATGCTCGTTATCGCAAATAATAGCTAGGTACAATATGGCTTTAGATAACCGTTTTTAACAGAACAATCGACCAAAATAGTGCTTTCTGGGTTTTGATTGGTAACTTAATCACAATATTTAAAAACTGTTTACTAATCAAGATTGCGCCATTGAATGCCTGCAAAGTTTCGTTATAAAGTAGTGATTTATTTTCAAGATAACCGTTAAAACTGTTAAAATTATCTTAAATGTTTTAAATCGCCATAGCTTAAACTAATGGACAGATACTTATTGCGTTTTAACGCAAATAATGTCTTTTTCCTTAAGATTGATGACCATTGACTCAATTCAATTGACGACCCAGTTTCAACGATTGTAACTGCCAAAAAGATTTGTTCCTTTGTATATACAAATCTCAAGAACTGCTAAAACAGGATTTGTATTGCAATTTTAAAAGATACATGGACGAAGGAACAGCGTTAATTTCATATTATGTATTCACAATAACGGTTAGATAACGATTAAGTTAAAATAGATTCAGACAATTATTTGGAATGCGATATATTATACAGAGAGAGAGAGAGAGAGAGAGAGAGAGAGAGAGAGAGAGAGAGAGAGAGAGAGAGAGAGAGAGAGAGAGAGAGAGAGAGAGAGAGAGAGAGAGAGAGAGAGAGAGAGAGAGAGAGAGAGAGAGAGAGAGAGAGAGAGAGAGAGAGAGAATGACCATGAACATTAATATTACACTGGTACCCGTGTTTGCATGGACTGTCCATTTCTCATACCTGCAGTTAAAAAACGGAACACGAAGAAGGCTACGGGATAAAATGGAGGAAAGACATAAAGAAGGGAAACAATTCACACAAATAGATAGGCTACAGGAAAGGTACATAAAATAACAGTATGCATATAAACTAAAACGAAAGCCAGGTGAGAAAGCAATATAAATAATTTCTGCAAAGATAATCATTTTCAAGAATGGATCAGAGAGAGAGAGAGCATTCGTGTCATGGGCAAATTTGACTGAAATTTGCTTCATTTCATGAGATAATTGGGGTGGGCTTCTTACCCGCCCATGCGCTTTTTACCCCGTCTTCCCCTACCGTTAGCCCCGTGGCGACGGTTTATCTTTGTTTCTTTCTTTTTGTTTGTTTGTAAACCTCTACCAAAGAGGAAAATAATGTTTGTGTGCTTATGAGGAGGGAGGTGTGTGTGTGTGTGTGTGTGTGTGTGTAAATTTTGACCAAATGACAAATGTTTCGTTGCCACTGGGTTTAAAGTGTGCTAAGTGCATGGGCACACAGGACCTCGGTTTATTGTCTTATCTGAAATACTCCACGTTCAGACCATAGGCCTAGTGCAGAGTAAGAGGAAAAATCCCCTGTACCCAGCTTCAAACTCGGTTTTACTGTGCACGAGGCGAACGCGTTACTTCTATGCCACTCTACGCCAACAGACTCAGAGACTTTTCCGTATTCTCACTTTTTCCATCTTTCTTACAGACGTTCCCCATCTTTCTCACACTTTCCCCCATCTTTCTCACACTTTCCCCTATCTTCCTCACAGACTTTCCCACCATCTTTCTCACACACTTTCCCCCCATCTTCCTCACAGACTTCACCCATCTTTCTTACAGACTTTCCCACCATCTTTCTCACAGACTTTCCCCCCATCTTCCTTACAGATTTCCCCCATCTTTCTCACAGACTTTCCCACCATCTTTCTCACAGACTTTCCCCCCATCTTTCTCACAGACTTTCCCCCCATCTTCCTCACAGACTTCCCCCATCTTTCTCACAGACTTTCCCACCATCTTTCTCACAGACTTTCCCCCCATCTTTCTCACAGACTTTCCCCCCATCTTTCTCACAGACTTTCCCCCCATCTTTCTCACAGACTTTCCCACCATCTTTCTCACAGACTTTCCCCCCATCTTCCTTACAGACTTCCCCCATCTTTCTCACAGACTTTCCCACCATCTTTCTCACAGACTTTCCCACCATCTTTCTCACAGACTTTCCCACCATCTTTCTCACACTTTCCCCACCTTTCTCACAGACTTTCCCCATCTTTCTCACAGACTTTCCCCATCTTTCTCACAGACTTTCCCGCCATCTTCCTCACAGACTTTCCCCACCTTTCTCGCAGACTTTCCCCATATCTTTCTCACAGACGTTCCCCACATCTTTCTCACAGAGTTTCCCACCATCTTTCTCACATACTTTCCCACCATCTTTCTCACATACTCCCCCCCCCCCCATATTCCTCACAGAATGTCCCCACCTTTCTCTCAGACTTCCCACATCTTTCTCACAGATTTTTTCACCCCATCTTTCTCACAGACTATCCCATCATCCATCTTCTGACAAAGTCAAAGACATATCAGCGAGCAAGACAAAGTCCGCTGCGTCTGTTGACTGAACACTACACAAACTAGAGCTGTATCGCGATATCCCGCGATAACTTACAGACTTATTTAAATATATTTTGAAGAATGAAGATTTTCCGTTCTAAATACCATTATTTTTATTTGCCAAAGATTTTCACAACACATATTGCCCCCTCCCTCTTTGTTCTTCTTTTTGATTAACATATAAAGCATTTGAGTGAACTGACAAACTGCCATTTTTTTTTTATGAACCACTAGCGCAAATCCGAGTACCGGTAACGCCTAATAACGGTAACGCCTAGTAACGGTAACGATGAGCTGAGTACTGGTAACCCTGAGTACAACAAATTTGAAGCGATTCGGTTAAGAAACGGCGGAGCTATAAGGCCCCGTTTCCCGTTGGCGCTGCTCTGAGAGTGACGCGCTCTCCCGATTCTCTTCAAATTTGCTGCTAGGCTTTGCCCCGGCCACAGCAAGCCTGACAGCAAATTTGAAGCGATTCGGTTAAGAAACGGCAGAGTTATAAGGCCCCGTTTTCTGTTGGCTCTGCTCTGAGAGTGACGCGTTCTCCCTAGTAACGGTAACGCCAAGTACTGGTAACGCTGAGTACAGCAAATTTGAAGCGATTCGGTTAAGAAACGGCGGAGTTATAAGGCCCCGTTTTCCGTTGTCGCTGCTCTGAGAGTGACGCGCTCTTCCGATTCTCTTCAAATTTGCTGCCATGCTTTGCCCCGGCCACAGCAAGCCTGACAGCGAATTCGAAGCGATTCGGTCGAAAAACGGCGGAGTTATAAGGCCCGTTTTGTGTTTCAGACAGACAGACAGACACACACACACACACACACACACACACAGTTTTTATGATATGATTACTTTTGTGTCTCTCCCTCCTCTTCATCCCGTTCTACTACCCACCGCAGTTGGTTAGCCCGGTGTTCTACTATTCAAAGTTGCAGATTGGACATTATATTAACATTCAACCATTATATTAATGGCCCTGAAATCTCTCTCTCTCTCTCTCTCTCTCTCTCTCTCTCTCTCTCTCTCTCTCTCTCTCTCTCTCTCTCTCTCTCTCTCTCTCTCTCTCTCGTATGTTTGTGTATGCGCGCGCGTGTATGTGTATATGCAAGTGTGTGTGTTTGTTTGTGTGTGTGTGTGTGTGTATGTACGCGCTATATGTGTGTGCGTGCGCGTGTGTATACTGGCGTGTGTTTATGCGTGCCTGTGCGTGCGTACGTGTGTGTAGGCTGTGTATGTGCGTGCGCGCTTGAACGCACTCACATACTAGTACGCATGCAAGCTCGCAGGCTCATGCAACCACACACACTCAATACTAGTTATATCACTTGTCCCACATACCGATGTTCCTACAATTGTGGGACCAGCAGTATGTGGGTCGGGTCAACTGATAGGTTGTACCATCTGCGTGTGGGTCTAGCAGTTTGTGACAACAAAGATTATGCTTCGCAGATATTGATTGATCTAGTTTAGGCCAATGATCAAGAATCTAGATCTATTTGAGAATTTATGTCAAAGAATATAACAAGCGTGCACACACACACACACAGACACACACACACACACACACACACACACACAGATACTCGTGCACATACACTCACAAATGCACGCGCGCGCGCTCACACACATAGGCCTACATATATCTCTCTCTAATTCTAATATTGGCAGCATTTTGTGTGTGTGTTTGTTTTGGCTTATTAAATTTAAAGACACGTCATATTAAAACGAGCTACTTTATCAATGAAACTCAAAACGTGTGTGCTAACTAAACAACAAGAGAGACAACAACAAGGTCACGTGACCTTGAACTTTTCTAATTTACGTTCAAATTTGTTTCTTTTGGGAGTAATTTTCTGAAGAGGTCTAAAATAAAACATCTTCCAAAGGCTATTGTGTATTTCAACATCAATAACTTCAAGTGTACAAAAATATTATATGTGATTTTCCAATGCTACCATCAAAGCATTCTGAGCGTCTGATCTAAATCTTCACTTGACTCGCAGATCTGTAAATTATTGATCTATTTGATGCCAATAAAATCAGTTTTAATGGTGAAGTGCATGGATAACAACATTTCTTCTAATCTTCATTTGATTTTAAAGCCTAAAAAATGATTTTCTTCTGAAATTTCGTGTTTTCCTTTGTCTGCGACGATCCGCGTAGATCTGCTCGTCATAGCCACGGCTGGCGGCTAAGTCATGGATTATGTGATCAGTTAACTCGACTGTGTGATCCTGTGCATGGTGAGAATTGAAAGGTCAAAACAGGTTTGGACAAAAAATTATAGATAAGATGTTGGTGCAGGTTCTGGTTTTTTTTCAGCCGTGCACAGTTTATATTTACGGGTCTTGTCATCACTGTAACGGTTTTAACCGTCAGAGAAAGAAATAGTACACAGAGGCAGGCAAAGACAGAAACGAAAGCTGAGGGAGAAAGATGCAGAAGGTGTTAAATAAAACACAGAGAGAGAGGCAGACAGACAGAAAGAGAGACAGACAGAAAGAAGCAGAGACAGAGAGAAAAACAGACAGATACGGAGAGACTGAGGCAGAGGGGCAGATAACGCCCTATACTAGGAAGAAAACATACTTCAGCCACGAAAGAAAATGGTATATCATGGGTTACATATCATCTCTTTTTTAGTTTTGACAGTAACATGGCAATATTCAAGTGCTAAAAGCAATAGCTTTTGTTACTATTCACCGAACATCGAAATTTGGCCACCGAGGATCTGAAATACGTTAACATTATGAAACTATTTCATGATATATTCAGCACTAAAAAAAAAATCTGTAGTTAACCATTGAGCTCATGTGCCATAATAACGTATGTAACGGGAGAAACTGACGTAATGCTGGATCTAATTAAATGATCGCAATGAGGCCTACTCTTCTGAATATTTAAGGTTGCATTTAAAATGTGTCTAACCAAATTGCTTTAAAATAGGTGCCATAAATTCTAACAAATCTGATAAAAATTAAAATAATCCATTTTCACTTTTAAAGGTGTTTATCATCTTTAAATACTGAATGAGTGCTTCTGGTCGCCCCACTGGTTATCACTCTACTGGCTTACAGGCTTACTTTATCAATAGAAGGCAATAATCATTTTTTGTTGTGCAAAAGAGAGTGAGTTTGACGTTGTTTAGAAACAGCCTTCAAATGAAGCAACACTGGTGTAAGCGCTAAGGACAATAAGGACAATAAGGACAATAACTCCACCTAAAAAGCTCATTAACAAAATCATTGGAAGAGCGTAGATGTGAAATAATATTATATTCGACTTCAATTTGTCTGTATGAAGACTGCATAAAAAAGTCATGTAATTTAGTAGATTTGAATAAAAGATTTCAATGAGATATGAATGAAGGAGATCTATTGACCGTTTTTAACCGTTATTTAACTTTCACTTTTAACTGAAATTACCATCTCCTTCAAATAATTAAGGAGGATCAGATCTGAGCAAAACATAAAACTAAACTACTGTGAAATAGTAGTTGAAATATTCAGCATATGGAAAATTCGTTTGTGGCCGTTAAAACCGTTAATTTTATGCATGGCAGATTTTCAATGGACGAATGTGCAAAAGAAAGATCATATTGGTAAAATCAATTTAATAAATGTCTTTGTAATTATTAAACTGACTGTAAAAGTATGGCTGTTTAAACTAAACCATTATTAGATAATAATGGCCGTTTTAGACTAGAGATTATCAGTAATAGTTTGGTTTTGATGTTTTTGCATATTTGTTCTATGCTCATGACAAAACAAACCGGAAGTAGTCACATATTTAAGCAGGTCATGCTGTAGAACTCCTAAATCATCATACTATTATTACTCAATCTCACAAGAGTAAAATTCGAGTTGTTTCTGCGCTTTTTACTACCCCTACCCCCGATTTTACACTGACAGAATAGGTCCCTTCATATATATAGGTATAAAATAGTGTAGCCCTCAATTTATTTTGGGCCCTAGCCCCACATGGCCGAAAGGCCAAAGAGGGCGTAAAACATTATTTCTTTTTTTAAATTTTGGGCAAACAATTAAATTTGCAAAGTAATCTGACCAAACTTTCAGAAAAATATAGTGACACCCCCCCCCCACACCCCCCGCCGGGGTGAGGGGCTCAATGGCCACCTGTCGGTCTAATTACTTCTACCACAATTTACTTCTACTACTACTACTACTACTACTACTACTACTACTACTATTACTACTACTACTACTACTACTACTATTATTATTAGTAACCATAGCATAACAACACAAGTAGCCTAATGTCAATCAAGTAAAAAGCAAAAGTAATTACAAATAGCATAATTACACAAGTAGCCTAATGTCAATCAAAGAGAGAGAGAATAAAGCAAGCATAATGAGGAAAGCACAATTACAGCAGTAGCCCAAACAAAGATTGCTCTTGTGTGGTGCACTAACTGATCATAGTGTTTTATTGGGTGGAATTAAAGAGATGCCCCCGCAAGTTAGATTTGAAATTTGATACTGACGAAATTGCTTTTACATCTGAAGGCAGTGAGTTCCAAACATATGGCCATGAAAGAGAAAAACTTGTTTTGTAAAGGTCAATGCAGGTGCGTGGAAGAACATATTTATCAGAACGATAACTACATGTGGAAGGAGTGAGGAGATTTTCTAGGTATTATTGTGGTGTCAAGTTAGTGTGAACTTTATACATTAAGACAGATGTGTTGTACTGTAATTGGTGTTCAAGCGGTAAAATTTTGAGTTTATGAAACGTTTCTGAAATTGACAGAGACGTATTTGGCAGGATTAGGGTGACCGCTCTTCTGTGGAGCGATGCTAGTTTTCTAAGGTGGTTTTTTTAGCAGCATAGGACCATACAGTGGAAGCATAGTTGTTGTGTGAGAGACAGTGGCCATAGAAAAACTTCTTACATACGTCTAGGTCCAGATAGGGTTGAAGTCGTTTGAGAAGGAATAGGTTGCGTGCTAGTTTATCTGTAATGTGATTTATATGTGATTGACAATAGAGTTTGTCATCGACTGTGACGCCTAGAACTCGATGTTCATGGACTTGTTCAATATTGTTGTCATCAATAGTTAGGTTAAGGGAATGGTGTGTTAGTTGATGCTTTTGACGGGAGGTTACAATCATGCACTTTGTTTTCTTGGGATGAATTAACATAGAATTATGCATGCACCATTTAGATACATCATGTAAGCCTGACTGAAGAGAGTTTTGGGTGACAGTTACATCTTACGAACTGAGAGAGAGAGAGAGAGAGAGAGAGAGAGAGAGAGAGAGAGAGAGAGAGAGAGAGAGAGAGAGAGAGAGAGAGAGAGAGAGTCAACTACCCCATCCAGTTGATAACGGATGGGTCAGCAGGCTTCAAAGAAAGCCGAGGTTACGCTCTTTATTGTGTTCTTTACAACAATGTTTTAAGGTATTAACTTAATTGTTATAGGTCGGTCTGTCTTTTCATCATAAGGGGTTATATTACTCCCCTCCCCTCTCTCTCTCTCTCTCTCTCTCTCTCTCTCTCTCTCTCTCTCTCTCTCTCTCTCTCTCTCTCTCTCTCTCTCTCTCGTTTGTATGTGTAAAGGTGAGGATATGCGTGTATGTGTATTTGAAAGTGAGAGTTTATGCATGCATATATGTATGTAAATAGATATGTATGTATGTAAATAGTTATGTATTTATGTTAATGTGTATGTCTTGAAGTAGCATTTAATTATTTATTTATTTATTTATTCATTTATTTATTTATTTTTTAAAATCTTGTATTCATGGGTTGTTTATTCTTTCCATGTAATGATAGAGGCTGTGGGTCTAAATCATTAAAACATTTTTGAGTTCTGAGTTCTCTCTCTTTCTCTGTCATAAGACATATTAATTATTACAAAGAACAATATGCATACTGATAACGGAATTATATATCTGGGTGGCATATTCCTTAGCAGATTGATTGTGATGAGTATTGTTTCCCCCAAAGCGACTATGTGGCATTCGTGTTTGCCCTAATACTTTACAAGTATCATTTAAAAATAGATATACAGCCGTTAGTATATTCATATGTGTTTTTATGTCAATGATCTTTGAATCCTTAGCTTGTAATCGATCATTCTCATAGAGGAAAAAGAAAGAGAGAAAAAACAAGCTTGAGAAGAGAAATACTGTCTTAACGCTACGTCCTTTATCAACGAAAGTTCAGCAATCGCTGTTAATTTTAAAAGAACGGGTTTTTTTTTAATAGAATTATTATACACTTGATGATTTTAGAGGTACTAATAACAAAACAACTAAAGCAAGCACTATTTCTGGTTGTTTTTATAATTCTTGATCGTTTATATTATCATACTACGAAGAAGGAAAGCGCATCAGTCTACCTGATCCAGGCACACCTCTCTACATTCCTCCTCACAGGGAGTATGTTGGTGTTTACTACGATTTCTATGACCTCCCCTATTGAATCCTTCACTGGATCCACCAACATGGCATCCCATCTCTTCTACTCTCTTCGAGGAATTTTAATTTTAGAACATTATTATTGTTGTTATTTTACATAAGATTTTTACCATTTCTTTTGAATTAAGTGCTAGTTTGCTTTTATTGTGGACTTTCAATCTGGTGCAAAGAGGACAACCATTCTCTTGGAGAAAGTCTTCTAGCTCAGTTTGAATGTTCACTGTGAACATTCTTTGCAGGCCGACATGCAGACTGAAGAGTCTTTCTCAATACGAAACAGCTATCTTTACATAGGCATTGTCTATCTCCCCTATTGGGATAAAAAGTAAATCAGCACATTATTTTCTTTTATTCTTTTCAGAACACAGAACAAACCGTAGGGTTAAAAATAAAGTGATTGAGTTTCTTTCTTAGGTTCACAAACACATAAATTGGACCCCCCAAAAAAAGTTTTATTAAAGCAAACTATATAATATATATATAAAAGGAAAGTTTAATGGTGTGTTTGTTTTTTTCTTCTTCAATTCTTGATTGTTTTTTTAAGTGTAAGATTTCTTATGCCATCGCTAAAGATAAAATGTAGCAAATGACTCCATTTGACTTCTGTCTGCTCCCATAACATGAACAGTTCGAATAATATGTCCTTGGTCGTTGGTCAGCAGGGTGTTGGTCAGCTGATCCTTCTAACCCCCCTCCGCTTTCCCACTCTTTTTATTATGACACAGGAGTACTTTACAATCGCGAACAATCCACTAGAGCCCCCAATACTCTCTTTCTGAGCGTACGCATGCATTGATGCGTTTCAAAAGCGTGCAAATGCGCGTATATGTGCGCGCACGCGCATGTGTGTGTGTGTTTCTAAATTAAAACGCTATTTTCTTGTGCATCTCAGATTTCTTTTGTGAGATGAAAGTTGAAGAAATGTGGAGAGAGAGAGAAAGGGGGGGGGGGGGGGGGGGGGGGGGGGGGGGGGGGGGCAAAACAAAGAAAATCAATATGTAAGAATGGTGAGATCACAAACTGAACAGAAAAAAATATATAATAAATAATCGATTGTACGAATATCAACGAAAGTGAATGAACACATAATTAATTATACAAAGGTTTCTGGGGGAAATATACATGCACATTTACTTTGAATAGTAAATACATAGAACGTTCGTTTCGAGCCTTTCCAAAACAAAAACCTTTTCACCTTCACTATTACGATAGTAGCCCAAACTGTTCACATTACATCAACACACCATCTGTCCTTCTTCTACCTTGTAGATCGTTCCTGATAAATACAGGCGAAATAGGCGAAGTTACGACACCCATGCCCCACCCAAACCCACACATGCACATGTACATTCATCAAGGTGTATTATTAATATTATTATTAATATCATTTGTCTTCAATACCGGCATAGCACATGTTTCGGCATAGATTATAACCTTCACTAAAAACTGGACGAGCTAATCAATCTGGTACCTTGTTCGCTAGGACTGAAAATCTTACTTTAAAAGCATGAACCAGGAATTTTGCAATATTAACGACATCATCAGCCGATTCTTCGCTAAGCACTTTTACTAATGTACACTTTCTATCAGGTAACTGTAGATAGCGAGACAAATATAATGTTCTTAAGTTAGAATACATTTGGCAATCAAATAAGAAATTAATTTCTATTTCAGGTACATAAAAGCATACTGGACATGAAACATTCTTGTCTGTCATATTGAAACGAAATCTATGGACAACGCCCATGCGAATTTTAGTAAGAATAGTACAATACGAATCCTTCCATAAGCATAAGTATAATTCTCTAGCAAACCTGTGTTTAAGCTGACCATATGTTGAAATATGTCTACTGTTATTAATATGATCAATCCAGCGGTGACAAAAAGAACTGATCAAACGTTCCCGTAATTCAATGCTGAGTTACTTTACCCTATCGCATCCAAAATTCCATACTTGTTCAAAGCCGTTTTGTGTTAGGATTGATTTTGCATGTGTCACCCATGTGGTTGTTCCTTTCTCATGCAACGAAAGTAACATTTTATAAGCTTTCTTTGAATACCTATTATCAGGCTGTTTCAAAATACGAATCCAATATATCACTACTTTTATGACAGTATTTATGTATAAAGGATATTGGTGAAAGTGAGAGTGAGAGTACGGCTAGAAAGAAGAAAGAACAAAAGAGATGACAGAGAGGAGGAGTGAGAAGAAGAAGAAGAAACAGATCTAAACTGCCCCTACCATCCATGATTCTATCGAACGTCAGATCTATCAATCCGAACGGAAAGAACTGTAACGTGGACGAAATCCAGGCAAATTGTCAATTTCTAAGTGAATATAGAAACTCGTGTGTACTCTGTTTTACGGAAACTTGGTTGACTGAGAAAGTTGGTGATGAGAATGTAGCAATGGATGGTTTTGGTACAGAGTTGATAGAGACTGTGTGAATGTGTGGAAGCAAATGGGTGGTGGTGTTTGCTTATGTTATGTGAATGAAAGCTGGTGTGGTAGTGTGAATGTAACCGTAAAGAAGCGTGTACACAAGCGCGAGTGTAAAAGGTAAAGCGCGTGTTGAGTGATATGGTGAATGTGTGCAGTAAGGTTGTGGGTGCAAGGCAGAGTGGTATGCAAGAGTTGTATGACAGACAAGTAGTCAAGAAAGCCAGGAAAATTCTTAATGATAACAGTCATGTTCTGGCAAAATACTATGAAGTGTTACCATCGGGCCGTCGATACAGAACTCTAAAACTGAAAATAAGAGCACAGAAAACTTTCTTACCAAGATCAATTCATCTGTTGAACTCTTAATGCACTGCATCGAGTGATTGTTTTGCTGAGCAGCCTGTCCATCTCCTTGGGGATTGAGTTTGTGCAAGCCTATTTGTAGTCCCCTTGTTCTACAATAGATTACTGCTGTGTATGTCCTTGACTAAATTGTCTGTGTAGAGATGGTGTAGGTACTATTATTGCTGCATTTTTAAGCGTTATTCTTGCCTCGTTTTTCAACTGATTATGTCTTGATTTAAAATGTATTTTAAATGTGTTTTTAAAATGCGTTCTGCTTTTACTGGAGTATGTGTTCGTATTCGTCCAGTTTGTTAATTACAATATTGCAGTGTTATTAGTTATTAGTTTATATTCTTTAATTGTTGTTGATAAATGTGTTTATTGTTGTTTTTCTTATGTGCACCTGGCTGCAATTTCTCTGTTATGAGATAATAAAGATGATTTTATTTTATTTTATTTGATTTAATATCGACCTAGTTCTCCATAGACAATGTCATTTGTGGTTTTGTTTGGAACACGTAAAACTCTCTTACATGCAAATAGATGTACTTTTTCTATTTATGTGTATTCTTTGTGACCCCAAATCTCTGCAGCGTAAATTAACATCGGAACAACCTGTGTGTCAAAAAGTTTGAAGAATATTATCTACCGAATTGCAGTGAATTCTCCTTAATGTTCTTAGTATTTACATCGTTTTTTTCTTTGCTTTTAAAGATGATTCTTCTAAAGTGGAAACACAACCGTTCCGTGTAGAAAAAGTTAGCCCTAAATATTTGTAATTATTAACAACACGTAATTCAGTACCATTAAAAAAACATTTTTCACCCCCTTTTCTAAACACTATAATTAGAGATTTATCTAAATCTACAGATAATCCTAGCTTCTCTGAGGCCTTAGAGCAGGTGTGTGTTATGTGTGGGTATATGTGCTTGCATGTGTATGTGTGCGCATGAGATATTGTGTTTTCGGCTAGAGAGGGGGGGGGGGGGGGGGAGGGGGAGTGTATGCGAGTATGTGTCTGTGAGTGTGAGTACACGTGAGTGTTTTGTGAATGCGAGTGCGCGTGTGTGTTTGTGTGTGTCTGTGTGTGTGTTTAGGTGTGTGTGTGCATGCGCGCATGTTTGTACAAGCTAGTGTGTGTTTGAGTAAGTTTGTGTGCGTTTCAGTGAGAGTGTGTCTTCTGTGTGTTTGATTAAATGTGTGTGAGCCTGTGTGTGTATGTATGTGTGCAAAAAACGCGTTCACTCGCGTGCGTGCACGTACGTGCGTGTGTGTCTGTCGCGCGTGTGTGTGCGTATGTGACTGTTTCAATACTGACTGCAAAGCGCTTTGTGCTCGATAAAAAGCGCTATATAAGTATCCGTTTATTATTATTATTATTATTATTATTATTATTAGACAAAAGGTTAAGTTGATTATGTAAACCAACGAGAGAGAGAGAGAGAGAGAGAGAGAGAGAGAGAGAGAGAGAGAGAGAGAGAGAGAGAGAGAGAGAGAGAGAGAGAGAGAGAGTCAACGTCAAAAATATTTTAATCGTTAGGCCTCTGGCCCATAACAATGGAGTTCAGAAAAAAGTATTACTTATGAACAATAACATAAATGCATAACTATCATACATATATGAGCAATAGGGGGGGGGGGGGGGGGGGGGGGGGGGGGGGGGGGGGGGGAGACACACACCATAAACAGAGAGAGAGAGAGAGATACACACCATAAAGAGAGAGAGAGAGAGAGAGACGCCACTAGCGCATGTGACTCACAAAATATCCCATTATAGTCTGTGGTTATAATATGACCCTAGTCTTTCAATTCAAACACGCGCCCATGTTAAAGGGTCATTATCTGGTCCAAGTTGGTGGCTGTTGTGACTGAATTCCTTCTCACCAACCAAAGACATTCCTCAGTTGTGATCTGATCAGCTGGTCAGTTGTAAAAAGAAAGTGTTTGAAAGCTTTATATAATGTTTCAGTCAGGGCGAAATTTCAAGTTTTAGATTTGTGTTGGTAAGCTGAAGGATACATTCAGATATTTCATGACCTGGGCTGTAGGGTTTGTTTGGTCAGTTCTTGGATGTTAGCAGTAATAACACACAATTTACAAGTCATATCGCTTAAAACATCTGATAACGTGAAAGTATGCCCTTTTATATGTAAATATGAAAAACCCATTTTCTCGATATATCATGATCTGGCAGAAAACCCTCAATATCTTAATATAAATCAAATCGAAGCGCACACACATATTAAATATTCATAATGCATTCAAACAAACATGATAATACAAAGACGAACAAGTAGATAACAAGCACACACACATTTGAGGATAAGACCTAACAAAGGGAAAGAGAATGAGCTTCAATGACGGGGAAAACAGGTGGGTTTTGAGGTTTGATTTGAAAGCAGAGAGTGTCGGTCGCTGACGGAGGGATAGAGGAAGTTCGTTCCAGGAGGTTGGTCCTGAAACAGCAAAAGAGAGCCGACCAATAACAGTGACCTGTTTTATGCTGACAATAGCAGTGATCTGTGTGTGTTGCTACAGCCTATACTATGCTGACAGTGACAGTGTCCTGTTTGCGTATACTGCTACATTCTACACACAAGCTGACAATAGCAGTGACCTATGTGTGTATTATATTGCTACAGTATATACTATGCTGACAAAAGCAGTAACTTGTGTGTGTATAGTTGTACAGCCTTTACTATGCTGACAATAGCTGTGACGTGTGTGTATATTGCTACAGCCTATTCTATGCTGATAAAAACAATACTATTGCTACAGCTTGTACTATGCTGACAATAGCAGTGACATGAATGTGCATATTGCTACAGCCTGTACTATTCTGACAATAAAAGTGACTTGTGCGGTTTTTGTTTTATGTTTTTTAAAAATTACAACATGTACTATGCTGACAACAATGGCCTTAGGGTGTGAGTAGTACCCTTTCTTACTACTGGTGTGTTTGTATGTGCAGAGTTCAAGTTTGCGGGTATGCAGGTTGGTAGTCAATGCTTCTGTGGAGACACGTACGGGAAATATGGTCCACTAGATGAAAGGAAATGCAAGTCAATAAGCTGCCCCGGCAAGACATCATCATATTGTGGGGGTTGGAAAGCCAACGCTGTCTATCGCACACAATTTGAAAGTGAGTGTCTAGAGTAATGTTTACATGATCCACTGTTAACAAACACAATGCTGTAAGTGTAAAGCCTGAGCAACGCGCGCGCGCGCGCGCGCGCGCGCGCGCGTGTGTGTGTGTGTGTGTGTGTGTGTGTGCGTGTGCGTGCGTGCGTGCGTGCGTGCGTGTGTGTGTGTGTGTGTGTGTTGTGTGTGTGTGTGTGTGTTAGAGAGAGAGAGAGAGAGAGAGAGAGAGAGAGAGAGAGATGCTATGTATATGCGCTGTTGCTGGTTGGTGTCACTCTTGAATGTTGTTTTTGTTGTCTGTTGATGAATAATTGATTGTAAAGCGCTTTGGGCTCATCTGAGGTAAATCGCTATATAAATGTACTATTATTATTATTATTATTATTATTATTATTATTATTATTATTATTATTATTCTTTACAGCAGACAGCTGGTGACTTCATGTTACAGCGTGTAGTGGAGTGTTTGTTGCAGCTGTCAATATAGCATTATGGTTTTCCTTTGTGAGAGTCATTGGTAATGCGTGCAGTGGAGTGTTTGTTGCAGCTGTCAATATAGCATTATGGTTTTCCTCTGTGAGAGTCATTGGTAATGCATGTAGTGGAGTGTTTGTTGCAGCTGTCAATATAGCATTATGGTTTTCCTCTGTGTGAGTCATTGGTAATGCATGTAGTGGAGTGTTTGTTGCAGCTGTCAATATAGCATTATGGTTTTCCTCTGTGTGAGTCATTGGTAATGCATGTAGTGGAGTGTTTGTTGCAGCTGTCAATATAGCATTATGGTTTTCCTCTGTGAGAGTCATTGGTAATGCATGTAGTGGAGTGTTTGTTGCAGCTGTCAATATAGCATTATGGTTTTCCTCTGTGCGAGTCATTGGTAATGCATGTAGTGGAGTGTCTGTTGCAGCTGTCAATATAGCATTATGGTTTTCCTCTGTGCAAGTCATTGGTAATGCATGTAGTGGAGTGTTTGTTGCAGCTGTCAATATAGCATTATGGTTTTCCTCTGTGCAAGTCATTGGTAATGCATGTAGTGGAGTGTTTGTTGCAGCTGTCAATATAGCATTATGGTTTTCCTCTGTGCAAGTCATTGGTAATGCATGTAGTGGAGTGTTTGTTGCAGCTGTCAATATAGCATTATGGTTTTCCTCTGTGCAAGTCATTGGTAATGCATGTAGTGGAGTGTTTGTTGCAGCTGTCAATATAGCATTATGGTTTTCCTCTGTGCAAGTCATTGGTAATGCATGTAGTGGAGTGTTTGTTGCAGCTGTCAATATAGCATTATGGTTTTCCTCTGTGCAAGTCATTGGTAATGCATGTAGTGGAGTGTTTGTTGCAGCTGTCAATATAGCATTATGGTTTTCCTCTGTGCAAGTCATTGGTAATGCATGCAGTGGAGTGTTTGTTGCAGCTGTCAATATAGCATTATGGTTTTCCTCTGTGAGAGTCATTGGTAATGCATGTAGTGGAGTGTCTGTTGCAGCTGTCAATATAGCATTATGGTTTTCCTCTGTGCGAGTCATTGGTAATGCATGTAGTGGAGTGTTTGTTGCAGCTGTCAATATAGCATTATGGTTTTCCTCTGTGCAAGTCATTGGTAATGCATGTAGTGGAGTGTTTGTTGCAGCTGTCAATATAGCATTATGGTTTTCCTCTGTGTGAGTCATTGGTAATGCATGTAGTGGAGTGTTTGTTGCAGCTGTCAATATAGCATTATGGTTTTCCTCTGTGCGAGTCATTGGTAATGCATGCAGTGGAGTGTTTGTTGCAGCTGTCAATATAGCATTATGGTTTTCCTCTGTGCGAGTCATTGGTAATGCATGTAGTGGAGTGTTTGTTGCAGCTGTCAATATAGCATTATGGTTTTCCTCTGTGAGAGTTGTTGGTAATGCATGTAGTGGAGTTTGTTGCAGCTGTGAAGACTCAGTGCATTTGCTTTACTGAGTAATTGTTTTATACGATACATGTGAGCAATAATTGTTTTATACCATACATATAAGCTTACTTCACGTGTTAGGTTTGGGCACTGACTAAAGTGTTGGTTTTTATTAAGCCCCCCCCCCCCCCCCATCCCCTCCCCTCTCTCCCTCTCCCCTGCTACTATTGTCCTATCCTGCCTTGACTACTGTAATTCACTTTTATCCGGTTCCCCCTCACACCTCATCAACAAATTTCAAAAAGATCAATATCATGCTGCCCGCCTCAACTTCCGCTCTTCTAGATATGACCATGTTTGATGTAACACCATTGCTGCGCTCTCTCCACTGGCTCCCTGTTCAGCAAAGAATATCCTACAAGATTGCTTCTCTCTGTTTCAAATCTATCGAGTCCTCCTGTCCTGAATATCTCACTAATCTGTTGCACCTCCATGCGCCATCTCGATCTCTGCGCTCCTCATCTGACACCCATCTCTATTGTATCCCTACTGTCCACACTAAAACCGTTGAGCAACGCTCTTTCGCCTATCAAGCCCTTGTCACTTGGAATCAATTGCTCCACTCTCTCAGACACCCGCCTTCTGTGACCACATTCAAACACCATCTCCCCTACCCCCCGTGGGGATACCGGGGGGTCTTTTGTATATATAGTTTCCCACCTTCTGTGCTTGTAACTTCCTCTTTGACTCTGCCTTTTCGCTTTGCTTCTGTCATCTACTATCTTTCTGCCTTACCAGTCCATTATCCTGCCTTTTTTTTACGAAACAATTTCAAAAACATTTCCTCCAGCCGAAGTCGGACTTGCTGGGCCTATTTCTTAATTAGGCGCATAACGGCAGCATGACGCATCTGCGCTCATAATTGACAGAAAACTGTCTGAGCGATTAAAGAAGAAGAAACACCATAATTTTATGATCACTCATCTCTTTCCAAAGTAGCAACTGATCTTTCCTGTCATGACCTGGCTTATGCGTGCGTGTGTGCGTGGTGTGTGTGTGTGTTGTGTGTGTGTGTGTGTGTGTGTGTGTGTGTGTGTGTGTGTGTGTGTGTGTGTGTGTGCGTGTGCGTGCGTGCGCGTGTGCGCGTGTGCGTGCGTGTATGTGTGTGTGTGTGTGTGTGTGTGTGTGGGGGGGGGGGGGGGGGGGGACTGTATAGTGTGCTCATGTATGCTTGTTTTTTTTATTGTTATTATTTATTACTATATTTTTCTTTTTCAATTATTTATTTGAAGCGCCTAGGGCATTCATTTGTTTAGGCGTATATAATGCTCATAATAATAATAATAATAATAATAATAATAATAACACAATAAAAATAATAATATTACATGTATATCGTCTTACCTTTCTGGTCGAACTCAGTCTGTCTCCATCAATGACTCATCTTCTGCAATGGTTGGCCTCACATGTGGTGTTCCTCAAGGCTCAGTACTTGGACCAGTCCTCTTCATTATGTATACTAAGCCTCTGTCCGAGTTGATCACTTCTCATTCAGTTGATTCTCAGTCTTTTGCTGATGATACACAACTCCACAAGCCTGTATCCCCATCTACCATTCTTCCTTCTATATCTTCACTTGAAGTCTGCATTCGCAACATCAAATCATGGATGCTACAAAACAAACTGAAGCTGAATGACGACAAAACGGAGGCCTTGTTCATCCACTCTCCATCTAGACAACTTTCGTACCCAAAGCCTGATTCCATCTCTGTCTGTGACACTCAAATACCTTTTTCTCCTTCTGCTAGAAATCTTGGCTTCCACATCTCTCAAGATATGAGTGTTGACTCACAAGTTCAAACTATCTGTCGGTCAGCATACTGTGAGCTGCGTCGCATTGGTACGATTCGCCATCTCCTGTCTATAGATACTACTAAGATACTAGTCTGCGCTTTTGTTCTCTCTAAATTAGATTATTGTAATTCACTCTTGTATGGCTGCCCCCAACACCTCATTGACAAGCTTCAAAAAGTCCAGAACTCTGCTGCCAGACTTGTCCTCAAGGTCTCTAAGTATCATCATGTTCAACCGCTCCTGATATCCCTCCATTGGCTTTCCATCAAAGCACGTATTGACTACAAAATGTCCACTCTATGTCATTCTTATTTCTCTGGAAATGCCCCTAGCTACATCTCTGACATGCTTTCTGTCTATACTCCATCAAGGCAACTGCGGTCATCTTCAGATTCCAAAATTCTCTGTGTTCCTAGTACACGAACAAAAATGTTTGGTGAGCGCTCTTTTTCCTTTTCGGCCCCATCAGTTTGGAACTCCTTACCACGCGAAATTCGCCATATCCAGTCCTTGCAATGTTTCAAATCAGCTCTTAAGACCCACATATTCAAGCTACATCACAACCTTTAGGCCACATTACTTGTGGACTCTATTCTCACACACACCCTCGCCTCCCGCCTCCCCCCCATATTAGTTTCACTGTGTGTTGACTGCAATGTCTACGTCAGCTTTGGCAGCTATCTCCTCCCTAGACCTACCCCCTCCCCACATTTACTTGCTCGGGGACTTATCTGCCACTCGGCGACACACTTGTTTGCTATTGTGGCTTTCAACAGACAGCCAGTCTCAAACACACGAAAGTGAAACTTTCGGTTTTACATTTCCAAGAAGAAGGCAGCATTTCACCTTCCAAGAAAATGGATCACAAATGTGTAAGGTCTTTCATTTCAGGGGGGGGGGGGGGGGGGGGGGGGGCACATCTTGACCTATCGCAGAAAGAGTGTTTCATAATCATTTTCACTTTGACCTCGCGCACGCAGAGAGAGAGAGAGAGAGAGAGAGAGAGAGAGTGTGTGTGTTGATGCTTTATTCAACTGGTTGTATTTTGTATTGTGTTTTCGGGTGGGGTGAGTGGTGGTGATGGTAACGGTATGTGTGTGTGTGTGTGTGTGGTGTGTGTGTGTGTGTGTGTGTGTGTGTGTGTGTGTGTGTGTGTGTGTGTGTGTGTGTGTGTGTGTGTGTGTGTGTGTATGTGCGTACGTGCGTGCATGTGTGGGTGGGGGGTGTATGTGTATGCCTATTTGCATGTGCGTGAGTGATTATTTGGTTTTGTTATTGAATTTCTTGCTTCTTTTTAAAAAAAAATTGTGTTGTTAAGCGCATAGAGCTCCACATTTGGTTGAGGAATGCGCTATATAAATGATTCACTATTATTATTATTATATTACATTTTTTTCTTCTTTTAGTTAGACCTATAATTTTATTTTCAGGAAAGTTTCGGGACAATACAGGTATGCAAACATTGAGATTTCGCCAAATACTCAATGAAAGACGGTAAAAATCCGTTTGGCGCAATTTCAATCTACGATAACTAGACAGACTGCACTCATGTTTTGATTTTTTTTTTAACATATAGATTTGCAGCACTTCCAGGACAAAAAGCGTTCTGGACGCTCCAAGTTCTTGCAGCTTTCGGTTGACTTATGCAATAACCCAAACCGGAAGTGAAATCACAGTATTACTTTTGACTTTGGTTGCCCCTTTCTCTAGCCCAATCCGAAAGACATGTATTAAAGATTGTTAGATGTGGTAGGGTGGGCCAAAACGCCACCGCTTCCCCCTCCTTCCTAAGCAAGAAACTAATTAAATTTTGTTCTTTTCTAATTGGTACTACAGTGGAACCTCCCTATTAAGACCCCCCATTGTAAGACTCCCTCCCTATAAGACCTACTTCTCTGAGACATTGCCTTTCTTTGTAAGTATTAAAAGTACCTTCCTTAAACAACTCCCTCCCATTTAAGACCTCTTTTTAGATGGTTTTTGAAGGTCTTATAAGGGAGGTTCCACTATAATTGAAAACAATAGAGGCCCAGCCACACTACAACATATCCTAACCTAACCAGCCGCCGTGGTGTAGTGGTTAACGTCGCAGACTACTGGCTTGGTGGGAGGTCTTGGGTTCGAATCCCATCAGAGGCGAGGTTTTTTTCGGTCCTGGACCGACTCCTACCCAGAATGAGTGGCTATGGGTGAAACCACACAGTCGAGTTTCATCCGCTTAACGGATGCGATTCTGAAAGTGTTGCTCTAATTGCAAGACCAACACTGCAGGTGCCTGTAGTTCTCGGGCCTGGTTAACGCCGGGATATCATTATGAAAGGAAGCGTAGAATACAGCCCTGCCATGCAGTCTCAGACCGATACGGAACTCCATAGCATCATCATCATCGTTATCATCGGCCTCATTTTCCATCAATCATCAAATTCTGTGGCTTTGCATGCCCTGCTCTCATGGTGACCTCAGTTTCGGTTTCCAATCCAGTCAATGCCTTGGTGCGTTCGGGTCAAGGTCATGGGGATCAGTGTGTTCTGGGGAGCTGTCGGTGGACGGTCGTGGTGGCGCCCTCGGAGGAGGACCTCACTCACGCTGGCTCCGCGACTAAGAGAATAGTGTCGTCAGTAGGGGGCTTAGTAGGTGGTGTCCTGAACAGGCTCCACTGAACTCCACCGAAGTGACTCAGCAGAAGTGCAGTGTCTCCTCGGTTGGTTGCCTCCTGACGGTCTAACATAGATTCGCTCCCCTTGGACTGCTGGTCTCGGTTTCTGTGACTTGAACAAACCCGGGTGTAGCTGCGAATTGGGATTCGGAACGAGCGGCGTGGGAGCAACGCCACTGTACAACCCAGAAGATGGGACAGCAAAACAAAACAAAACAAAAAAAGCCAACCATATCCTAACCTTTTAAAATTTGAAAGAATCATTCGCACACAAGGGGCAATAACAGGAACAACAACAAATTGCCTTTTTACCCCAACTTACCATATTTTGACAGTTATTCAAAGTTAATTTACGTTAATCTATTTCGTTTTTAGGATTTCTCGTTGTCAATCCAATGTTGCTAAAATCTGCAGGAAAGCCACAGGACGCTATTTATACAGCAATTGACTGATCTGAATTTTGTCCAAAATGGCCATAATATACACTACAGCCTGCATCTATGAAATACCGTTAAGAAACTGAAAACTTATTGATTCGTGTGCAATAAAAGAAGTTTTCATGTTCACACAGTTTGTAAATGCAAAATTGAGAACAATTAATCTTTGTGGCATCCAAAAAAACATAACTGACGTGTCATAAATGTTTACCTACATTCGGTTACAATGTTCAGTTTCATTGCAATGAAATGTGAATACTTTCCAGTTTACTTCTTGGATGTGAGAAACCATTATATCCTGCTCTATAAGCAGGAATATCCAGGCTTAGTAAAAATTCACATAATTTTCAAATAAACAAAAAGGAAAACGTAACTGACGTTTCATGGTGCTGCGATCTGAGGCGTGCAAACTTTGGCGAACGCTCTTAATGGCTTTAATGGTTTAAATTGTATACTTTCTGCATCCTTCGAGTTTTAGTGGTCCATAGAAGACGGGTTTTTTTTATGAAATACTTCATTGCCGTCGTTAGTCTTGGGCCAAGCGAAAAAATAAATGTAAATGTAATGAATATTTGCTCACATACATGAACTCAATTTGACTCTTTTCGCTTCTGATAACTGTTCACAGCTAACTAGCATAAACAATCATGGCATTTAATGTAAGGGAGACTTATTGATATGGTACCTCCTAAGGATAGAGATCTCTATCAAAAGAGCTGATAATCCGACCGCTATCAAACTTTCACTATGGATACTACTAGTAGAGGGTTTTAACTGTCGGTGCATCACACTTCATCTAATTACACTTCGCTAAACCACATTTGGCCTAATCACATATGGCCTAATTACACTTAGCCTAATCATTATCGAGTATCGATCATATGTAACACTTTGCCTAAATTTTCCAAACCGCAGCAACTAAGGTATCTTGTTTGTTTTTCTTTCCATTGTACACTAATATTGATGTTGTGCTGTTTATTTCCATGCTTGTGGCAGCCAATACTATGTAATTGAAAATTGTTGGAGTACCTTGCATAAGCTCTAAGCTTGTTGTGCTCTACTCATTTAAATTATGTGCTGCTGTATGTGCTTTATTTGATTAAATCTTGTTTAAACCAACTAAGGTATCTTTAGTATATTTAATTCAACTCAGCAGACTACAAGTAAGAGCACAGATAATTTCCAGCTTTTGTAAATGTAGTTTAGGGTTAGGGTTAGGGTTAGGATTGTCATTAATATGTGAACATTCACAGCCATTTCGGTTTCGGTTTGCTGTTTCGCGATAACACATGTTTAGACTGATTAGGCGAGTCGTGTTTTTAGATGGAATGTTACGCTTGGGGTTTTCGTGACACCAGCAAGTTAATGCTGGCACGGAAGGTCGAGATCAAAGGATTAGGCGAAGTGAGGCGCACCCTTAACTGTAATAATAATAATAATAATAATAATGAGCATGTATATGCGCTTATTCTTAAACAAGCCGTAAGCGCTTACAATAATAAACAAATAAATGAATAACCCCTCACCCACCCACCCACTTACCCCCTAAAAAACAGTAGAAAATATGAAAATGTCAAAAATTGCTTCGCGTACACACACACACACACACACACACACACACACGCACGCACACACGCACACACACACGCACGCGCACACGCACACGCACACGCACACACACACACACGCCACACACACACACACACACACACACACACACACACACACACACACACACACGCGCGCGCGCGCGCGTGTATATTATAATTATAAAGATAAGGCTTATGCCTTGGGCTTAATAGTAAGAATGTTGTTTGTCTTAAAAAAAGTGCAAATTATAAAACCTCTTACGCAATTAGTACCACTTTGTTACCGTAACAGGATGTTTATAGCACTAAGTCTACTGCAGGATGCACGTGACTTGGCTTTATCTATAGGTCATTCTTCCATGTTCTTCTAATGCTCCATTTGGTATCTGCTGTTTCAAAATAATTCTTAAGGCCTTCACACACTAGCATCAGGCGTCAATTGTTTCTCAGAGCAACGCCATGACGCGTTAACGCCTGCATCACAGCACACATTTCGAGTTCGAGCAAGTCTGCCATTTTTTTCTTCAATCAGAGTTATGGTCCTTCCGTCCGTTGTGATTGGCTAGTTTCACGATCTCTGCGATCTTGAGCATCAAAATTAGAGCCGGTTCTATTCTCGAACAAGAAAATATCGCGCAGCTACGCATAAAAAATCCTGCCGCGCCGCGAATCTCTCACACGCAAGCGGCACATCAAACTGGGCCTTGCAGCAAAAAATCGCCGCGATCTCGAGATCTTGACGCTAGTGTATGAAGCCCTTTACGCTATTTTCTCATCAAAAGTTTGATTTCACATAAAGCAGGCTTCTGAATAAAGGCTGTACCATTCAAAAGACGTACGAGGTACAAATTATGTGACAGTGCTGATTATGTACCAGCAAGTCAACATTTCACTTTGATCATAAAGAAACAACTCAGACAGAGAGAGGACGGTAAGACAAACACAAAATAACAAAACATTTGACTCTATGTTGATTACAACCAGAGAGATGACCATAATTGTGTGAGAAAAAGTATCCGCTTTCGTTGCCATTTTGTCAATTTGAATATTTGTCAACTCTGGAAGACTCTGACAGCCAAGATACTTCATTTAACTGAATAAACAGAAGAGGATCTATTATTTGTACTTTGCAAATAAAGGTAGTTTAATTTGCGTCTTACTTCTTTGTTCATTTTGACACTCCAACAACTCAAAGTAGCCATTTTTTTCATTTTTGATAGGTGGTAAAACGGGTCAAATTGCCTGAAACTTGAAACGGCCGTAAAAAATATTTTTTTATTATTCGATTAAAAACAAATTCAGTGCATTTTCTTCTGTTCATTGAGGCCTTCCAAATAACATCAAGAAACCTAGGTATAGTGAACATAAGATTTTACCCTACAAAACTGAAAATGTTGTGTATTTTCTTCAGCTCAGTGAAACCTTTTCAAATGACATCAATAAACATAGATATACTAAACATCAGATTGTATCCCATACCTCCACCCCCTTACCCCCCTCCCCCCAATTTACCCCCTCATTCTCCCCTCAATTTCTTCCTCCCTGCTCTATTTATTATCCAATTTGAAAATGTAAAGTGTAGCCTGGCCTAATTTCTTTAGCTCATGGATACATTTCAAACGACAGCAATAAACCTAGATATGCTGAACATCAATTTACTCTGTCTGCCCCCCCCCCCCCCCTAAACACACGCCCCCACCCCTCCCCTCCCACTTTCCTTCTCCAGGCCTCCTTTCTATATTTTTGAAAAGCTATATATTTTCCTGCTTTACTGATATTTCAGCCTGCGTTCTCCCCCATGGTGTACTAGGAAATCTTTCAGTATAAACTGTTCACCCAGATTTTGGAAGTTCTGCACTATCATCTTCCACAGATCTATATCTCTTGTTGACTCTGCTGTTTTCTTTACTGACTATAATCTACTAATTTTCTGACTTATTACTAACCGTGCAGACGAAGTTGGTGATATTTTCAGTAATGTTTGTCTATTTGTTCCTGGATGACTATGTATATGCATGTATTTGTTTGTTCATCTGTCCCGAGGGACGTTGACCATACTTCAACAGTTCGCCCTTGTGGAAATCTAGGATGCTGGATGAGTTCGCATATGGCTAGTGAGGACAATGCGAGCAAGGGAGGATATGTGACAGTGAGGACAGGAGAAAGCGTTGGGGGATCAGTCGGGGTTGCAGAGCTAGCTGCGACTGTTTAGGTGGATCTTACGTGCCTCACGCTTTGCCTGTGATGTCTCAATACGGGGTGCCTTGAAGTTGGTGGCTCCCTTTGTTACTGCACAACGCCAAGCTGGTCTGTTCTGTGCCAGGGTTTCCAATGAGGAGACATTGATGTTGAAGTTCTTTAGGGACACTTTGAAGTGTCCCTGAATCTCAACTTTGGCCTACCAAGACTCTGTGCACTAGTCTTCAGCTCTCCATAGAAGACAAGTTTTGGTAGTCGATTGTCAGACATTCTGACGACATGCCCAGCCCAGCGTAGTTGTGACTTGTGGAGTAGTGTGAAGATACTAGGCATGTCCGTCCGCTCAAGAATCTCGGTGTCAGGGATTTTGTCCTGCCATTTCACTCTCAAGATCTTGCGGAGACAGTCCATGTTTTGCATGCGTACAGCAGAGTGATGAAGAGAATGGCTCTGTATGCCTTCAATTTGGTTGAGAGGCTCACTCCTTTACGATCCCAAACCGATTAACGAAGTCTGCCGAAGGCAAAGCTTGCCTTTGCGATTCTAGCATCTGTTTCGTCATCAATGTTTACACTACGAGATAGTGTGCTGCCCAGATAGATGAACTTGTGCACTGCCACCAGTGTCTGACCATTCACTGTCACTATGGGTTCCTCATAGTTTTTCCTTGGAGCAGGCTGGTACATCGCTTCAGTCTTCTTGGTGCTTATGGTGAGACCAAAGTTGTCACAAGCAGCAGAGAACAAGTCCATGGAGCACTGCATGTCTTCTTGATTTCCAGCATTGAGGGCACAGTCATCAGCAAACAGAAAACAAGAGTTATCTCAGCCAATCAACCTGGACCTTGGTCTTTGCCTGGAGGCGTTGCAGGTTGAACAGCTTCCCATCCATTCTGTATCTGATGTCAATGCCAGGGTCGTCTTCTTGAAAGGCATATGTCAGCATCGCAGTGAACATCATGCTGAACAGTGTTGGAGCAAGCACACAGCCTTGTTTCATTCCATTGGTGACAGATAATGGAGAGGATGACTCTCTGTCATTGAGGACTTTGGCTTGCATGCCATCATGGAACTGGCGAACCATCTGGAAACATTTTGGTGGGCAGACAAACTTGCTCATTATCTTCCACAGACCTTCATCACTGACTGTATCAAATGCTTTCGTGAGGTCGACGAAAGTGGTGTAGAGGTCGACGTTTTGTTCTTGACACTTATCCTGCAGCTGACGTGCGGCAAACACCATGTCTATTGTTCATAGTTCTTTTCTAAGGCCACACTGGCTCTCTTTCTTGTTCAAGGTGCTTGATGAGTCGATTAAGCAGGACTCGGGCAAGGACTTCCAGCAATGATCAACAGCGAGATGCCCCTGTGTTTGTCACACGCCTGTTTGTTGCCCTTGCTGTTATATAGATGTACAATGGTGGCATCTTTAAAGTCCTGCGGAACTATTCCTTGCTACTGGTACATCTGGTACATCTCGGTCATTTTCTCATATAGTTGTGCTCCAGCAAGTTTGTAGATTTATGTTAATTGCATCTTCGTTGATGAATGATGGCCTGTTTAATACTGCCTCAAAGAAGAGAAGAACTGGGTGGTTGGGGGCCATACACTGCTTTGATGGAAACATAAATGTTTTCTGTCATTCCTGTCTGCATAACGTTGGATCTCGTCTGCTTTCTGGCTGAACCACGTGTCGTGCATCTCACGCAGTTTACTTTGGACATTTCTTCTGAAGTTGTTGAATGCATCTTTCTTTGGTATGGATTCATCACTGGAACAGGCTCTGACAAGTTGGTGGATTTTTTCTAGTAGCTTTGCAATTTCCTCATCATTTTCGTCGAACCAGTCTTGGTGTTTGCGCTTGATGGGGCCCAGAGTCTCAAAGGCCGTTTTGTGGACTGCTTCATGGAAGGTATTCAAAGTGTTCCCCACACCATCTGTGATCTGAATGTGTTCTGCTTGCTCTTCTAACTTCTGTACGGTTTCTTGTCTAACTGCCGATCTATTCAGTCGGGAGATGTTGAGCCTTTTTGGTACTTTCTTTCCCTGCAGACTTCTTTTGGGCTGAATTCTGATTTTCATTTTGGATAGAACGAGACAATGGTCTGTCCAACACTCAGCATCACATATGGATTTTGTGACTCTATTCTAACATCTTGTCTGTCGAGTTTCCTGACATTCACATAGTCAATAAGGTGCCAATGTTTTGCATCCATTATGTTGGGGAGTCAAAAGATCGTGTTAGTGATGAGCAGTCCTTCCACATCTGATGGTCTGTGCCTACTCGGGCATTGAAGTCTCCGAGAATGATCTGCTTTTGGCACTGAAGTTGTGAGTGAGTGTAGAGCTACATAGAATTTGTCCTTGATGGCGTCTGCATTTGTCATGGCTAGGACATAGGCACTGATGATTGTTGCCTGTTTCTTTCCAGTCAAAGACAGTTTCATGGTCATAAGTCTGTCATTGATGCCTTGTGGAAGGCTGCTCAGTTTGGGAACAAATTTATTCTTCACTGCAAAGCCCACGTGCGCACATTCCATACAGCAAGGGTGATAGGGTTGCTTTTTACTTTCTGTTTCTTGTTGTTTCGACCGCAATAGTGTGATGCCCTCCAGCGGCGGTTTGCTGGACAGGGTAGGTAGAGGCAGACAATGTTTGGGAAACCTTTTCTAGTCTGCTTCTCATGCTATGGAGATGAGCAGTGTGATCCTAAAGATGGCTGCTCAGTCACTCATGGGGTTGCCGAACTCACATGTATATGATAGTGTATGTATTTGGTATTTTGGTACTGGGTATTTGGTATTAAGTACTTTATAGCCACGGAGGCGTCTCTGTGAAATTTGGGTTGCTCCCACCTGGAGAGCGCGTCGCAGCCAGGGGCGTGACAACCTTTTTTTCTTTTTTTTTATTTTTGCGATTTTTTGTGTCACTGATGAGGAAGGAAAGAGGGAGAGGGGGAGGTAAATTTTGACCAAATGACAACTTTTTTGTTGCCACTGGGTTTACCGAGTGCTTAGTGCATGGACACATAAGACCTCAGTTTATTGTCTCACCCGGAAGACTCCACGTTTAGATCATAAGCCCTAATACAGATTGGGAGGAAAAATGCCCTGGACCCACATTCAAACTCGGATTTATAGTGCATGAGGTGAACGCGTTATCTCTGTGCCATTCTACACCATGCATGTATTAGCACATTATTTAATGGTACGCTTTGTTCCTGTCTATGTTACGTATGTATGTTACAATGATAACATTTGATTACAGGGGCCGTGGAGGCTCAAATGTAGCATGCACATAGTTAGGATATCTAGGCCACGTTCGATTCTGAAGGTCATTGGTAAAAGGCCAAGTTCACTGGAGTAGAAAAGATGCCACACAGCTGGTGATACAGCGTCTTCACGATCTAGCTAGCCCATTCTGCTATCTTAAAAAATTAAAACAATCTTTCAAATATTCTTCTTTGAGTTCCTGTCACATCGGAATGTATTGGCTGAAAAAAGCAGAAAGCCCCGTGAAAACTGAAATTCAGACATACGTACCTCACCCATTATGGCCGTATGGCACAGGAACACAGAAGAACAAGCCTGTGTTCTGTCTCAATATCCGTTGCTATCTTTTTTTTAGTAAGTTATCTTTTTTTAAGCGAAGTTATAACAGTAGGTGCATTGTATTTCATATGCCTAAGGCGAAGGCTGTGTCTTTGGTCAGAGTAAAAATGCAAGAGAGAGAGAGAGAGAGAGACAGAGAGAGAGAGAGAGCGGGCGAGAGAGAGAGACAGGGAGAGAGAGAGGGCGAGGGGAGGGACTTGACTTGCCTGAAGCTCTGTACTTCAAAGTTATTTCTCTTTGGCACACAATGCATAGGCAACTGACTCCGGGCAATTCACCTAAAAGCCTAAATCACAAAGAGTGATTTTACTCTGACCAAAGACACAGCACATATATAACTACACTGTATCACTCACTATAAGTGAAGTGTCTTTGCGCTCTCTCTCTCTCTCTCTCTCTCTCTCTCTCTCTAAATAAGAGGAAAATTGAAACGTGAACTGTTTTCCCAAATTAGGGCAACCTCCCACACCCTCACTTCCCTCCCTTTCCACCCAACATGAATGAAGCACGTGCAAATCGTATTGCTACTCGCTACAAAAGGAAGAGAAAGCGGCGTGCACAGGTGTTCAAAATAAAACTTGTTTGGCCACTGACTTGTATGACGACACTGCTGATTGGATCAATTGTAATAGCAAGTATCCGCCTTGGTGGAAAACATGCTATGCTTGGTGGCTGTGAGTTTCACCCATCTCAGCAATCTGGCGATGACGTCAACTGCCCCTCTGTGACCACAATGGTCACACACCTGAACGAGTGTCTCTCTACGACTCCTGTGGCCAAACATCCCAACGAGTGTCCCTCTACGTCTACAACGGCTGCACACCTCAGCGAGTGTCCCTCTAACGTCTACAACGGCTGCACACCTCAACGAGTGTCCCTCTACGTCTACAACGGTTGCACACCTCAACGAGTGTCCCTCTACGTCTACAACGTCTACAACAGCTGCACACCTCAACGAGTGTCCCTCTACGTCTACAACGGCTGCACACCTCAACGAGTGTCCCTCTACGTCTACAACGTCTACAACAGCTGCACACCTCAACGAGTGTCCCTCTACGTCTACAACGGCTGCACACCTCAACGAGTGTCCCTCTACGTCTACAACGGTTGCACACCTCAACGAGTGTCCCTCTACGTCTACAATGGCTGCACACCTCAACGAGTGTCCCTCTACGTCTATAACGGCTACACACCTCAACGAGTTTCCCTCTACGTCTACAATAGTTACACACCTCAACGAGTGTCCCTCTACGTCTACAACGGTTACACACCTCAACGAGTGTCCCTTTACGTGTGCTGTGGTCACACACCTGAACGAGTGTCCCTCTACGTCTACAACGGTTACACACC
Source organism: Phymorhynchus buccinoides (assembly GCA_017654935.2). Lineage (NCBI taxonomy): Eukaryota > Metazoa > Mollusca > Gastropoda > Neogastropoda > Raphitomidae > Phymorhynchus > Phymorhynchus buccinoides. The sequence goes on from CM065708.1 coordinate 31,251,978, forward strand.
TGAACGAGTGTCCCTCTACGTCTACTGTGGTCACACACCTGAACGAGTGTCCCTCTACGTCTGCTGTGGTCACACACCTGAACGAGTGTCCCTTTACGTCTGCTGTGGTCACACACCAGAACGAGTGTCCCTCTACGCCATCTGTGGTTACACACCTGAACGCGTGCTCCCATTTATCGGCTGTGGTCACACACCCCAAAGTGTATCCCTCTACGTCTACAATGGCCACACACCTGAGTGATTGTCCCGCCGCTATGTCTACAGTGGTCTCACACTTGTCCGACTGCCCCTCTACGTCTGTTGTGGTCACACACCTGAATGCCTATCCCTCTACATCTACAATGGCCACACACCTATACGCCTGCTCCTGTACGTCTATAATGATCACACACCTGAATGTGTGTCCCACTAGGACTGCAACGGTTACACAGGTACACATGTGTCTTCCAATGAATGCAATGATTGCACACCTGAATAGACTCTTCCTCATGTGGGGAGTGGCAGCACGCTTTGAATTTATGTGAAGGTGGAAAACAAGAGCAAAAACACTTGTCATCTCATTTACTTGTCCTCGAGTCATTGTATGCTTATTCTTTCTTGAAGCATCAGCTATTCTGATAAGCTGGCTCCTCTTGTCTTGTGGAGACATAGAGGCAAACCCTGGCCCAGAACAACAAACCACTCAATACACCCAGCATGATGATTTGGATCGTGAGGGAAATTACCCAACTTCTGAATCACTGCAGCAGAGAATGCTTTCTATGGCAGGTTACCCTCAACATCAACATCAAAGCGTTGACCCCACAAGTGCTTTCGACCAAAGAAGTGAAATCTTGCAGAAAGATAATGACCGGCTCAGACATGATGTTAGTATCCTGGCTAACAAGTGCCACATTCTACAGGAACAATGTGATAATTTGTTCCAGTGGAAGGATCTCTTTGTTGATGTCAGTCGGCAAATGGAGGATCACATAGACAGATTAGAATCCTTCTCACGCAGGAACAATATTCGATTCTTCAATGTCTTTGAAGGACCACAGGAGAGTGACTTTGAATGTGTTCGCAAGGTTGTCCAGCTGCTGAATAGATTTTTTCCCGTCCAACAATGGGCAGCCGAAGACATAGAACGAGCGCATCGTGTTGGACAGAAGAGTAGTAATCCACATTCCACTCACCCTATTGTTGCTGCCTTCTGCCACTGGAGAGACAAATTACAAATCTTGAGATCACAAGATGGTAGACGTGACTTGGCCAGTGAACTCAATATTCGTGTTGCCTCAGATCTGACCACTCCGTAAAACCAGATCATCAAAGACGAGAGGAATGCAGGCAGGTCTGCCTACTTCTGGAAAGGTCGTCTTTCTTACAGGAAGGAGCGAACCAATGCTTCTTCAAGAAGATATATGGACCAACAAACCAAGCATTCCAATGATTCACCCCACTGGGATCAGAATGGTTATCAAGAAACTCAGAGTCCTTCCCAAAACACTGCTACAGAAAACAAAACAAGCTCACATGCAGTCGAGGAACTTCCCTGGACTGCAAGCTTAAATACCTTCCCTTCACTCCCAAGACGCCAGACCATGAGAAGTGTCAATGCTCAACCTGCTACAGAAACTAACCGAGATATGCAACAGAGAAAGATGCAGCCCTGCCCCACCCCTTCTCAAAACGAATCAAAGTCTGCTGAAAGAGCGAATGACCAGCCAATGAACCCTCCCAAGCCTCAACGCACTCCTCGACCCAATGAAAGGACAGTGATCAACAAGTGGGGTGCCAGGCTGTTGGCCCCTTCAAAGCAGGGAGGTGAGGAGTCTGCTTCAAGTTGCAGTGTCGAGTGTGATAAGGATCATCAACAAAAGACACCCGCTCTCCGACCTGTTAGTGAGCAAGACCCTTTGGAAGCTTCTTGTGCTGCAGGGGCTGGTATTGGTAGAAGATCTGGTAGTGATACATCATCTGCATTGCCTGCAGTTTCTGATATTGTCTACAAGAATACTCCTTGCCCCAATGGTGGTCCCTGCCCCAATGGTGGTCCCTGCCCCAATGGTGGTCCCCAGTTTTCTACACAGCCTTCCCATGGTGCAGCCAATAGAAAAGCTCCTAAAGAGACACAATCTTCTGCTCCCGTTCCACTCCCCCATTCTACCCCCACTTCCTCAGTCTCCCCAATCACCCCACCCACAACAGAAAAAGAACTGGACTCAAGCCAAACATATGTTAAACAGCTGACGGATCCATGGTCTACTGTTGATGAGCTGGAGAGCCAGCCTTCTGCAGGTGACTCAGTCAACACAGGAAAAGAGAACATTACTCAAGCTCAGACCAGTGCAATCATGTCAAATCATCAGCCTGACCACCTTGTCCATCCTCCATGTCAAAGCATTGCTAATGAAGGAGCACCCCCTACCTTGGGCAAAACGCAAGATGATCATACCCTGAGACGAAAGACAAGAATAGGAAATCAACAAGTCCGAGGCAACCTGCAAACTCAAGACGAAACCGCTGCAAGACAAGGGACACAAGACTCCAGTGCCACGCTTCCCGATGACATTGAAAGTCAGTCCCCCAACAGCAAACCTCCTTCACGATCAGATCCAGTCTCGCAGAACATCTCCATGTCCCTTGAAAATGAGCAGGACCAAACACCACGACGTGGCCCCCTTACACGAAGCAAGAATATGTGTAGACAAACCCATCTCACAGACTCTTTCACTCGTAAAGGTGGGAGAAGTACTACCAAACGCACAGTTGACACCTCAGACACAAACACCTAGGGATCAGGCCCTGCCCATGTTAATCACTTAGCAAATATCATTACCAGCAGCACTCTTTCCTTCTTGAACTATAATATTGAAGGGCTATCTAAAATATATGATCCAGAATTCAGATCATTTCTAATATCATATGATTTCGTTTTATTAACTGAAACTTTCTCCACTGATTTCCCATCCCATCTTTTTCCAAATTACAGAGCATTTGTGTCCCCAGGTGTAAAACTATCAGATGCAGCTACAGCGCGTCTATCTGGAGGGGTAATTATGTTAGTCAAGACACATATGGTACATATGTTAAACCATATTCACGCAGAACTGGACAATTGTATAATTCTAAAACTTTCAAAGGACTTAACTGGTTACTCCCTGGATTGTTTATTAATAGGCATGTACTTACCTCCACATAACAGTCAGTATTATTGTGAAACAGAAATAGTAAATGGTGTATGTCTTTTAGAACAGTGCATACTTGATCTGATGCAAGACTATGGGGATCTTCCTTTGTTAATATTTGGAGACTTCAATGCAAGAACTGGAAGTCGAAATGCCAAGGAACTTTGTTTACCAAATAGGGGGCCTCTTGAAGACTGGAAAGATGACACTGATGAAGTATCACTGTTTGCACGGAAATCTGAGGATATTGTTGTCAATGATTTTGGGAAGTATCTCCTTGAAGTGTGCGAGCAGCTTAATGTTGTTATTCTTAATGGATTGCTAGCAGGTGATGAACAGGGTCATTGCACGTATTTAATGGTGCTAGTGTAATAGACTTTCTTATTGTCGCATTCTATTATTCATTTAGGTGTAAAACTAAAGGTATTGTCCAGAATTGAGTCGAAACATATGCCAGTTCATTTTGAGTTAGAGCTTGCTAATCATTATCAATGTAAGAAAAATGTAAAGAAAATATGCAAAGTAAGTAAATTTGTATGGACGAAGGAAAAAGAACCAGAATATGTTGCACAGTTTTCTTCTAAAGATGTACAATTACTTCTTGATAGTGCTTTGAATCTAATAAATGTAGATATTAATTTGACACTTGGTAGATTCAATGAAGCTTTATATAAAGCAGGTAACTGTATGCACAAAATAATTACTATTGGCAAGGATAAAAAGAAGCCTTGGTTTGATTCAGATTGTTGGGGGAAAAGACAACAAGCTAGATTAGCTTTACGCCAGTTTAAACAGTTTAACATAGCAGAAATAAAAGAAGAACTTAGAGTGACATATTGTAATCTATTAAGAGATTACAAACACACATTAAATGAGAAAGAACAAGAACATAAAAAACATTTAATAAAAACAATAGATGATAGCAAGAATGATCCAAAACTATTTTGGAAAACTATAAAAGTGTATCAAAAGTCACACCAACCACTAATGATATAACAAACGACCAATGGTTTCAGCATTTTAGTAAAGTATTTAATTTCGAATCTCTTATGCAAGATTTAGATAACTCGGATGATATTAATCATAGTACAAATATAAAAGGCCCAGATTATGATATTTCTATACTAGATAAAGAAATTTCTGAAATTGAGGTAAAGGATGCCATAAAAGCTTTAAAAAATAATAAAGCTGCTGAACCAGATGGGTTATGTAGTGAGTTTTATAAATATGCTGATACCCAAGTTGTTCCCTTTCTTACAATTTACTTTAATAAACTGTTTGACTCTGGACTGTTCCCTACCAATTGGTCTGAAGCTTTAATACAACCAATACACAAGAAGGGCAATATTAATTTACCAGACAACTATCGAGGAATTTCACTTTTGAACATTGGTGGGAAATTATATAGTTATATTCTAATTAAACGTTTAACTTTGTGGGTTGAAAGTGATAATTTAATTAATGAAATGCAAGCCGGCTTCAGAAAGAAATACAGTACGATAGACCACATCTATACTCTTTTTGCTTTAGTAAAAAAAACTACTATCTAACAATCAGAAACTATATATTGCATTCATTGATTTTAAAAAAGCATTTGATCTTGTCGACAGAAATTTACTATGGGTGGTATTAAAGAAAAACGGAATTAAAGGGGAAATGTTTATGGCTTTAAAAAATATGTACTCAGTTGTTAAAGCAAAAGTACGCTGTAAAAGTGACCTTACAGATACCCTTTTCTGCCCACGGGGCTTAAAACAAGGAGACATATGCAGCCCCATATTATTTTCACTCTTCATTAACGAATTAACAAACGAAATAATCTTTAAGGGCAAACATTGCCAACCAACCAAACCCCCCACCCAACCCAACAATTTCACCTGATCTCATACAGATTCTAATAATGTTATTCGCTGATGATATCATTCTTTTGTCTTACTTCATTATTGGACTTCAACAACAACTCAGTATTTTAAAAAAACACTGCAGATAAACTTAGGATCACTGTCAATTTAGATAAATCTAAATTCGTAGTGTTCAGAAAGGGTGGGCATGTCGCACTCCGTGAAAAATAGTTTTATGGTCATGAGAAAATAGAAGTTGTTAACCAGTATAAGTACTTAGGGATTGTTTTCTCAACTGGGTTAACCTTTTCTCACTCTCTTAACGATATAGCAACTAGAGCAAAAAAGTCAGTGCTACTATGTATACTAAAAATATTATGGAAACTTGGTAATCACTGTCCCTATTTATTTTTTAAGCTATTTGACTGTCAAATACAACCGATGCTTACTTATGGATGTGAAGTTTGGGGCCTTGTAGCAGATCATAGTATAATAGAAAAAATACATTTGTTCGCTATTAAGAGATTCCTTAAAAAAAACGGTTTTTTTTTTTTTAGGTGTAAAACACCTAGTGCTCTAGCATATGGCGAGACGGGCAGATTTCCTTTAGATATAACAACTAAGACCAGATGTATTAAATATTGGCTAAAAATTGTGAAAATGCCTGTAGATCACCTTCCCTACAAAGCTTATCAAACTCTTTCTAATTTGCATTGTAGAAATAGGAATAATTGGGTTTCATCTGTTTGTTTTAAATTGTATTATTTATGGGTTTCGGTTCATATGGGAAAATCAAAGGGTTGGGAATGATTATATTTTCTTACGAGAATTCAAGCAAAGGCTAATTGATTGTTTTCGACAAAGATGGAATAGTGACATGCATTTTAAAACAGCGATTTGAGTTCTTTTCTTAATTTAAATCATCACATAGCCTTTCTCCATAATTATCTGAAATGAAAAACATAAATTTACGCAAATCAAAAATTAGATTCAAACTAGGTGTGTCATGTCTAAAACCACACCGTTTTCGCTTTTCAAATGCCCAAACAGATCACAGTTTTCCCTTTTGTTCCAGCACTAACGAATCTGAATACCATTTTCTTCTTATTTGTCCCAAATATAATGCTTTACGAAAGATGTTCTTGACCACAAAAATTTTCACTAATCCCACGAAATTTAAAATGTCAATGCTCTTAGCAAGCCCTAAACACAAGTTTTTAGTCTTGCAAATTTTATTTCCACAGCATTTGAGCTTAAAAATTCATCTAATACTCGAATGTCCATCTTTACCCCTCCCTTTCAACACCCTACCACTATATTTAACGTAATACACGGTTAATCTTATTAACGAAGTTGTCCATTCCGCACTTGTGTGTATTTTTAGACTGTTGTTACTACAATGGTATAATGTTGTTCAATGTTTGGTAATAATTATGTTGATTTGATAATCGTTTTGATAACTTATATGTGTGCTATTTATTGCTCTTTTTTTCTTTTTTTCTTTCTTTGTATGTATTCCCCTCCCCCTTCATTCCCTATATGACATGAGCAGATGGCCACTGATCAACTAAAGCCCCCCCAGCTGATCGTGTCGTCTGATCGTCGCACGCACGATCGTTGATCTCTCTATCTACTCTCCACACCCTCTTTTCTTTCTCTCTCTCTCTCTCCTCGTCTCTCTCCTCTCTCTCTCTCTCTCTCACACACACACACACACACACAACACGCATACACACACACCAAACATACGCACACACTACACACACACACACACACACACACAACACAGGAGGGCACACACACACACAGAGTGACATATCACACAAATGGGTTCAGCACAAACAAAGACACACACCAGTCACAAACATTCCACCCCTCCCTCTCTTTAATTCCTGGTGAAATAGGTGAGTGCAAGTAGTAATGTGATAAACAAATCTTACTCAGATAAAAACAACAACAATAAAGCTCTATACACTCAAGCATAAGAAAGGAAGCTTACTTGAAACATAGCTTGAAAATTTACTGTTTTTCTCAACATTTTTGTTCTGTCAACTGTAAATTGTAATGTTTTGTATATAATGTTTGTGTGTGTGGGTTTTTAATACAAAGCTGCCATTCATTCAAGGGGGAAAAAAGGAAAACGTGTTAATTTTCACTTTACAAGCCTGGGATAAGCTTCAAATTGAGTACGATTTTGCTTTGAGGGCCCTGTAAACCCTGCCAGGGGTCGCCCAGGCCCCTGGACCCCTGCCGTGACTGTTTTTTGATTTTCTCCAGTTGCATCCATCATTAGTAGGCTAATCTTTTTCACTGTTTTTAAAACAACGCATTAGCAAGCAAGATTATGAAGAAAATATATTAATTTTGTGATATTATTTCTTTCCCCATTAGGCTCTCCACCCCCACCCCTCTTGTTTCCTCCTCCGACCTCTTTGTCTTTGCTGCTAAAAAACTTTTTATCATCTGTGTTTTCGCTACACTATGTATTGGTACACTGGGGGCAATAAATTATTTGGAATCAATCATTAATCGGTACGATATTCAACTAGGGATCTTTTAAAACCCGTTATTTATAAGATACTCGCTACCCAAAGCTGTAATTTAATAAGCTAACACAAAAATAGAGGGGTAATGAACTCTAATTAAATGATTCTTGGTTTTTAAAGGCTAATCATCATAGTAGGTAGGCGGCAACTCATTAATGACGCTGTGAAAACACTGTCCGACTGACTGCTAAAATTTCCACTACATTTCACTTTCTGAGTTCTTACTGAGATGCCCATAATGCCAAAAGATAACGCATGTCGATAAATAAAACAATCTTGCTGCTACGTCGATAGGGAGAAATTCTGGTGGTCGGAAGAATGTTGGTTACTTTGAAAATTAACGCAACGAACAGGAGACGGACGGTGACGATAAAAATCACGGCATGACCAAAGTTTTGACGCTCGCTATAGGGACCCCCCCGTATAGAAAAAAACGGCTCTTTGAACCAAAACGGGTTTTTAGCGTTTGCTTGTGGACAATGGAAATACCGTTACACCAACAGAAATATTAACGTTTACGCTATTAATCGATGTTAGATCAAAGAGATAGGGGCGATTAAGACCGCCAGAATCAAGGATTCAAAACATAGCAATTGTTTCAAAGCCAATCGAAGATTCATTCGAAAGAATACACTTGAGGAGCACATGCTTAAAAAGTACTTTTTCCTCTTTTAAACGATGATGCATGACTAACCACTATTGTATGGACGAAATTCTCGCTGTTTAAGCAAAGGTGGTAGAGCATTCAGAGCTTCCATTGGCTGACGTTCGATGGAGGCCTTTTTCATGATTAGAGTCTCAGAACACTCGGCCAGTGAGTAAAGGATGCTAGTTTTCATTCGGTATTTACTTGAAACATAATATCATATTTGATGCAGATGTTATGTTCTGTGGTAGTTTCGCGGAGTTAAATAACAACAAGAATATGGAAGTTTCTTTTTTTTTTTAAATACAATAAATGTATCGGACGCAAAAACAAGTAGATTCTTATCTATAAAACCATTCGAGCTTCCCTGTCGGCCTATGCTTGGTCTGATCATCATCAAGATTGTTGGTGTTTTGAGGTATGGAGGCTCTTGCACTGAAACCAATTAACAGAATACTCATGTTTTTCGCCTATTTTTTTGTAGTGTGTCAGAGTTGATTTTATATAATTTGAAACAGTTTTTTACTTTGGTCTAGATTCTACTGGCTAGTCAAGAAAACGGAACCCTAGGGACTTTACGACGTCTGTTAGGGGGGGCCTATATATAGTTCTGAGTTCTCTTCTCTGGCTCACGCTCAAAATATATGTTGTCTCCCTCCTATACATCCCTGGTCTCCCGGGGTAAAGAAGAACAAATAAAACGAAATAAAAATCAATTGAAATAGACACAAACAACAAAACATACAACACATAAATTAAGTAGAGATCAGATATTGTTGGTGGTAGTAAATAATGCATAGGGTCTGAAAAACCACTTTAATGTGTTGTGGTATGGATTTTGTTTAATAAATCAGGTTAGAACAAAGTCAGGGGCCTGTGACTTGTGAGACGTCTGTGTGTGTGTGTGTGTTGTGTGCGTGCGCGCATGCGTGCGTGCATGCGTGCACATGTGTGTATCTGAGTGTGTCCAATTGTGGTGTGCGTACGGACGGACGGGGGGGGGGGGGGGGGCGGGGGAAGACACGTGGATATGTCTACGTAGCGTATGGAAAGCGAGGCAGAAAGTCTCTCTTCTCGCCTGTGTGTGGGTATTGGCGGTGACAGCTCGCGTGTGTATGAAAGAGAAACAGAACGCGTGTGTGTATACAAGAGGAAGAGGAGAGAGAACATATGTGTTGTGTGTGGGTGTGTGTTGTGCGTGCGCAGTGCGCGCATGTGTATGTCTGGTTAGAGAACAATATGTTGAAGTAAAATGTGCCGCGTTGATTTATAGTCGTGCGCAAGCACATTAGTCTGGTGTAGTTATTGTTATGCTTTATTCAGCCTTTTAGGGCACGCTTGCACACTTACGGCATATTGCCAATTTTTAGAACCCCACACACTGTGGGGATTTAGTAGATGATGCAGGTGTTCCTGATTTACATGACGCAGCAGCCCCCCCAACACACGCATGGCAACTGGTAATCCTTAAGTAAGATAAACACCACACACAACAAAAGTGTTTTTAAATAAGAAAGAGAAAAAAGCAGAAGGATGGGGGTGGGGGGTGGGGGGTGTTATGGACACTCTTTCTTAAAACATAATAAAAACAGAGGGAAGAATAGCGCTATGCACGCACCACTAACACCCCCAGCCAGCATTTGCACACACATGATTGTATCCAGTTATGACTACACGTGCATTGAAAAATCAAATACTAAGGTTGTCTTGAAGAGGCCAAGTGTTGCCATTAAATTTTTTCAAATCCCACAAAATGAAACCTGAATCGCCGACTAATGGAAAACACTAAAAAAAAATATAAAAGGTATTTAAAAATGCCAAGTGACTGAGAATCGCCCCCCCGCCCCCCCCGCCCCCCCGCCACCTCCCCCCAAATAAACTCCCCACAACAAACTACAACAAAAATTTCATGTCGCGAACGGCAGCGCTAT
>CM065708.1:31262611-31310205 GCA_017654935.2 Phymorhynchus buccinoides
CATACTTCAGCCACGAAGAAAATTCTATCCTGGGTTACATATCATCTCTTTTTTTAGTTTTGACAGTAACATGGCAATATTAAGTGCTAAAAGCAATAGCTTTTGTTACTATTCACCGAACATCGAAATTTGGCCTACCGAGATCTGAAATACGTTAACATAGAAAACTATTTCATGATATATATTCAGCACTAAAAAAAATCGGTAGTTAACATGTGACTCATTGCCATAATAACGTATGACGGAGAAACTGACGTAATGCTGATCTAATTAAATGATCGCACTGAGGCCTACTCTTCTGAATATTTAAGGTTGCATTTAAAATGTGTCCTAAAAACCAAATTGCTTTAAAATAGGTGCCATAAATTCTAACAAATCTGATAAAAATTAAAATAATCCATTTTCACCTTTTAAAGGTGTTTATCATCTTTAAATACTGAATGAGTCTTCTGGTCGCCCCCACTGGTTATCACTCATACTGCTTCAGGCTTACTTTAATCAATAGAAGGCAACGGAAATAATCATTTGTTGTTATGTGCACGAGAGAGTGATTGTTTGACGTATGTTTTAAGAAACAGCCTTCAGTGGAGCGACACTGGTGTACGTGCCTAATGACATAAGGAAAATAAGGACAATAACTCCACCTAAAATGCTCATTAACACAATCATTGGAAGAGCGTATAGGTGTGCACATAATATTATATTCGACTTCAATTTGTCTGTATGAATACTGTCTAAACAAGTCATGTAATTTAGTAGAGATTTATAAAGATTTCATGTGAGATTGAGGTAGTGACTGACTGGAGTGATCTAATTGACGCGTTTTTAAACGCGGTTATTTAACTTTCACTGTTTAACTGAAATTACCATCTCTTCTAACAATAATTAAGTAAGATCAGATCTGAGCAAAAACATAACACTAAACTACTGTGAAATAGTATTTTAAGGTGATTCAAGAATATGGAGGATTCGTTTTTTAAGTCCCCACCAGGAGGTGTTTAACCGTTAGAATTTTGTGCCCATGTCCTAAGTTTTCCAATGTCACTAAGGCTGATAGCCAGAAGAAAAGATCATATTGGTAATATCATTTAAATAATTGTCTTTATATGTAATTATTAAACTGACTGTAAAAGTATGGCTGTTTAAACTAAACCATTATTAGATAATAATGGCCGTTTTAGACTAGAGATTATCAGTAATAGTTTGGTTTTGATGTTTTTGCATATTTGTTCTATGCTCATGACAAAACAAACCGGAAGTAGTCACATATTTAAGCAGGTCATGCTGTAGAACTCCTAAATCATCATACTATTATTACTCAATCTCACAAGAGTAAAATTCGAGTTGTTTCTGCGCTTTTTACTACCCCTACCCCCGATTTTACACTGACAGAATAGGTCCCTTCATATATATATAGGTATAAAATAGTGTAGCCCTCAATTTATTTTGGGCCCTAGCCCCACATGGCCGAAAGGCCAAAGAGGGCGTAAAACACTATTTCTTTTTATTTTAAATTTTCGGGCAAACAATTTAAATTTGCAAAGTAATCTGACCAAACTTTCAGAAAAATATAGTGACACCCCCCCCCCACACCCCCCGCCGGGGTGAGGGGCTCAATGGCCACCTGTCGGTCTAATTACTTCTACCACAATTTACTTCTCTACTACTACTACTACTACTACTACTACTACTACTACTATTACTACTACTACTATCCTACTACTACTATATATTATTAGTAACCATAGCATAACAACACAAGTAGCCTAATGTCAATCAAGTAAAAAGCAAAAGTAATTACAAATAGCATAATTACACAAGTAGCCTAATGTCAATCAAAGAGAAGAGAAGAGAGAGAGAATAAAGCAAGCATAATGAGGAAAGCACAATTACAGCAGTAGCCCAAACAAAGATTGCTCTTGTGTGGTGCACTAGACTGATCATAGTGGTTTTATTGGGTGGAATTAAGGAGATGCCCCCGCCCCCCCCCCCAAGTTAGATTTGAAATTTGATACTGACGAAATTGCTTTTACATCTGAAGGCAGTGAGTTCCAAACATATGGCCCTGAAAAAGAAAAGCTTGTTTTGTAAAGGTCAATGCGGGTGCGTGGAAGAACATATTTATCAGAACGATAACTACATGTGGAAGGAGTGAGGATATGTTTTAGGTATTGTGGTGTCAAATTAGTGTGAACTTTATACATTAAGACAACTGTGTTGTACTGTAACTGGTGTTCAAGTGGTAAAATTTCAAGATTATGAAACGTTTCTGAAATTGACAGAGACGTATTTGGCAGGATTAGGGTGACCGCTCTTCTGTGGAGCGATGCTAGTTTTCTAAGGTGGTTTTTTTTTAGCAGCATAGGACCATACAGTGGAAGCATAGTTGTTGTGTGAGAGACAGTGGCCATAGAAAAACTGTCTTACATACGTCTAGGTCCAGATAGGGTTGAAGTCGTTTGAAAAGGAATAGGTTGCGTGCTAGTTTTATTCTGTAATGTGATTTATATGTGATTGACAATAGAGTTTGTCATCGGGGGGGGACTGTGACGCCTAGAACTCGATGTTCATGGACTTGTTCAATATTGTTGTCATCAATAGTTAGGTTAAGGGAATGGTGTGTTAGTTGATGCTTTTGGCGGGAGGTTACAATCATGCACTTTGTTTTCTTGGGATGAATAAACATAGAATTATCCTTGCACCATTTAGATACATCATGTAAGCCTGACTGAAGAGAGTTTTGGATGACAGTTACATCTTCCGAACTGAGAGAGAGATGGAGAGAGACGAGAGAGAGAGAGAGAGAGGAGAGAGAGAGAGAAGCCCCGAGAGAGAGAGGAGAGAGAGAGAGAGTCTTACTACCCCATCCAGTTGATAACGGATGGGTCAGCAGGCTTCAAAGAAAGCCGAGGTTACGCTCTTTATTGTGTTCTTTACAACAATGTTTTAAGGTATTAACTTAATTGTTATAGGTCGGTCTCTGTCTTTTCATCATAAGGGGTTATATTACTCCCCTGGCCCCTCTCTCTCTCTCTCTCTCTCTCTCGTAAAATTCTCTCGTCTCTCTCTCGTCTCTCTCTCTCTCTCTCTCTCTCTCTTCTCCTCTCTCTCGGTCCATCTCTCGTACCTCCCCGTCTCATGTGTGTATGTGTAAGGTGAGGATATGCGTGTATGTGTATTTGAAAAACAAGTGTTTTTGAGTTTATGCATGCATATATGTATGTAAATAGATATGTATGTATGTAAATAGTTATGTATTTATGTTAATGTGTATGTCTTGAAGTAGCATTTTAATTACATATTATTTATTTATTTATTCATTTATTTATTTATTTTTTAAAATCTTGTATTCATGGGTTGTTTATTCTTTCCATGTAATGATAGAGGCTGTGGGTCTAAATCATTAAAACATTTTTGAGTTCTGAGTTCTCTCTCTTTCTCTGTCATAAGACATATTAATTATTACAAAGAACAATATGCATACTGATAACGGAATTATATATCTGGGTGGCATATTCCTTAGCAGATTGATTGTGATGAGTATTGTTTCCCCCAAAGCGACTATGTGGCATTCGTGTTTGCCCTAATACTTTACAAGTATCATTAAAAAATAGATATAGAGTCGTTTGTATATTCATGTTCTTATGTCAATGATCATTGAATCCTTAGCTTGTAATCGATCATTCTCATAGAGGAAAAAGAAAGAGAGAAAAAACAAGCTTGAGAAGAGAAATACTGTCTTAACGCTACGTCCTTTATCAACGAAAGTTCAGCAATCGCTGTTAATTTTAAAAGAACGGGTTTTTTTTTAATAGAATTATTATACACTTGATGATTTTAGAGGTACTAATAACAAAACAACTAAAGCAAGCACTATTTCTGGTTGTTTTTATAATTCTTGATCGTTTATATTATCATACTACAAAGAAGGAAAGCGCATCAGTCTACCTGATCCAGGCACACCTCTCTACATTCCTCCTCACCGGGAGTATGTTGGTGTTTACTACGATTTCTATGACCTCCCCTATTGAATCCTTCACTGGATCCACCAACATGGCATCCCATCTCTTCTACTCTCTTCGAGGGATTGTAATTTTAGAACATTATTATTTTTGTTATTTTACATAATATTTTTACAATTTCTTTTGAATTAAGTGCTGGTTTGCTTTTATTGTGGACTTTCAATCTGGTGCAAGGAGGACAACCTTTCTCTTGGAGAAAGTCTTCTAGCTCAGTTTGAATGTTCACTGTGGACATTCTTTGCAGGCCGATATGCAGACTGAAGAGTCTTTCTCAAGACGAAACAGCTGTCTTTGCGTAAGGCATTGTCTATCTCCCCCATTGGGATAAAAAGTAAATCAGCACATTATTTTCTTTTTATTCTTTTCAGAACACAGAACAAACCGTAAAGTTAAAAATAAAGTGATTGAGTTTCTTTCTTAGGTTCACAAACACATAAATTGGACCCCCCCAAAAAAAGTTTTATTAAAGCAAACTATATATATATATATAAAAGGAAAGTTTAATGGTGTTTTTTTTTTTTCTTTCTTCAATTCTGATTGTTTTTTTAAGTGTAAGATTTCTTATGCCATCGCTAAAGATAAAATGTAGCAAATGACTCCATTTGACTTCTGTCTGCTCCCATAACATGAACAGTTCGAATAATATGTCCTTGGTCGTTGGTCAGCAGGGTGTTGGTCAGCTGATCCTTCTAACCCCCCTCCGCTTTCCCACTCTTTTTATTATGACACAGGAGTACTTTACAATCGCGAACAATCCACTAGAGCCCCCAATACTCTCTTTCTGAGCGTACGCATGCATTGATGCGTTTCAAAAGCGTGCAAATGCGCGTATATGTGCGCGCACGCGCATGTGTGTGTGTGTTTCTAAATTAAAACGCTATTTTCTTGTGCATCTCAGATTTCTTTTGTGAGATGAAAGTTGAAGAAATGTGGAGAGAGAGAGAAAGGGGGGAAGGGGGGGGGGGGGGGGGGCAAAACAAAGAAAATCAATATGTAAGAATGGTGAGATCACAAACTGAACAGAAAAAAATATATAATAAATAATCGATTGTACGAATATCAACGAAAGTGAATGAACACATAATTAATTATACAAAGGTTTCTGGGGGAAATATACATGCACATTTACTTTGAATAGTAAATACATAGAACGTTCGTTTCGAGCCTTTCCAAAACAAAAACCTTTTCACCTTCACTATTACGATAGTAGCCCAAACTGTTCACATTACATCAACACACCATCTGTCCTTCTTCTACCTTGTAGATCGTTCCTGATAAATACAGGCGAAATAGGCGAAGTTACGACACCCATGCCCCACCCAAACCCACACATGCACATGTACATTCATCAAGGTGTATTATTAATATTATTATTAATATCATTTGTCTTCAATACCGGCATAGCACATGTTTCGGCATAGATTATAACCTTCACTAAAAACTGGACGAGCTAATCAATCTGGTACCTTGTTCGCTAGGACTGAAAATCTTACTTTAAAAGCATGAACCAGGAATTTTGCAATATTAACGACATCATCAGCCGATTCTTCGCTAAGCACTTTTACTAATGTACACTTTCTATCAGGTAACTGTAGATAGCGAGACAAATATAATGTTCTTAAGTTAGAATACATTTGGCAATCAAATAAGAAATTAATTTCTATTTCAGGTACATAAAAGCATACTGGACATGAAACATTCTTGTCTGTCATATTGAAACGAAATCTATGGACAACGCCCATGCGAATTTTAGTAAGAATAGTACAATACGAATCCTTCCATAAGCATAAGTATAATTCTCTAGCAAACCTGTGTTTAAGCTGACCATATGTTGAAATATGTCTACTGTTATTAATATGATCAATCCAGCGGTGACAAAAAGAACTGATCAAACGTTCCCGTAATTCAATGCTGAGTTACTTTACCCTATCGCATCCAAAATTCCATACTTGTTCAAAGCCGTTTTGTGTTAGGATTGATTTTGCATGTGTCACCCATGTGGTTGTTCCTTTCTCATGCAACGAAAGTAACATTTTATAAGCTTTCTTTGAATACCTATTATCAGGCTGTTTCAAAATACGAATCCAATATATCACTACTTTTATGACAGTATTTGTGTATAAAGGATATTGGTGAAAGTGAGAGTGAGAGTACGGCTAGAAAGAAGAAAGAACAAAAGAGATGACAGAGAGGAGGAGTGAGAAGAAGTAAGAAGAAACAGATCTAAACTTCCCCTACCATCCATGATTCTATCGAACGTCAGATCTATCAATCCGAACGGAAAGAACTGTAACGTGGACGAAATCCAGGCAAATTGTCAATTTCTAAGTGAATATAGAAACTCGTGTGTACTCTGTTTTACGGAAACTTGGTTGACTGAGAAAGTTGGTGATGAGAATGTAGCAATGGATGGTTTTGGTACAGAGTTGATAGAGACTGTGTGAATGTGTGGAAGCAAATGGGTGGTGGTGTTTGCTTATGTTATGTGAATGAAAGCTGGTGTGGTAGTGTGAATGTAACCGTAAAGAAGCGTGTACACAAGCGCGAGTGTAAAAGGTAAAGCGCGTGTTGAGTGATATGGTGAATGTGTGCAGTAAGGTTGTGGGTGCAAGGCAGAGTGGTATGCAAGAGTTGTATGACAGACAAGTAGTCAAGAAAGCCAGGAAAATTCTTAATGATAACAGTCATGTTCTGGCAAAATACTATGAAGTATTACCATCGGGCCGTCGATACAGAACTCTAAAACTGAAAATAAGAGCACAGAAAACTTTCTTACCAAGATCAATTCATCTGTTGAACTCTTAATGCACTGCATCGAGTGATTGTTTTGCTGAGCAGCCTGTCCATCTCCTTGGGGTTGAGTTTGTGCAAGCCTATTTGTAGTCCCCTTGTTCTACAATAGATTACTGCTGTGTATGTCCTTGACTAAATTGTCTGTGTAGAGATGGTGTAGGTACTATTATTGCTGCATTTTTAAGCTGTTATTCTTGCCTCGTTTTTCAACTGATTATGTCTTGATTTAAAATGTATTTTAAATGTGTTTTTAAAATGCGTTCTGCTTTTACTGGAGTATTTGTTCGTATTCGTCCAGTTTGTTAATTACAATATTGCAGTGTTATTAGTTATTAGTTTATATTCTTTAATTGTTGTTGATAAAATGTTTATTGTTGTTTTTCTTATGTGCACCTGGCTGCAATTTCTCTGTTATGAGATAATAAAGATGATTTTATTTTATTTTATTTGATTTAATATCGACCTAGTTCTCCATAGACAATGTCATTTGTGGTTTTGTTTGGAACACGTAAAACTCTCTTACATGCAAATAGATGTACTTTTTCTATTTATGTGTATTCTTTGTGACCCCAAATCTCTGCAGCGTAAATTAACATCGGAACAACCTGTGTGTCAAAAAGTTTGAAGAATATTATCTACCGAATTGCAGTGAATTCTCCTTAATGTTCTTAGTATTTACATCGTTTTTTTCTTTGCTTTTAAAGATGATTCTTCTAAAGTGGAAACACAACCGTTCCGTGTAGAAAAAGTTAGCCCTAAATATTTGTAATTATTAACAACACGTAATTCAGTACCATTAAAAAAACATTTTTCACCCCCTTTTCTAAACACTATAATTAGAGATTTATCTAAATCTACAGATAATCCTAGCTTCTCTGAGGCCTTAGAGCAGGTGTGTGTTGCGTGTGTTATGTGTGGGTATATGTGCTTGCATGTGCATTAGTGTGTGTGCGCAGGAGATATTGTGTGTTTCGGCTAGAGAGAGGGGGGGGGGGGGAGTGTATGCGAGTATGTGTCTGTGAGTGTGACATAACACATACACGTGAGTGTTTTGTGAATGCGAGTGCGCGTGTGTGTTTTGGTGTGTCTGTGTGTGTGTTTAGGTGTGTGTGTGTGTGCATGCGCGCATGTTTGTACAAGCTACAAGTTTTTTGTACTTTGTGTGTGTTTGAGTAAGTTTGTGTGCGTTTCAGTGAGAGTGTGTCTTCTGTGTGTTTGATTAAATGTGTGTGGGTATGTGTGTGTATGTCTGTGTGCAAAAAACGCGTTCACTCGCGTGCGTGCACGTAACGTGCGTGTGTGTCTGTCGCGCGTGTGTGTGCGTATGTGACTGTTTCAATACTGACTGCAAAGCGCTTTGTGCTCGATAAAAAGCGCTATATAAGTATCCGTTTATTATTATTTTATTATTATTATTATTATTAGGACAAAAGGTTAAGTTGATTATGTAAACCCAACGAGAGAGAGAGAGAGAGAGAGAGGAGAGAGAGAGAGAGAGAGAGAGAGAGAGAGAGAGAGAGAGAGAGAGAGAGAGTCAACGTCAAAAATATTTTAATCGTTAGGCCTCTGGCCCATAACAATGGAGTTCAGAAAAAAGTATTACTTATGAACAATAACAATAAATGCATAATTCTATCATACATATATGAGCAATAGCGGGGGGGGAGGGGGGCGGGGAGATACACACCATAACAGAGAGAGAGAGAGAGAGAGAGAGAGAGAGAGAGACGCCACTAGCTCATGTGACTCACAAAATATCCCATTATAGTCTGTGGTTATAATATGACCCTAGTCTTTCAATTCAAACACGCGCCCATGTTAAAGGGTCATTATCTGGTCCAAGTTGGTGGCTGTTGTGACTGAATTCCTTCTCACCAACCAAAGACATTCCTCAGTTGTGATCTGATCAGCTGGTCAGTTGTAAAAAGAAAGTGTTTGAAAGCTTTATATAATGTTTCAGTCAGGGCGAAATTTCAAGTTTTAGATTTTTGTTGGTAAGCTGAAGGATACATTCAGATATTTCATGACCTGGGCTGTAGGGGTTTGTTTGGTCAGTTCTTGGATGTTAGCAGTAATAACACACAATTTACAAGTCATATCGCTCAAAGACAAACATCTGATAACGTGAAAGTATGCCCTTTTATATGTAAATATGAAAAACCCATTTTCTCGATATATCATGATCTGGCAGAAAACCCTCAATATCTTAATATAAATCAAATCGAAGCGCACACACATATTAAATATTCATAACGCATTCAAACAAACATGATAATACAAAGACGAACAAGAAGATAACAAGCACACACACATTTGAGGATAAGACCTAACAAAGGGAAAGAGAATGAGCTTCAATGACGGGGAAACAGGTGGGTTTTGAGGTTTGATTTGAAAGCAGAGAGGGTCGGTCGCTGACGGAGGGAGAGAGGAAGTTTGTTCCAGTAGGTTGGTCCTGAAACAGCAAAAGAGAGCCGACCAATAACAGTGACCTGTTTTATGCTGACAATAGCAGTGATCTGTGTGTGTTGCTACAGCCTATACTATGCTGACAGTGACAGTGTCCTGTTTGCGTATACTGCTACATTCTACACACAAGCTGACAATAGCAGTGACCTATGTGTGTATTATATTGCTACAGTATATAATATGCTGACAAAAGCAGTAACTTGTGTGTGTATAGTTGTACAGCCTTTACTATGCTGACAATAGCTGTGACGTGTGTGTATATTGCTACAGCCTATTCTATGCTGATAAAAACAATACTATTGCTAAAGCTTGTACTATGCTGACAATAGCAGTGACATGAATGTGCATATTGCTACAGCCTGTACTATTCTGACAATAAAAGTGACTTGTGCGGTTTTTGTTTTATGTTTTTTAAAAATTACAACATGTACTATGCTGACAACAATGGCCTTAGGGTGTGAGTAGTACCCTTTCTTACTACTGGTGTGTTTGTATGTGCAGAGTTCAAGTTTGCGGGTATGCAGGTTGGTAGTCAATGCTTCTGTGGAGACACGTACGGGAAATATGGTCCACTAGATGAAAGCAAATGCAAGTCAATAAGCTGCCCCGGCAAGACATCATCATATTGTGGGGGTGGGAAAGCCAACGCTGTCTATCGCACACAATTTGAAAGTGAGTGTCTAGAGTAATGTTTACATGATCCACTGTTAACAAACACAATGCTGTAAGTGTAAAGCCTGAGAGCTACAACGCGCGCGCGCGCGCGCGTGTGTGTGTGTGTGTGTGTGTGTGTGTGCCCGTGTGCGTGCGTGCGTGCGTGTGGCCGTGTGTGTGTGTGTGTGTGTGGTGTGTGTGTGTGTGTGTGTGTGTTAGAGAGAGACGAGAGAGAGAGAGAGAGAGAGAGATGCTATGTATATGCGCTGTTGCTGGTTGGTGTCACTCTTGAATGTTGTTTTTTGTTGTCTGTTGATGAATAATTGATTGTAAAGCGCTTTGGGCTCATCTGAGGTAAAGCGCTATATAAATGTACTATTATTATTATTATTATTATTATTATTATTATTATTATTATTATTATTATTCTTTACAGCAGACAGATGGTGACTTCATGTTACAGCGTGTAGTGGAGTGTTTGTTGCAGCTGTCAATATAGCATTATGGTTTTCCTTTGTGAGAGTCATTGGTAATGCGTGCAGTGGAGTGTTTGTTGCAGCTGTCAATATAGCATTATGGTTTTCCTCTGTGAGAGTCATTGGTAATGCATGTAGTGGAGTGTTTGTTGCAGCTGTCAATATAGCATTATGGTTTTCCTCTGTGTGAGTCATTGGTAATGCATGTAGTGGAGTGTTTGTTGCAGCTGTCAATATAGCATTATGGTTTTCCTCTGTGTGAGTCATTGGTAATGCATGTAGTGGAGTGTTTGTTGCAGCTGTCAATATAGCATTATGGTTTTCCTCTGTGCGAGTCATTGGTAATGCATGTAGTGGAGTGTCTGTTGCAGCTGTCAATATAGCATTATGGTTTTCCTCTGTGCGAGTCATTGGTAATGCATGTAGTGGAGTGTTTGTTGCAGCTGTCAATATAGCATTATGGTTTTCCTCTGTGAGAGTCATTGGTAATGCATGTAGTGGAGTGTTTGTTGCAGCTGTCAATATAGCATTATGGTTTTCCTCTGTGCAAGTCATTGGTAATGCATGTAGTGGAGTGTTTGTTGCAGCTGTCAATATAGCATTATGGTTTTCCTACTGTGCAAGTCATTGGTAATGCATGTAGTGGAGTGTCTGTTGCAGCTGTCAATATAGCATTATGGTTTTCCTATGTGCGAGTCATTGGTAATGCATGTAGTGGAGTGTTTGTTGCAGCTGTCAATATAGCATTATGGTTTTCCTATGTGCAAGTCATTGGTAATGCATGTAGTGGAGTGTTTGTTGCAGCTGTCAATATAGCATTATGGTTTTCCTCTGTGCAAGTCATTGGTAATGCATGTAGTGGAGTGTTTGTTGCAGCTGTCAATATAGCATTATGGTTTTCCTCTGTGCAAGTCATTGGTAATGCATGTAGTGGAGTGTCTGTTGCAGCTGTCAATATAGCATTATGGTTTTCCTCTGTGAGAGTCATTGGTAATGCATGTAGTGGAGTGTTTGTTGCAGCTGTCAATATAGCATTATGGTTTTCCTCTGTGCGAGTCATTGGTAATGCATGTAGTGGAGTGTTCTGTTGCAGCTGTCAATATAGCATTATGGTTTTCCTATGTGCGAGTCATTGGTAATGCATGTAGTGGAGTGTTTGTTTGCAGCTGTCAATATAGCATTATGGTTTTCCTCTGTGAGAGTCATTGGTAATGCATGTAGTGGAGTGTTTGTAGCGAAGCTGTCAATATAGCATTATGGTTTTCCTCTGTGCGAGTCATTGGTAATGCATGCAGTGGAGTAGGTTTGTTGCAGCTGTCAATATAGCATTATGGTTTTCCTCTGTGCAACGTCTATTGGTAATGCATGTAGTGGAGTGTTTGTTGCAGCTGTCAATATAGCATTATGGTTTTCCTCTGTGAGAGTTGTTGGTAATGCATGTAGTGTGAGTTTGTTGCAGCTGTGAAGACTCAGTGCATTTGCTTTACTGAGTAATTGTTTTATACGATACATGTGAGGCAATAATTGTTTTATACCATACATATAAGCTTACTTCACGTGTTAGGTTTGGGCACTGACTAAAGTGTTGGTTTTTATTAACTCCCCCCTCCTCTTGCCCACCCAAAGCCCCTCCCCATCCCCCTCCCTCTCTCCCTCTCCCCTGCTACTATTGTCCTATCCTGCCTTGACTACTGTAATTCACTTTTATCCGGTTCCCCCTCACACCTCATCAACAAATTTCAAAAAGTTCAAAATCATGCTGCCCGTCTCAACTTCCGCTCTTCTAAATATGACCATGATGTAACTCCATTGCTGCGTTCTCTCCACTGGCTCCCTGTTCAGCAAAGAATATCCTACAAGATTGCTTCTCTCTGCTTCAAATCTATCGAGTCCTCCTGTCCTGAATATCTCACTGATCTGTTGCACCTCTATGCGCCATCTCGATCTCTGCGCTCCTCATCTGACACCCATCTCTATTGTATCCCTACTGTCCACACTAAAACCGTTGAGCAACGCTCTTTCGCCTATCAAGCCCTTGTCACTTGGAATCAATTGCTCCACTCTCTCAGACACCCGCCTTCTGTGACCACATTCAAACACCATCTCCCCTACCCCCCGTGGGGTTACCGGGGGGTCTTTTGTATATATAGTTTCCCACCTTCTGTGACTGTGTAACTTCCCTCTTTGACTCTGTCTTTTCCCTTTGCTTACTGTCATCTTATATCTTTCTGCCTTACCAGTCCATTACCCTACCTTTTTTTTCAAGAAACACTTTCAAAACTTAGGGAGAGAGAGGGGGGGGAAGTAAGTGAGCTGGCTTGGGCCTTTGTTTTCTATATTAGGCAGCATAACGGCTATTTAGCTTGTAAGCATCTGTTGCGCGTCGTTTTATTAATATTGGCATGAACACTGTCTGAGTCGATTATAGTGAAGAATAAACACCATAATTTTATGATGCACTCATCTCTTGCAAGGGGGGGGTAGGCAACTTCATCTTTCCTGTCATGACGGGGCTTATGCGTGGCGTGATGTTGCGGCGTGTGTGTGTTTGTATTGTGTGTGTGCTCTGTGTGTGGGTGTGGGTGTGTGGGCTGTCTGTGGTTGTTTGTGTGTGACTGTGTGTCTGTGCGTGGCGTTGCGTGTCGGGGGTCGTGCGCTGTGTGAGTGCGTGTATGAGTGTGTGTTTGTTTCGTGGTGTGGGGGGGGGGGGAGGGGGGACTGTATAGTGTGCTCATGTATGCTTGTTTTTTTTTAATTGTTATTATTTATTACTATATTTTTCTTTTTCAATTATTTATTTGAAGCGCCTAGGGCATTCATTTGTTTAGAGCGTATATAATGCTCATATAATAATAATAATAATAATAATAATAATAATAACACAATAAAAATAATAATATTACATGTATATCGTCTTACCTTTCTGGTCGAACTCAGTCTGTCTCCATCAATGACTCATCTTCTGCAATGGTTGGCCTCACATGTGGTGTTCCTCAAGGCTCAGTACTTGGACCAGTCCTCTTCATCATGTATACTAAACCTCTGTCCGAGTTGATCACTTCTCATTCAGTTGATTCTCAGTCTTTTGCTGATGATACACAACTCCACAAGCCTGTATCCCCATCTACCATTCTTCCTTCTATATCTTCACTTGAATCTTCACTTGTCTGCAGTCAAATCATGGATGCTACAAAACAAAACTGAAGCTGAATGACGACAAAACGGAGGCCTTGTTCATCCACTCTCCGTCTAGACAACTTTCGTACCCAAAGCCTGATTCCATCTCTGTCTGTGACACTCAAATAACGTTTTCTCCTTCTGCTAGAAATCTTGGCTTCCACATCTCTCAAGATATGAGTGTTGACTCACAAGTTCAAACTATCTGTCGGTCAGCATACTGTGAGCTGCGTCGCATTGGTACGATTCGCCATCTCCTGTCTATAGATTCTACTAAGATACTAGACTGCGCTTTTGTTCTCTCTAAATTAGATTATTGTAATTCACTTTTGTATGGCTGCCCCCAACACCTCATTGACAAGCTTCAAAAAGTCCAGAACTCTGCTGCCAGACTTGTCCTCAAGGTCTCTAAAGTATCATCATGTTCAACCACTCCTGATATCCCTCCATTGGCTTTCCATCAAAGCACGTATTGACTACAAAATGTCCACTCTATGTCATTCTTATTTCTCTGGAAATGCCCCTAGCTACATCTCTGACATGCTTTCTGTCTATACTCCATCAAGGCAACTGCGGTCATCTTCAGATTCCAAAATTCTCTGTGTTCCTAGTACACGAACAAAAATGTTTGGTGAGCGCTCTTTTTCCTTTTCGGCCCCATCAGTTTGGAACTCCTTACCACGCGAAATTCGCCATATCCAGTCCTTGCAATGTTTCAAATCAGCTCTTAAGACCCACATATTCAAGCTACATCACAACCTTTAGGCCACATTACTTGTGGACTCTATTCTCACACACACACTCCCCTCCCCCCATATTAGTTTCACTGTGTGTTGACTGCAATGTCTACGTCAGCTTTGGCAGCTATCTCCTCCCTAGACCTACCCCCTCCCCACATTTACTTGCTCGGGGACTTATCTGCCACTGGGCGACACACTTGTTTGCTATTGTGGCTTTCAACAGACAGCCAGTCTCAAACACACGAAAGTGAAACTTTCGGTTTTACATTTCCAAGAAGAAGGCAGCATTTCACCTTCCAAGAAAATGGATCACAAATGTGTAAGGTCTTTCATTTCAGGGGGGGGATGGGGGGTGCCGGGGGGGGGGGGGGGGGCACATCTTGACCTATCGCAGAAAGAGTGTTTCATAATCATTTTCACTTTGACCTCGCGCACGCAGAGAGAGAGAGAGAGAGAGAGAGAGAGAGAGAGTGTGTGTGTTGATGCTTTATTCAACTGATTGTATTTTGTATTGTGTTTTCGGGTGGGGTGAGTGGTGGTGATGGTAACGGTATGTGTGTGTGTGTGAGTGCATGTGTGTGTGTGTGGTGTGTGTGTGTGTGTGTGTGTGTGTGGTGTGTGTGTGTGTGCGTGTGTGTGTGTATGTGCGTACGTGCGTGCATGTGTGGGTGGGGGGTGTATGTGTATGCCTATTTGCATGTGCGTGAGTGATTATTTGGTTTTGTTATTGAATTTCTTGCTTCTTTTTAAAAAAATTTTGTTGTTGTTAAGCGCATAGAGCTCCACATTTGGTGGAGGAATGCGCTATATAAATGATTCACTATTATTATTATTATATTACATTTTTTTCTTCTTTTAGTTAGACCTATAATTTTATTTTCAGGAAAGTTTCGGGACAATACAGGTATGCAAACATTGAGATTTCGCCAAATACTCAATGAAAGACGGTAAAAATCCGTTTGGCGCAATTTCAATCTACGATAACTAGACAGACTGCACTCATGTTTTGATTTTTTTTTTAACATATAGATTTGCAGCACTTCCAGGACAAAAAGCGTTCTGGACGCTCCAAGTTCTTGCAGCTTTCGGTTGACTTATGCAATAACCCAAACCGGAAGTGAAATCACAGTATTACTTTTGACTTTGGTTGCCCCTTTCTCTAGCCCAATCCGAAAGACATGTATTAAAGATTGTTAGATGTGGTAGGGTGGGCCAAAACGCCACCGCTTCCCCCTCCTTCCTAAGCAAGAAACTAATTAAATTTTGTTCTTTTCTAATTGGTACTACATTGGAACCTCCCTATTAAGACCTTGCATTATTAGACTCCCTACACTTTTAAGACCTATTTTTCTGAGACATTGACTTTCTTTGTAAGTATTAAAATTACCTCCCTTATACAACTCCCTCCCATTTAAGACCTCATTTTGGATGGTTTTTGAAGGTCTTATAAGGGAGGTTCCACTATAATTGAAAACAATAGAGGCCCAGCCACACTACAACATATCCTAACCTAACCAGCCGCCGTGGTGTAGTGGTTAACGTCGCGGACTACTGGCTGGTGAGAGGTCTTGGGTTCGAATCCCATCAGAGGCGAGGTTTTTTTTCGGTCCTGGACCGACTCCTACCCAGAATGAGTGGCTATGGGTGAAACCACACAGTCGAGCTTCATCCGTTTAACGGATGCGATTCTGAGAGTGTTGCTCTAATTGCAAGACCAACACTGCAGGTGCCTGTAGTTCTCGGGCCTGGTTAACGCCGGGATATCATTATGAAAGGAAGCGTAGAATACAACCCTGTCATGCAGTCTCAGACCGATACGGAACTCCATAGCATCATCATCATCATTGTCATCAGCCTCATTTCCATCAATCATCAAATTCTGTGGCTTTGCATGCCCTGCTCTCATGGTGACCTCAGTTTCGGTTTCCAATCCAGTATATGCCCTTGGTGCGTTCGGGTCAAAGTCATGGGGATCAGTGTGTTCTGGGGAGCTGTCGGTGGACGGTCGTGGTGGCGCCCTCGGAGGAGGACCTCACTCACGCTGGCTCCGCGACTAAGAGAATAGTGTCGTCTTTTTTAGGGGGGCTTAGTAGGTGGTGTCCTGAACAGGCTCCACTGAACTCCACCGAAGTGACTCAGCAGAAGTGCAGTGTCATTCCTCGTGGGTTGGTTGCCTCATGACGGTCTAACATAGATTCGCTCCCCTTGGACTGCTGGTCTCGGTTTCTGCGACTTGAACAAACCCGGGTGTAGCTGCGAATTGGGATTCGGAACGAGCGGCGTGGGAAGCAACGCCACTGTACGGCCCAGAAGATGGGACAGCAAAACAAAACAAAACAAAAAAAGCCAACCATATCCTAACCTTTTAAAATTTGAAAGAATCATTCGCACACAAGGGGCAATAACAGGAACAACAACAAATTGCCTTTTTACCCCAACTTACCATATTTTGACAGTTATTCAAAGTTAATTTACGTTAATCTATTTCGTTTTTAGGATTTCTCGTTGTCAATCCAATGTTGCTAAAATCTGCAGGAAAGCCACAGGACGCTATTTATACAGCAATTGACTGATCTGAATTTTGTCCAAAATGGCCATAATATACACTACAGCCTGCATCTATGAAATACCGTTAAGAAACTGAAAACTTATTGATTCGTGTGCAATAAAAGAAGTTTTCATGTTCACACAGTTTGTAAATGCAAAATTGAGAACAATTAATCTTTGTGGCATCCAAAAAAACATAACTGACGTGTCATAAATGTTCACCTACATTCGGTTACAATGTTCAGAGCTTCGTTGCAATGAAATGTGAATACTGTCCAGTTTAGTTCTTGGATGTGAGAAACCATTATATCCTGCTCTATAAGCAGGAATATCCAGGCTTAGTAAAAATTCACATAATTTTCAAATAAACAAAAAGGAAAACGTAACTGACGTTTCATGGTGCTGCGATCTGAGGCGTGCAAACTTTGGCGAACGCTCTTAATGGCTTTAATGGTTTAAATTGTATACTTTCTGCATCCTTCGAGTTTTAGTGGTCCATAGAAGACGGGTTTTTTTTATGAAATACTTCATTGCCGTCGTTAGTCTTGGGCCAAGCGAAAAAATAAATGTAAATGTAATGAATATTTGCTCACATACATGAACTCAATTTGACTCTTTTCGCTTCTGATAACTGTTCACAGCTAACTAGCATAAACAATCATGGCATTTAATGTAAGGGAGACTTATTGATATGGTACCTCCTAAGGATAGAGATCTCTATCAAAAGAGCTGATAATCCGACCGCTATCAAACTTTCACTATGGATACTACTAGTAGAGGGTTTTAACTGTCGGTGCATCACACTTCATCTAATTACACTTCGCTAAACCACATTTGGCCTAATCACATATGGCCTAATTACACTTAGCCTAATCATTATCGAGTATCGATCATATGTAACACTTTGCCTAAATTTTCCAAACCGCAGCAACTAAGGTATCTTGTTTGTTTTTCTTTCCATTGTACACTAATATTGATGTTGTGCTGTTTAGTTCCATGCTTGTGGCAGCCAATACTAAGTAATTGAAAAATGTTGGAGTACCTTGTATAAACTCTAAGCTTGTTGTGCTCTACTCATTTAAATTATGTGCTGCTGTATGTGCTTTATTTGATTAAATCTTGTTTAAACCAACTAAGGTATCTTTAGTATATTTAATTCAACTCAGCAGACTACAAGTAAGAGCACAGATAATTTCCAGCTTTTGTAAATGTAGTTTAGGGTTAGGGTTAGGGTTAGGATTGTCATTAATATGTGAACATTCACAGCCATTTCGGTTTCGGTTTGCTGTTTCGCGATAACACATGTTTAGACTGATTAGGCGAGTCGTGTTTTTAGATGGAATGTTACGCTTGGGGTTTTCGTGACACCAGCAAGTTAATGCTGGCACGGAAGGTCGAGATCAAAGGATTAGGCGAAGTGAGGCGCACCCTTAACTGTAATAATAATAATAATAATAATAATGAGCATGTATATGCGCTTATTCTTAAACAAGCCGTAAGCGCTTACAATAATAAACAAATAAATGAATAACCCCTCACCCACCCACCCACTTACCCCCTAAAAAACAGTAGAAAATATGAAAATGTCAAAAATTGCTTCGCGTACACACACACACACACACACACACACACACACACACACACACACACACACACGCACGCACGCACACACGCACGCACACGCACACACACACACACGCACACACGCACACACACACACACACACACACACACACGCGCGCGCGCGTGTGTATATTATAATTATAAAGATAAGGCTTATGCCTTGGGCTTAATAGTAAGAATGTTGTTTGTCTTAAAAAAGTGCAAATTATAAAACCTCTTACGCAATTAGTACCACTTTGTTACCGTAACAGGATGTTTATAGCACTAAGTCTACTGCAGGATGCACGTGACTTGGCTTTATCTATAGGTCATTCTTCCATGTTCTTCTAATGCTCCATTTGGTATCTGCTGTTTCAAAATAATTATTAAGGCCTTCACACACTAGCATCAGGCGTCAATTGTTTCTCAGAGCAACGCCATGACGCGTTAACGCCTGCATCACAGCACACATTTCGGGTTTGAGCAAGTCTGACATTTTTTTTCTTCAATCAGAGTTATGTTCCTTCCGTCCGTTGTGATTGGCTAGGTTCACGATCTCTGCGATCTTGAGCATTAAAATTAGAGCCGCATCTATTCTCGAACAACACAAAATCGCGCAGCTACGCATAAAAAAAAAACTGCCGCGCCGCGAATCTCTCACACGCAAACGGCGCATCAAACTGCGCCTTGCAGCAAAAATTCGCCGCGATCTCGAGATCTTGACGCTAGTGTACGAAGCCCCTTTACGCTATTTTCTCATCAAAAGTTTGATTTCACATAAAGCAGGCTTCTGAATAAAGGCTGTACCATTCAAAAGACGTACGAGGTACAAATTATGTGACAGTGCTGATTATGTACCAGCAAGTCAACATTTCACTTTGATCATAAAGAAACAACTCAGACAGAGAGAGGACGGTAAGACAAACACAAAATAACAAAACATTTGACTCTATGTTGATTACAACCAGAGAGATGACCATAATTGTGTGAGAAAAAGTATCCGCTTTCGTTGCCATTTTGTCAATTTGAATATTTGTCAACTCTGGAAGACTCTGACAGCCAAGATACTTCATTTAACTGAATAAACAGAAGAGGATCTATTATTTGTACTTTGCAAATAAAGGTAGTTTAATTTGCGTCTTACTTCTTTGTTCATTTTGACACTCCAACAACTCAAAGTAGCCAGTTTTCTCATTTTTGACAGGTGGCTAAACGGGTCAAAATTGCCCTGAAACTTGAGAAACGGCCGTAAAAAATATTTTTTTATTATTCGATTAAAAACAAATTCAGTGCATTTTCTTCTGTTCATTGAGGCCTTCCAAATAACATCAAGAAACCTAGGTATAGTGAACATAAGATTTTACCCTACAAAACTGAAAATGTTGTGTATTTTCTTCAGCTCAGTGAAACCTTTTCAAATGACATCAATAAACATAGATAATCTAAACAGCAGATTGTATTCCCATACCTCCACCCCTATATTTTTTTTTTTACCCCCCCTCACCCCCAATTTACCCCCTCATTCTCCCCTCAATTTCTTCCTCCCTGCTCTATTTATTATCCAATTTGAAAATGTAAAGTGTAGCCTGGCCTAATTTCTTTAGCTCATGGATACATTTCAAACGACAGCAATAAACCTAGATATGCTGAACCTCAGATTTTACTTCTGTCTGCCCCCCCCCCCCCCTCTAAACACACGCCCCCACCCCTCCCCTCCCACTTTCCTTTCTCCAGGCCTCCTTTCTATATTTTTGAAAAGCTATATATTTTCCTGCTTTACTGATATTTCAGCCTGCGTTCTCCCCCATGGTGTACTAGGAAATCTTTCAGTATAAACTGTTCCCCCAGATTTTGGAAGTTCTGCACTATCATCTTCCACAGATCTATATCTCTTGTTGACTCTGCTGTTTTCTTTACTTACTATCATCTACTAATTTTCTGACTTATTGTTAGCCGTGCAGACGAAGTTAGTCATCTTTTCAGTAATGTTTGTCTATTTGTTCCTGGATGACAATGTATATACATGCATGTATTTGTTTGTTCATCTGTCCCGAGGGACGTTGACCATACTTCAACAGTTCGCCCTTGTGGAAATCTAGGATACTGGATGAGTTCACATATTATGGCTAGTGAGGCCAATGCGAGCCAGGAAGGATCTCTGACTGTGAGGACAGGAGAAAGAGTTGGGGGATCTGTCGGGGTTGCAGAGCTGCGGCTGTTTAGGCGGGTCTTGCGTGCCTCATGCTTTGCCTGCGATGTCTCAATATGGTGTGCATTGAGGTTGGTGGCTCCCTTTGTTACTGCACCACGCCAAGCTGGTCTGTTCTGTGCCAGGGTTTCCAATGAGGAGACATTGATGTTGAAGTTCTTTAGGGACACTTTGAAGTGTCCCTGAATCTCAACTTTGGCCTACCAAGACTCTGTGCACTAGTCTTCAGCTCTCCATAGAAGACAAGTTTTGGTAGTCGATTGTCAGACATTCTGACGACATGCCCAGCCCAGCGTAGTTGTGACTTGTGGAGTAGTGTGAAGATACTAGGCATGTCCGTCCACTCAAGAATCTCGGTGTCAGGGATTTTGTCCTGCCATTTCACTCTCAAGATCTTGCGGAGACAGTCCATGTTTTGCATGCGTACAGCAGAGTGATGAAGAGAATGGCTCTGTATGCCTTCAATTTGGTTGAGAGGCTCACTCCTTTACGATCCCAAACCGATTAACGAAGTCTGCCGAAGGCAAAGCTTGCCTTTGCGATTCTAGCATCTGTTTCGTCATCAATGTTTACACTGCGAGATAGCGTGCTGCCCAGATAGATGAACTTGTCCACCGCCTCCAGTGTCTGACCATTCACTGTCACTGTGGGTTCCTCATAGTCTTTCCTTGGAGCAGGCTGGTACATCACTTCAGTCTTCTTGGTGCTTATGGTGAGACCAAAGTTGTCACAAGCAGCAGAGAACAAGTCCATGGAGCACTGCATGTCTTCTTGATTTCCAGCATTGAGGGCACAGTCATCAGCAAACAGAAAACAAGAGTTATCTCAGCCAATCAACCTGGACCTTGGTCTTTGCCTGGAGGCGTTGCAGGTTGAACAGCTTCCCATCCGTTCTGTATCTGATGTCAATGCCAGGGTTGTCTTCTTGTAAGGCATCTGTCAGCATCGCGGTGAACAAAATGCTGAATAGTGTTGGAGCAAGCACACAGCCTTGTTTCATTCCATTGGTGACAGATAATGGAGAGGATGACTCTCTGTCATTGAGGACTTTGGCTTGCATGCCATCATGGAACTGGCGAACCATCTGGAAACATTTTGGTGGGCAGACAAACTTGCTCATTATCTTCCACAGACCTTCATCACTGACTGTATCAAATGCTTTCGTGAGGTCGACGAAAGTGGTGTAGAGGTCGACGTTTTGTTCTTGACACTTATCCTGCAGCTGACGTGCGGCAAACACCATGTCTATTGTTCATAGTTCTTTTCTAAGGCCACACTGGCTCTCTTTCTTGTTCAAGGTGTTTGATGAGTCGATTAAGCAGGACTCGGGCAAGGACTTCCAGCAATGATCAACAGCGAGATGCCCCTGTGTTTGTCACACGCCTGTTTGTTGCCCTTGCTGTTATATAGATGTACAATGGTGGCATCTTTAAAGTCCTGCGGAACTATTCCTTGCTACTGGTACATCTGGTACATCTCGGTCATTTTCTCATATAGTTGTGCTCCAGCAAGTTTGTAGATTTATGTTAATTGCATCTTCGTTGATGAATGATGGCCTGTTTAATACTGCCTCAAAGAAGAGAAGAACTGGGTGGTTGGGGGCCATACACCTGCTTTGATGGAAACATAAATGTTTTCTGTCATTCCTGTCTGCATAACGTTGGATCTCGTCTGCTTTCTGGCTGAACCACGTGTCGTGCATCTCACGCAGTTTACTTTGGACATTTCTTCTGAAGTTGTTGAATGCATCTTTCTTTGGTATGGATTCATCACTGGAACAGGCTCTGACAAGTTGGTGGGTTTTTTCTAGTAGCTTTGCAATTTCCTCATCATTTTCGTCGAACCAGTCTTGGTGTTTGCGCTTGATGGGGCCCAGAGTCTCAAAGGCCGTTTTGTGGACTGCTTCATGGAAGGTATTCAAAGTGTTCCCCACACCATCTGTGATCTGAATGTGTTCTGCTTGCTCTTCTAACTTCTGTACGGTTTCTTGTCTAACTGCCGATCTATTCAGTCGGGAGATGTTGAGCCTTTTTGGTACTTTCTTTCCCTGCAGACTTCTTTTGGGCTGAATTCTGATTTTCATTTTGGATAGAACGAGACAATGGTCTGTCCAACACTCAGCATCACATATGGATTTTGTGACTCTATTCTAACATCTTGTCTGTCGAGTTTCCTGACATTCACATAGTCAATAAGGTGCCAATGTTTTGCATCCATTATGTTGGGGAGTCAAAAGATCGTGTTAGTGATGAGCAGTCCTTCCACATCTGATGGTCTGTGCCTACTCGGGCATTGAAGTCTCCGAGAATGATCTGCTTTTGGCACTGAAGTTGTGAGTGAGTGGAGATCTTCATAGAATTTGTCCTTGATGTCGTCTGCATTTGTCATGGTTGGGACATAGGCACTGATGATTGTTGCCTGTTTCTTTCCAGTCAAAGACAGTTTCATGGTCATAAGTCTGTCATTGATGCCTTGTGGAAGGCTGCTCAGTTTGGGAACAAATTTATTCTTCACTGCAAAGCCCACGTGCGCACATTCCATACAGCAAGGGTGATAGGGTTGCTTTTTACTTTCTGTTTCTTGTTGTTTCGACCGCAATAGTGTGATGCCCTCCAGCGGCGGTTTGCTGGACAGGGTAGGTAGAGGCAGACAATGTTTGGGAAACCTTTTCTAGTCTGCTTCTCATGCTATGGAGATGAGCAGTGTGATCCTAAAGATGGCTGCTCAGTCACTCATGGGGTTGCCGAACTCACATGTATATGATAGTGTATGTATTTGGTATTTTGGTACTGGGTATTTGGTATTAAGTACTTTATAGCCACGGAGGCGTCTCTGTAAAAATTCGGGTTGCTCCCACCCGGAGAGCGCATCGGAGCCAGGGGCGTGACAACCTTTTTTTCTTTATTTTTTTTTGCTTGCGATTTTTTGTGTCACTGATGAGGAAGGAAAGAGGAGAGGGGGAGGTAAATTTTTGACCAAATGACAACTTGTTTTGTTGCCACTGGGTTTACCGAGTGCTTAGTGCATGGACACATAAGACCTCAGTTTATTGTCTCACCCGGAAGACTCCACGTTTAGATCATAAGCCCTAATACAGATTGGGAGGAAAAATGCCCTGGACCCACATTCAAACTCGGATTTATAGTGCATGAGGTGAACGCGTTATCTCTGTGCCATTCTACACCATGCATGTATTAGCACATTATTTAATGGTACGCTTTGTTCCTGTCTATGTTACGTATGTATGTTACAATGATAACATTTGATTACAGGGGCCGTGGAGGCTCAAATGTAGCATGCACATAGTTAGGATATCTAGGCCACGTTCGATTCTGAAGGTCATTGGTAAAAGGCCAAGTTCACTGGAGTAGAAAAGATGCCACACAGCTGGTGATATAGCGTCTTCACGATCTAGCTAGCCCATTCTGCTATCTTAAAAAATCAAAACAATCTTTCAAATATTCTTCTTTGAGTTCCTGTCACATCGGAATGTATTGGCTGAAAAAAGCAGAAAGCCCCGTGAAAACTGAAATTCAGACATACGTACCTCACCCATTATGGCCGTATGGCACAGGAACACAGAAGAACAAGCCTGTGTTCTGTCTCAATATCCGTTGCTATCTTTTTTTTAGTAAGTTATCTTTTTTTAAGCGAAGTTATAACAGTAGGTGCATTGTATTTCATATGCCTAAGGCGAAGGCTGTGTCTTTGGTCAGAGTAAAAATGCAAGAGAGAGAGAGAGAGAGACAGAGAGAGAGAGAGAGGGCGAGAGAGAGAGACAGGGAGAGAGAGAGGGCGAGGGGAGGGACTTGACTTGCCTGAAGCTCTGTACTTCAAAGTTATTTCTCTTTGGCACACAATGCATAGGCAACTGACTCCGGGCAATTCACCTAAAAGCCTAAATCACAAAGAGTGATTTTACTCTGACCAAAGACACAGCACATTATATAACTACACTGTATCACTCACTATAAGCTGAAGTGTCTTTGCGCTCTCTCTCTCTCTCTCTCTCCTCTCTCTCTCTAAATAAGAGGAAAATTGAAACGTGAACTGTTTTTCCCAAATTAGGGCAACCTCCCACACCCTCACTTCCCTCCCTTTCCACCCAACATGAATGAAGCACGTGCAAATCGTATTGCTACTCGCTACAAAAGGAAGAGAAAGCGGCGTGCACAGGTGTTCAAAATAAAACTTGTTTGGCCACTGACTTGTATGACGACACTGCTGATTGGATCAATTGTAATAGCAAGTATCCGCCTTGGTGGAAAACATGCTATGCTTGGTGGCTGTGAGTTTCACCCATCTCAGCAATCTGGCGATGACGTCAACTGCCCCTCTGTGACCACAATGGTCACACACCTGAACGAGTGTCTCTCTACGACTCCTGTGGTCACACACCTGAACGATTGTCCCTCTACGTCTACAACGGCTGCACACCTCAACGAGTGTCCCTCTACGTCTACAACGGCTGCACACCTCAACGAGTGTCCCTCTACGTCTACAATGGCTGCACACCTCAACGAGTGTCCCTCTACACGTCTACAACGGCTGCACACCTCAACGTGTGTCCCTCTACGTCTACAATGGTTGCACACCTCAACGAGTGTCCCTCTACGTCTACAACGTCTACAACAGCTGCACACCTCAACGAGTGTCCCTCTACGTCTACAACGGTTGCACACCTCAACGAGTGTCCCTCTACGTCTACAACGGTTGCACACCTCAACGAGTGTCCCTCTACGTCTACAATGGCTGCACACCTCAACGAGTGTCCCTCTACGTCTATAACGGCTACACACCTCAACGAGTTTCCCTCTACGTCTACAATAGTTACACACCTCAACGAGTGTCCCTCTACGTCTACAATGGTTGCACACCTCAACGAGTGTCCCTTTACGTGTGCTGTGGTCACACACCTGAACGAGTGTCCCTCAACATATACAACGGTTACACACCTGAACGAGTGTCCCTCTACGTCTGCTGTGGTCACACACCTGAACGAGTGTCCCTCTACCTCTGCTGTGGTCACACACCTGAACGAGTGTCCCTCTACGTCTGCTGTGGTCACACACCTGAACGAGTGTCCCTCTACGCCATCTGTGGTTACACACCTGAACGCGTGCTCCCATTTATCGGCTGTGGTCACACACCCCAAAGTGTATCCCTCTACGTCTACAATGGCCACACACCTGAGTGATTGTCCCGCTATGTCTACAGTGGTCTCACACTTGTCCGACTGCCCCTCTACGTCTGTTGTGGTCACACACCTGAATGCCTATCCCTCTACATCTACAATGGCCACACACCTATACGCCTGCTCCTGTACGTCTATAATGATCACACACCTGAATGTGTGTCCCACTAGGACTGCAACGGTTACACAGGTACACATGTGTCTTCCAATGAATGCAATGATTGCACACCTGAATAGACTCTTCCTCATGTGGGGAGTGGCAGCACGCTTTGAATTTATGTGAAGGTGGAAAACAAGAGCAAAAACACTTGTCATCTCATTTACTTGTCCTCGAGTCATTGTATGCTTATTCTTTCTTGAAGCATCAGCTATTCTGATAAGCTGGCTCCTCTTGTCTTGTGGAGACATAGAGGCAAACCCTGGCCCAGAACAACAAACCACTCAATACACCCAGCATGATGATTTGGATCGTGAGGGAAATTACCCAACTTCTGAATCACTGCAGCAGAGGATGCTTTCTATGGCAGGTTACCCTCAACATCAACATCAAAGCGTTGACCCCACAAGTGCTTTCGACCAAAGAAGTGAAATCTTGCAGAAAGATAATGACCGGCTCAGACATGATGTTAGTATCCTGGCTAACAAGTGCCACATTCTACAGGAACAATGTGATAATTTGTTCCAGTGGAAGGATCTCTTTGTTGATGTCAGTCGGCAAATGGAGGATCACATAGACAGATTAGAATCCTTCTCACGCAGGAACAATATTCGATTCTTCAATGTCTTTGAAGGACCACAGGAGAGTGACTTTGAATGTGTTCGCAAGGTTGTCCAGCTGCTGAATAGATTTTTTCCCGTCCAACAATGGGCAGCCGAAGACATAGAACGAGCGCATCGTGTTGGACAGAAGAGTAGTAATCCACATTCCACTCACCCTATTGTTGCTGCCTTCTGCCACTGGAGAGACAAATTACAAATCTTGAGATCACAAGATGGTAGACGTGACTTGGCCAGTGAACTCAATATTCGTGTTGCCTCAGATCTGACCACTCCGTAAAACCAGATCATCAAAGACGAGAGGAATGCAGGCAGGTCTGCCTACTTCTGGAAAGGTCGTCTTTCTTACAGGAAGGAGCGAACCAATGCTTCTTCAAGAAGATATATGGACCAACAAACCAAGCATTCCAATGATTCACCCCACTGGGATCAGAATGGTTATCAAGAAACTCAGAGTCCTTCCCAAAACACTACTACAGAAAACAAAACAAGCTCACATGCAGTCGAGGAACTTCCCTGGACTGCAAGCTTAAATACCTTCCCTTCACTCCCAAGACGCCAGACCATGAGAAGTGTCAATGCTCAACCTGCTACAGAAACTAACCGAGATATGCAACAGAGAAAGATGCAGCCCTGCCCCACCCCTTCTCAAAACGAATCAAAGTCTGCTGAAAGAGCGAATGACCAGCCAATGAACCCTCCCAAGCCTCAACGCACTCCTCGACCCAATGAAAGGACAGTGATCAACAAGTGGGGTGCCAGGCTGTTGGCCCCTTCAAAGCAGGGAGGTGAGGAGTCTGCTTCAAGTTGCAGTGTCGAGTGTGATAAGGATCATCAACAAAAGACACCCGCTCTCCGACCTGTTAGTGAGCAAGACCCTTTGGAAGCTTCTTGTGCTGCAGGGGCTGGTATTGGTAGAAGATCTGGTAGTGATACATCATCTGCATTGCCTGCAGTTTCTGATATTGTCTACAAGAATACTCCTTGCCCCAATGGTGGTCCCTGCCCCAATGGTGGTCCCTGCCCCAATGGTGGTCCCCAGTTTTCTACACAGCCTTCCCATGGTGCAGCCAATAGAAAAGCTCCTAAAGAGACACAATCTTCTGCTCCCGTTCCACTCCCCCATTCTACCCCCACTTCCTCAGTCTCCCCAATCACCCCACCCACAACAGAAAAAGAACTGGACTCAAGCCAAACATATGTTAAACAGCTGACGGATCCATGGTCTACTGTTGACGAGCTGGAGAGCCAGCCTTCTGCAGGTGACTCAGTCAACACAGGAAAAGAGAACATTACTCAAGCTCAGACCAGTGCAATCATGTCAAATCATCAGCCTGACCACCTTGTCCATCCTCCATGTCAAAGCATTGCTAATGAAGGAGCACCCCCTACCTTGGGCAAAACGCAAGATGATCATACCCTGAGACGAAAGACAAGAATAGGAAATCAACAAGTCCGAGGCAACCTGCAAACTCAAGACGAAACCGCTGCAAGA
Organism: Phymorhynchus buccinoides; assembly: GCA_017654935.2. Lineage (NCBI taxonomy): Eukaryota > Metazoa > Mollusca > Gastropoda > Neogastropoda > Raphitomidae > Phymorhynchus > Phymorhynchus buccinoides. Next base: position 31,290,764 of record CM065708.1, read on the forward strand.
CAAGGGACACAAGACTCCAGTGCCACGCTTCCCGATGACATTGAAAGTCAGTCCCCCAACAGCAAACCTCCTTCACGATCAGATCCAGTCTCGCAGAACATCTCCATGTCCCTTGAAAATGAGCAGGACCAAACACCACGACGTGGCCCCCTTACACGAAGCAAGAATATGTGTAGACAAACCCATCTCACAGACTCTTTCACTCGTAAAGGTGGGAGAAGTACTACCAAACGCACAGTTGACACCTCAGACACAAACACCTAGGGATCAGGCCCTGCCCATGTTAATCACTTAGCAAATATCATTACCAGCAGCACTCTTTCCTTCTTGAACTATAATATTGAAGGGCTATCTAAAATATATGATCCAGAATTCAGATCATTTCTAATATCATATGATTTCGTTTTATTAACTGAAACTTTCTCCACTGATTTCCCATCCCATCTTTTTCCAAATTACAGAGCATTTGTGTCCCCAGGTGTAAAACTATCAGATGCAGCTACAGCGCGTCTATCTGGAGGGGTAATTATGTTAGTCAAGACACATATGGTACATATGTTAAACCATATTCACGCAGAACTGGACAATTGTATAATTCTAAAACTTTCAAAGGACTTAACTGGTTACTCCCTGGATTGTTTATTAATAGGCATGTACTTACCTCCACTTAACAGTCAGTATTATTGTGAAACAGAAATAGTAAATGGTGTATGTCTTTTAGAACAGTGCATACTTGATCTGATGCAAGACTATGGGGATCTTCCTTTGTTAATATTTGGAGACTTCAATGCAAGAACTGGAAGTCGAAATGCCAAGGAACTTTGTTTACCAAATGGGGGGCCTCTTGAAGACTGGAAAGATGACACTGATGAAGTATCACTGTTTGCACGGAAATCTGAGGATATTGTTGTCAATGATTTTGGGAAGTATCTCCTTGAAGTGTGCGAGCAGCTTAATGTTGTTATTCTTAATGGATTGTTAGCAGGTGATGAACAGGGTCATTGCACGTATTTAATGGTGCTAGTGTAATAGACTATTTCTTATTGTCGCATTCTATTTTTCATTTAGGTGTAAGACTAAAGGTATTGTCCAGAATTGAGTCGAAACATATGCCAGTTCATTTTGAGTTAGAGCTTGCTAATCATTATCAATGTAAGAAAAATGTAAAGAAAATATGCAAAGTAAGTAAATTTGTATGGACGAAGGAAAAAGAATCAGAATATGTTGCACAGTTTTTCTTCTAAAGATGTACAATTACTTCTTGATAGTGCTTTGAATCTAATAAATGTAGATATTAATTTGGCACTTGGTAGATTCAATGAAGCTTTATATAAAGCAGGTAACTGTATGCACAAAATAATTACTATTGGCAAGGATAAAAAGAAGCCTTGGTTTGATTCAGATTGTTGGGGGAAAAGACAACAAGCTAGATTAGCTTTACGCCAGTTTAAACAGTTTAACATAGCAGAAATAAAAGAAGAACTTAGAGTGACATATTGTAATCTATTAAGAGATTACAAACACACATTAAATGAGAAAGAACAAGAACATAAAAAACATTTAATAAAAACAATAGATGATAGCAAGAATGATCCAAAACTATTTTGGAAAACTATAAAAAGTGTATCAAAAGTCACACCAACCACTAATGATATAACAAACGACCAATGGTTTCAGCATTTTAGTAAAGTATTTAATTTCGAATCTCTTATGCAAGATTTAGATAACTCGGATGATATTAATCATAGTACAAATATAAAAGGCCCAGATTATGATATTTCTATACTAGATAAAGAAATTTCTGAAATTGAGGTAAAGGATGCCATAAAAGCTTTAAAAAATAATAAAGCTGCTGGACCAGATGGGTTATGTAGTGAGTTTTATAAATATGCTGATACCCAAGTTATTCCCTTTCTTACAATTTACTTTAATAAACTGTTTGACTCTGGACTGTTCCCTACTAATTGGTCTGAAGCTTTAATACAACCAATACACAAGAAGGGCAATATTAATTTACCAGACAACTATCGAGGAATTTCACTTTTGAACATTAGTGGGAAATTATATAGTTATATTCTAATTAAACGTTTAACTTTGTGGGTTGAAAGTAATAATTTAATTAATGAAATGCAAGCCGGCTTCAGAAAGAAATACAGTACGATAGACCACATCTATACTCTTTTTGCTTTAGTAAAAAAACAACTATCTAACAATCAGAAACTATATATTGCATTCATTGATTTTAAAAAAGCATTTGATCTTGTCGACAGAAATTTACTATGGGGGGTATTAAAGAAAAACGGAATTAAAGGGAAAATGTTTATGGCTTTAAAAAGTATGTACTCAGTTGTTAAAGCAAAAGTACGCTGTAAAAGTGACCTTACAGATACCTTTTTCTGCCCACGGGGCTTAAAACAAGGAGACATATGCAGCCCCATATTATTTTCACTCTTCATTAACGAATTAACAAACGAAATAATCTTTAAGGGCAAACATGGCATTCCAATTTCACCTGATATCATAGAAATTATAATAATGTTATTCGCTGATGATATCATTCTTTTGTCTTACTCCATTATTGGACTTCAACAACAACTCAATATTTTAAAAAAATACTGCAGATAAACTTAGGCTCACTGTCAATTTAGATAAATCTAAAATCGTAGTGTTCAGAAAGTGTGGGCATCTCGCACTCCGTGAAAAATGGTTTTATGGTCATGAGAAAATAGAAGTTGTTAACCAGTATAAGTACTTAGGGATTATTTTCTCAACTGGGTTAACCTTTTCTCACTCTCTTAACGATATAGCAACTAGAGCAAAAAAGTCAGTGCTATGTATACTAAAAATATTATGGAAACTTGGTAATCACTGTCCCTATTTATTTTTTAAGCTATTTGACTGTCAAATACAACCGATGCTTACTTATGGATGTGAAGTTTGGGGCCTTGTAGCAGATCATAGTATAATAGAAAAATACATTTGTTTGCAATTAAGAGATTCCTTAACGTTAGTGTAAAAACACCTAGTGCTCTAGCATATGGCGAGACGGGCAGATTTCCTTTAGATATAACAACTAAGACCAGATGTATTAAATATTGGCTAAAAATTGTGAAAATGCCTGTAGATCGCCTTCCCTACAAAGCTTATCAAACTCTTTATAATTTACATTGTAGAAATAAGAATAATTGGGTTTCATCTGTTTGTTTTACATTGTATTATTATGGGTTTGGGTTCATATGGGAAAATCAAGGGGTTGGGAATGATTATATTTTCTTACGAGAATTCAAGCAAAGGCTAATTGATTGTTTTCGACAAGGATGGAATAGTGACATGCATTCTAAACAGCGATTTGAATTCTTTTCTTCATTTAAGTCATCACATAGCCTTTCTCCATATTTATCTGAAATGAAAAACATAAATTTACGCAAATCAATAATTAGATTCAGACTAGGTGTGTCATGTCTAAAACCACACCGTTTTCGCTTTTCAAAAGCCCAAACAGATCACAGTTGTCCCTTTTGTTCCAACACTAACGAATCTGAATACCATTTTCTTCTTATTTGTCCCAAATATAATGCTCTACGAAAGATGTTCTTGCCCACAAAATGTTTCACTAATCCCACGAAATTTAAAATGTCGATGCTCTTAGCAAGCCCTAAACACACGTTTTTAGTCTTGCAAATTTTATTTCCAAAGCATTTGAGCTTATAAATTCATCTAATACTTGAATGTCCATCTTTACCCCTCCCTTTCAACTCCCTTCCACTATATTTAACGTAATACACGGTTATTCTTATTAACGAAGTTGTCCATTCCGCACTTGTGTGTGTCTTTAGACTGTTGCTACTGCAATGGTATAATGTTGTTCCATGTTTAGTAATAATTATGTTGATTTGATAACCGTTTTGATAACTTATATGTATCCTATTTATTGCTTTTTTCTGCTTTTTTCTTCTCTTTTTATGTATTCCCCTCCCCCTTTTCCCTATATGACATGGGCAGATGGCCTTGATCATTAAATTTTCGTTGATCGTTTCGTTGATCGTCGTCGTTGATCGTTGATCGTCTCTCTCTCTCTCTCTCTCTCTCTCTCTCTCTCTCTCTTTCTCTCTCTCTCCTCTCATCTATCTCTCTCTCTCTCTCTCTCTCTAATATCACACACACATCACATACACACACACATACACACACACACCACACACACACACACAACACAACACACACACACACACACACACACACACACACAAACACACAGAGTGACATACACACACACCAGTCACAAACATTCCACCCCTCCCTCTCTTTCATTCCTGGTGAAATAGGTGAGTGCAAGTAGTAATGTGATAAACAAATCTTACTCAGATAAAAACAACAACAATAAAGCTCTATACACTCAAGCATAAGAAAGGAAGCTTACTTGAAACGTAGCTTGAAAATGTACTGTTTTTCTCAACATTTTTGTTCTGTCAACTGTAAATTGTAATGTTTTGTATATAATGTTTGTGTGTGTGGGTTTTTAATACAAAGCTGCCATTCATTCAAGGGTGAAAACGTGTTGAATTTTCACTTTACAAGCCTGGGATAAGCTTCAAATTGAGTATGATTTAGCTTTGAGGCCCTGTACCCTGCCAGGGGTCGCCCAGGCCCCTGGACCCCTGCCTTGCCCGTTTTTTTTGATTTTCTCCAGTTGCATCCATCATTAGTAGGCTAATCTTTTTCACTGTTTTTAAAACAACGCATTAGCAAGCAAGATTATGAAGAAAATATATTAATTTTGTGATATTATTTCTTTCCCCATTAGGCTCTCCACCCCCACCCCTCTTGTTTCCTCCTCCGACCTCTTTGTCTTTGCTGCTAAAAAACTTTTTATCATCTGTGTTTTCGCTACACTATGTATTGGTACACTGGGGGCAATAAATTATTTGGAATCAATCATTAATCGGTACGATATTCAACTAGGGATCTTTTAAAACCCGTTATTTATAAGATACTCGCTACCCAAAGCTGTAATTTAATAAGCTAACACACGAAACTCTAATTAAATGATTCTTGGTTAAGCGATATCATCATAGTAGGTAGGGCCACGTCTCTAATGACGCTGTGAAACACTGTCCGACTGCTACAAATTTCACTACTTTTCAACTTCTGATTTCTTACTGAGTACTCCATACATGCCAAAGAAACGCATGTCGATAAATAAAACAATCTTTGCTGCTTACGTCGATAGGGATTCTGTGTGGAAGAATGTTGGTTACTTTGAACAATTAGCGATGACAGGAGACGGAGGTGACGATAAAAATCACGGCATGACCAAAGTTTTGACGCTCGCTATGCCCGTACTAGAAACGGCTTCTCTTGACAAACGGGTTTAGCGTTTTCGCTTGTGGACCAATGGAAATATCCGTTACACCAACAGAAACTTAACGCTTTCCGCTATTAATCGATGTTCATATCAAAGAGATAGGGGTCGATTAAGACCGCAAGATCAAGGAATAAAAGCATAGCAATGTGTTTCAAAGCCAATCGAAGATTCATTTCGAAAGAATACATCTTGAGGAGCACATGCTTAAAAAGTTAATTTTTTCCTCTTTTAAACGATGTACTGCATGACTAACCACTATTGTAAGCGAAATCGCTGTTTGAAGCAAAAGGTGGTAGACCGCATTCAGAGCTTGCCATTTTGGCTGACGTTCGATGGAGGCCTTTTTCAGTGATTAGAGTCTCAGACTCGGCCAGTAAATGCTTTTTCATTCGTTATTTACTGAAACAAATATCATTATTTTGATCTAGATTTGTTCTGTGGAGTTTCGCGGAGTTAATAACAACAAGAATATGGAAGTTTCTTTTTTTAAAAATACAATAAATGTATCGGAAGCAAAACAAGTAGATCTAGATCTATAAAACATTCGGAGATTCCCTGTAGGCCTATGCTTGGTCTGATAATCATCAAGATTTGTAGGTGTTTTTGAGGTATGGACCCGCTCTTGTCACTGAAACAATTAACAGAATACTCACGTTTTTCGCCTATTTTTTTGTAGTGTGTCAGAGTTGATTTTATATACTTTGAAACAGTTTTTTACTTGGTCTAGATCTACTGGCTAGTCAAAAAACGGAACTAGGGACTTACGTCTGTAGGGCCTATATATAGTTCTGGCTCAGCTCAATAATATTTTGTCTCCTATACATCCCTGGTCTCGGGTAAAGAAGAAAATAAAACGAAATAAAAATCAATTAAATAGACAAACAAACAAACAGACAGACACATAAATAAGTAGAGATCAGATAATGTTGTGGTAGTAAATATGCATAGGGTCTGAAACCACTTATGTGTTGGTATGATTTGTTTATGAATCAGGTAGACGAAGTAGGCCTGTGACTGTGAGACTGTTGTGTGTGTGTGTGCGCGCGCGTGCGCGCGTGTGTATCTGGGTGTGTGTCACTCTGTGTGTGTGCGTACGGACGGGGGGGAGGGGGGGAGGGGGGGGGGGGGTTGGGGGGGGGGGGGGGGGGGGGGGGGGGGGGGGGGGGAAGACACGTGGATATGTGTGTGCGTGCGAGCGAGCAAGAAAGTCTCTCTCTCGCTTTGTGTGTGTATGTGGGTGGCACGTGCGCGCGCGTGTGTATGAAAGAGAAACAGAACAGCGTGTGTGTACAAGAGAAAGAGAGAGAGAGACTATGTGTGTGTGTGTGTGTGTGTGTGTGTGTGTGTGTGTGCGTGCGCGCGCGCGCATGTGTGTTGGTTGAGAAATTTATGTTGAAGTAAAATGTTCAGTCAGTTTGATTATAGTCGTGCGCACAGCACATTAGTTCTGTTGTGTAGTATTGTTATGCTTTATTCAGCCTTATGGCACGCTTGCACACTTAGGCATATTGCAGTTTTACACGATGTGTGGGATTTAGTATGCATGTATGCATGTGTTCCTGGATTATGAGAGTGCCTACACGATGGTGTATTTGTGTGAACACACACACAAAAATGTTTTTAAATAGAAACAAAAAAGCAGAAGGATGGGGGGGGGGGGGGGGGGGTGTTATGGACCCCCTCTTTCTTAAAAATAATAAAACAGAGGGAATAATAAGCGCATATGCACGCACACACTCACACACCCATGCATGCATGCACTCACACACATGATTGTATCCAGTATTATGACTACACGTGCTTTGCAAACTAAAACTAAGGTGTCTGAAGTGCAAGTGTTGCCAATAAAATTTTAAAGTACAAATGAAACTATCGCTAATGGATACAACTAAAAAAATAAAATAATTTAAAAAATGCCAGTGCTGAGAATCGCCTCCGCCTCGCCCCTCGTCGCCCTCGCCTCGCCCCCAATCGCCCAATCGCCGCCTCGCCCCCCCTCGCCCCCCCCAGATCGCGCCTCGCCTCGACACCCCCCCCCCTTAATATCGTCGCCGCCTCGCCCCCCCGCCCTCGGGCCCGCCCGCGGCCCTATGCAAGAATCGCCCGCCCCCCCCCGCCCCCCCCCCCACCCCGCCATAGCTAATCCCGCTCGCCCCGCCCCCCCTCGCCCCCCCCCGCCCCCCCCCCCCCCGCCCCCCTCGCCCCCCCCCGCCCCCCCGCCCGGCCCCCATCGCCCGGCCCCCCCCCCCGCCCCCCTCGCCCCCCCAATCTCCGCCCCTATCGCCCTCGCCCCCCCCCCCTCACCCCCCCCCCCCCCCCCTCGCCCCGGCCCCCCCCCCCCCTGCCTCGCCCTGCCCCCCCCGCCCCGTCGCCCTCGCCCTCGCGCCCGCCCCCCCCCCCCCCCCCCCCCCCCCCCGCCGCCCCCCTCCCCCCAAAACGCCCCCCAAACAAACCACAACAACAATTCATGTCGCTGAACGGCAGCTACATTTCCTAGCGGGCTATACCTAGCACTCATTAGCACCACCAGTTGATAGGTACTATGATTCATGGTTCAAAACAATGTTTCAATAGGGGTATGAACAGTAATGGCATTAGTCCTTTTTCATGCCCAGATTGCACTATTTTGCTTCTCGGATTTAAAAATGTTTCCGGGGGAGCATGCCCCCGGACCCCTCTAGGGGTCTTGGTGATTCGCACCTTCGATAAATTAGCCCCCACCCCTTAAAAACTTAGGTCCGGCCCTGCACAGAAACACACACACAGAAACACACACGTACACAGAATGCAACACACTCCTAGCAGGATCATTGGGAGAAAAGTGCCAAACTATCACTGAACGGCAGAAATAATAATAATAATAGCAGTGAAGCATTTATATAGCGCACTCCTCCACCTTAAAAATGTATAGCGCACTCCTCCACCTACATATGCGCTTAACAGGGGGGGGGGGGGTATGTGTATATGCCTATTTGTATGTGTGTAGGCACTGGACAAGGCCTTCCCCCATATCCAGGAGACGCTCGAAATCTCCAACAGGCTTCAGCCACAGGCTCTGGCAGCTGTCCGGTTGTCACCCATGGGTTGGTCGGGCCCGCCAGCACCATATTAACATAGCCTATTGCAAAACGCATAGCGGCTTTTTTTATTCTGCCGCCAGAGATCGAGCATTCTTTGCGTGCCATCGATCATTTGGCGGGCTAGAGGACCGGGAATTTTGTGGCGGCGGGCGCAGTGGCCGACCTCTAGCATCCGGCAGTATAACTCTTCGGGGAGACCCATGACTATAAGACTATGTCTTACGCAGACAAAGAGAGGCATCGAAAAATAATTGGGGCTGATCATGATCTCTTTGAGATCTCGTAAGCCACCAGGCCTGTGGCTGCCATCCCAAGGACAACAAAGGCAATCTCGTGGTCTTTCTGGTCTTGACTAGGAACATAGAAATCAGAGAGCTGAGGCTCTGACTCCAGAGGACCAAGGTTTTTGTACTCTTGTGAGTATACACGTGAGTACTCTTGCATAGCAACACCAACATCTTGGAATGTCTGGACTGCATGGTTCTGGCGTTTGAGCTCTTCATTTATCCAGTCAAGACGTTCTATACGTTTCTTGGACCATGCTGCTTGAGCAGCTTGGAGCTGATCTACTGCTTTGTCATGACGTTTGCGTTCTTCATTTGCTTTTGAGGAATGTAGAAGGGAGAAGATGTAGTTTGATCCACTGAAGGCAAGGGCGTTTACAAGACATAGTCTTATAGTCATGGGTCTCCCCGAAGAGTTATACTGCCGTATGCTAGAGGTCGGCCACTGCGCCCGCCGCCACAAAATTCCCGGTCCTCTAGCCCGCCAAATGATCGATAGCGCGCAAAGAATGCTCGATCTCTGGCGGCAGAATGAAAAAGCCGCTATGCGTTTTGCAATAAGCTATGTTAATATGGTGCTGGCGGGCCCGACCAACCCATGGGTGACAACCGGACAGCTGCCAGAGCCTGTGGCTGAAGCCTGTTGGAGATTGATCGACTTTCTGGAATATATCAGTAGCTTTGCTACTAGCCATGACCAGTAGTATAACCACTAGTAAGCTCTCTGCCCTATACTACAGCCCAAGGGGCTACTGGTGGGGGCTCACAGCCATCAAAAAGCTGGCGTCTGCTGCCAAGGTTCCTGAAGATCAGGCCAAGGCCTGGCTAAAGAAACAGGCCATCTGGCAGATTTATTTACCAGCGCCCCGCCACATTCCGAGACCTAAGTTTGATGTCAGCGAGCCAAATGAGGTCCATCAAGCTGACCTCCTTTTCCTTCCGCACGACCGCGTGGGGCGGAAGACCTTTCACTAAGCTCTCACGGTCGTTGACGTCACCAGCCGCTACAAGGAGGCTGAGCCTCTTGACTAGCAAGACCGCAGCAGAGGTCGCCGATGCCCTGTCTCGCATCTACAGACGGGGGCCTCTGAAGTGGCCCAAGCTTCTCCAGGTTGACCCTGGGCGTGAGTTTATGGGTGCAGTTAGCCAACTTCTGGCAAAGCACAGGGTCGAGGTCAGGCGCGGCCGAGTCAACATCCACCGGGACCAAGGAATCGTAGAACGCTGGAACCGGACCTTGGCTGAATGGCTCTTTGGGCATCAGTATGCTCAAGAGATGATGTCCCTCCAGGACAAGCCTTCTGGGCGGTCTTCTGAATGGGCAGCTCGTCTACCCTCAGTCGTTGCTGCCCTGAATGGTGAAGTGACAAGGCTGACTGGCAAGCGGCCTTCTGTGGCCATAAGGGCTCGATCTGTGGCACAAAAGCCCTCTTCAGCAGTTCCTGGTCGTCCTGTTGGTCTTCGAGAGCAAAAGCTCCCTTCTGGAGTTGGTGTTCGCTTCCTCTACCAGCCTGGTGAGCTGGAGGGTGGTCGCCGTCGTGCTACAGACCCAGTATGGTCCCTCCAGGTGTACCGGCTTGGACGCTCGGTGACCAAGTCCGGTGAGCCAGTGTTGTATTACCTGCTTGATGGCCCTCAGCGGGGGTTTGTCCGAGAGGAGCTTCTGGTGGTGCCCCCCGACACTCAGCTTCCTCCGGATGGGGTCCTACATCGCCACTAAGAGTTCGTCTATGAGAGCATCCATCTCAGCCGCGCCAGCCGGAAGGGCGTCTTTGTGCCCATAGGCCAGCATGTCCACCCCATTTTCATCTATCCAACGCTTGGAGTTGAAGGGTGAGAGCGACACCTTGTTCAGGTGCTGCCCGTAGATGCGATGGCGCTCTGACCGGAGGACATCCATGCCGTGGCGGAAGGTCTGCTTTTCGAAGAGAGCCTCTTTGTACTGCTCATGTCGGATGTGTTGTTTTACGACGTTCTTTTTCACACCCTTGGCCTTCTTGATGTTTGTGCCACATGCCTCGAGGATGGAGTACATCTTTGGCCGCAGGCCTACATACTCAGTAATTGGCCGCCCAGCGCACTCGTCTTTCATCTTCCCCAGAACCTTCTTGTTGACCATGCTGTGTAGTGGATGGTCTTTTGGGTAGTCAGACGTGTCATAGAGGTCTGCATGTCTAGCCATGTCCTTGTAAACATTCTCAGTCTGGATCTCGAGGAGCAGGCTGTCGGTGTCCGTGTACAGCAACTGACAGCGCTTGCCGTACTCTACCTTCAGCTGGTTGTAGTAGAAGTCATACATGATGGCCTTGGAGAGGTCCAGGATGCTCATCCCCACATACACCGGGCGATTGAGAACCAGGCGGCTCTTGTGCATCTGAATCGCTGCAAGGTCATCATCAAAGATGTTAGCTCGTGCAAAGGCCGGGCTGGCTATCAGGCGCCTCAGTTTGTCCTCCTCGTCTGCACGCACAAGCTTGACGTTGACCCTCTTCCGGAGGTTCTCCATTGTCTTGCCAAAGACAGAGTTGTTCATGAGCTTGTACAGGTCCTTCTCAAAGTCGCTCGTGGCTTTCTTCCGGAGCTCAGTGTTCATCCTTATGTACGGCTCCATCCAGGGGCTCTGCTCAAAGCAAAGGGCCCAGTGAATCTTCGTGAGACGCATGCCCAGCGATAGGTAAAGTTGCAGGTTGCGGTAGTGAAGCACATAGCATTCCTTGTTGCGGAGGTTAGGTACCAGCTTCTCAACCTCGGTAGGCGCCACCCCAACGCCAAGGAGATTGTGCTGGTACTCCGACATCCACTCTTTTTTAATCACCATGCGCTCCAGGGCTAGCGGATAGGCATTGTGCGCTACATGGAGTTCCTCCGGGTATTCGAGGTCCACCCCAAGGATGTAGCCTTCTGAGCTGTCAGACGGATGGTCGGCTATGGTCTCTGCGAGCCGGTCGCAGTCCTCTACCCACTGGAAGCCTCCTGTAGGCAGCGGCTGGCTCATGGCCCAGCCGTAGAGGTTGTTGGCATCCAGGTAGAGGATGTGACTCTTTCGCCTGGAAGGGTCGTACCCCTTGACCAGGGGGTTGTTGGCCTTTGCGTGGCGCTTTGAAACCATCGAGATACCGCCGCGCAATCCTTTTTCAATGAAGAGATGCTGGTCGTAGTCTGTGAGCAGCTCCAGCTCGACCCCTGTTTTCTTGAGTAAGGCGTCCCAGGAGAGGCCGGGGCTGGTGTAGTAGTGGGCAGGATCCAGCCCGTACTGGCTCAAGCAGGTCTTCCGGAAAGTCTCAAAGACGTCAGCGAGTAGGAGGACGTCTGTGCGACAGTAGAGGTCACAGTAGTCACCCAGGTTGCGGCAGCCAACAACCTCCCAGACCTTTCGGGCATGGGTGTAGTCACCCTCTGTTATCTGCTCGTCCGAGAGCTTGCTGTAGAAGGCCTCTTTTGGCGGGAGCTGGCGCTCGTCGAAGTGCTCCAAGGAGTCCATGTACTCGTAGGGGTATACCCCCTTCCGCAGTAGCAGCTCATGTCGCTGCTGGTTTAGCTCGTAGCGAGCCGTGATTTGAAATGCCTCGGGCTGGTTGGCTGTCACCAGCTTGTCGAGGGAGGCCAGCAGGAACTGGGCACTGTCAATAAAATGGAGCTGTCCGAGAGAGAAGGATATATACTTCTCTGTGTTGTTGGGAATGCATGAGATGCGGCCTTCTACCTTCGAGATGGCTTGCATCAGAAGATGTGAGTCATAGCCCCGCAGGTTGTGGAAGACCACCGGTATGGGTGTGGTTTTGGGGTTCAACCGCAGCTTGAGGTTGCAGGCATTGTGGGCTGCCCCTCTGTATTTTCCCATGATGTGGCAGTGGTCGCGGACACTATTACCCCCAAGAGGCTTTTCGCACACGTGGCAGTTTGTAGCAGTGTTGTAGGCCTGCCAGTCCTCTGGAGTCATCCGCATGGCCTTGGGGTTGGTCAGCACCACCTTGATTTTGCGCTCCGCTTCCTGGAGTGCTTGGAGGAAGTGCTCTGCCGCGTTAGGCCCTCTATACTCCATGGGGGGCTCGTTCCGCCCGTCACACCTGACAACAATGTAGCAGTAACTGCAGGCTTCGTGGTGCTGTGTCTTCTGGGTGTTGCTTTTTGCGGGGTCCAGCTCGGGGCCCTCGACCTTAGTGGTGAGAGCCTCAAAGTCTGCGTAGATGATGTAAGGGGCTGGCAGCTGCTTTTGGTGATTTTGGAAGGCCAGCTTGTTCTTACCCTCCTCCGGCATCTCCACCCGGACAGCAGTTTGTCCGATCCCGCGGCACTCGGGCTTGTGGGCTTCCAGCAGGTCTTCTCTGGTGTAGCCGTGAAGGCAGCGCTCGCAGAAGTTTTTTCGCTCGCGGTGCTTGCTCTGGTCATACAGGAGGCGGTTGAGGTCCTTGATCCAGGTGTAGTGAAACTTTCCCACCTTCTCAATCAGCAGCAAGTTAATCCGGCGCATGTCTTGGGGTTGTTTGCTGAGGTGGTGGATAATAACACCCTTGCCCCAGCCGAAGACATTCAGTGCTAGGTTGTTCTGTTTTTCAACCTTCTGGACCTGGGAGACAGGTGTGGGGGCATCAATGCCTGTAAAATCGAAGTCGTCTTGTGTGGAGTACTTGGTGGGCCTCTGAGGGTCTTTGGCTGCTGGGAACAGGGCAGACCGGAGGGCCCATCTGAGACAGTGATCATCCTTGTTTTTAACGTTGATGACCGCCTTCTTGTTCTTCACCACGGCTGGCAGTGGGATGTAAGAACCACCTCGGAGAGGTTGGTAGCGGGCAATGTCAAGCCAGAGTGTCTGGACTCTGTTGACTACCCAGCCCGAGCCTCTCTGCGTCCATTTCTCGAGCGTCTCCTGGATATGGGGGAAGGCCTTGTCCAGTGCCTCGCCGATCTCGGTGGGTTGAAGAAGGGCCTCCTGCTTGTGGCGGAGCACAGGGTCTGTGTACTCCTCGCTGCCGTCTGGGTTGTCCTTCCGAAGCTCAACCTTGAGAGCCAGCTGAAACTTCACGCCATTCAGAGCCTTGATCTCTTCTTCGAGCTTTTGGTGGATCTGAGGGCGCACACCGTCCAAGAAAGCTTTTGGATCTGCACCGAGGGGATGGTGTTGCAGAGCAACAGGCACATCCATTTGCCAACCACGTAAGTACTTCCCAATCACCCAGGGGGTACGATAGAAGGCCAGCTCATATTTCTTCTTCTTTCTTCTTCTTCTCTTCTTCTTCTTCTTGGAACACTTCCAGGATCTCTTTCTGATAGTCCTGGATTGTTCGGATAGTCTTCTGAGGAGGTACATGGTCAAACTCCTTCAGAATGGCCTTCCTTTTCCTCTCCATGGCTTTACGAGGTAGAGGGGAAGGTCGATATTTTCCAGGCAGTAAGGGCTTCAGCAGGCGTCTTCTTACTTCCTCAGGGATGGGCTCATCCAGGATGTTTTGAACAACCCCCCGGAGAGGCTCGGGTGCTTCCATATCTGCGAGCAGCTGGTCAATGTGGTGATCCATACTAACCATGTCGCTGGATGGGTATATAATATACACCACCCTTCTTTAAATGGGGGTACGAACTACACAGAGCTCGTCCAAGACCAACAAGAATTGCTGTTTCGCCTTCCTCTCTAAGGCTATATGCCTATGCCTAATCTTATCCCGACCACAGGCCCGGCAAAGCTCTATGTCACTTTGAACACCTTTTCCACAAGATCTGCAAGACACCGGTATTTTTTGGAATTTGCGAATTTTCGCCAAATGAACCTTGCAATACTTCTGGCAACACCTTTTGCCACAGATCTCCACCTCACCCACTTTCAACCAAGCACACAGGTTATGACCCCTCATGTTGCAACTCAAATACCTCGGATATACCAACCGCGATGAATATATCTAAATCGAGAGCCCGGGCCAGCGAGGGTGGGGGCTGTTCCTTACTGCTCTCAGCACTTTTGCATTTAGGCCGAAGCGCCCCCGCGTACACAACTTTTTGGGGCAATTGTGTACATAGGCCGGGGCATCTCCGCGTACACAACTTTTTGGGGCAATTGCGTATCTACGTCGAAGCAGGTTTGATCGCGATTGGGTTGGGGGCCCTCCAGGAGTGTGGGGAGGGCCCTAAGGGTGGTGCCCGTTTTTGCTGCGCCAAAACCGCCACCATGTATACTACTGGGGGTGGGGATGGGTGGGTGGGGGGGGGGGGGGATGGTTGTGGGGGGTGGGGGGGGGGGTTAACCATGCGGTGGGTGGTAGAACGGGATGAGAGAAGTCAGAAGAAGATGGAAGGAAGGAGAGAGACAAAAGTAATATATATAATAAAAAGGCAAGTGTCTGTCTGAAACACAAAACGGGCCTTATAACTCCGCCGTTTTTCTACCGAATTGCTTCAAATTTGCTGGCAGACTTGCTGTGGCCGGGGCAAAGCCTGGCAGCAAATTTGAAGAGAATCGGGAGAGCGCGTCACTCTCAGAGCAGCGCCAACGGGAAACGGGGCCTTATAACTCCGCCGTTTCTTAACCGAATTGCTTCAAATTTGCTGTACTCAGCGTTCAACCAGTACTTGGCGTTACCGTTACTAGGCGTACCCGTTACTAGGCGTTACCGGTACTCGGAGTTGCGCTAGTTCGTGAATCACTAAATGAAAACAACCGAATAAAATAAAAAAGCATTACCCAACATAACACAAACATAACCACTACCATTACCACACCACACCACACCACACCACACCACAACCATACACCATACCACGAACACGCCTGTCACCCACTATACCCAATAGTATACCACATAACATGATACCATACCATGACCCTACATACACCACACCATACCATACCATGTGCACGCATACACAACACTACTAGCCAAAAGGCTACCATGCGAGCAAACCCGCCTTTATCATAAATGCCTACGCAAAAACAGCCTAAACATAAATTCTAATAAAAGTGAGCATCTATTGCATTTACGCTAACACGCAAACACAAGACCCAAGCACACATACATAAGCCATACATTTATTTAAACACATGTTAGACACACTCATCGCGGCACACATCAACAAAAAGCAACACTGTACACAGTACATGATATTAACACAACAATCCACACAACAAAAGGTAGAATAGATTAAATACTAGGGAGGGGTGGTATCGGAGTATTTGGTGGTCAGGGGGGTATATTCTGGCCTAGGCCATTATATACCGGGTTATATTTGGAAGCATACAAGAGGTATATTCTGGCCTGTGATATTCCGCCGGTCTAAATAGTATGGTAGACCATTGTCTGATTACCATATCTGTTTTTTTAATATCTCTTTTGTTTTTAAATTTAATGCTACCAACACGCTAGTTTTACTTAGGTTTTTAACTTGGTACTGGTGGAAGTAGTTAAAACGGTATGACGATGACGATGATGATTGATGTTGATGATGACGATGGTGACTATAACTATACTGACAAGGACAATGATGGTGATGGCAATTGGAATGTTGGTGATTGCAGTGGAAAACTACATTGGCTGCTTCAAGGATTCTAGCAGTGATTTGGACTTACGGAAGATCGTTAGTCAAAGCTGGTGGGACAATTCTCCTGCCAAGTGCATCTCGGCATGCTTGGAAGAAGGTGGGTCAAATGTTAACTGAGCACAATGAGCAACATCCAACCAGCAGCTTGTACTATTGTGTTTTCTTGCTTGTTTGTGCGTCTCCTTTTATGTTGGTTTGTCAACATAACTTTTTTTTTGGGCCTTCCAAATTTTATTTCCAAATAGTTTCAACCAAGAAATTCAGCTAATACTTGAGCGTCCCGCTTCCTCCCAACCCCATCCCCTCCACGTTTTTTTGGACTGTTATTCTTTTCACAAATTTACCACTTACACTAACACCCTGTTGTTTTTTTGTTGTTGTTTTGTTTTTGCGAATTTATTTTCTCAACACTCGTCAACTCTCCTTGTGACCCAGCACCACGAACACAATTTTGAGTCAATGATTGCTTTTTTTTAAGTGTACCACTACTAACTGACCTCTTCTGAGCACCACGAAAATTATACATTTGAACATTCTCCCGAAATTAAACTTCAGACAATTCTCGTTCTAATGATACAAGAACCGTTATTGTATCTTTTTCCGTTCTAGAGTTCTAGAGTTCTAGAGTTACGGGCACTTAAAGCGTTGGCAATTTTCAGAAAACACAGTCTAAGCTCTAATACTTCAGTCAGTTCTCTTTCTAATGATACAATAATCGTTCTTGTATATTTTTCCGTTCTAGAGTTGTGAGCGTTGGCAATTTTGAGAAAACACAGTCTAAACTCTAGTTAAATAAAATACATTGACCTACTCGTTTCAAAGCACTTATAAGACCATTTAGAGGGCAACCATTAAATTAAAACCTTTATAAACATGGAAATATAAGACGTTAGAGAGCACAAAAATACCCATAATCTCAAAATTGACCAAAAATGAAATTTTTGACTTTGGCAAGACTGTCGTGAGAAACTAGCCCAGCATCGTATTGTCCCTTTCGTGGTGCTGGGTCATATTTTCGTTTGAGTGAAATCCTAGGATAGACATTTGCTGTGAACGTTTAATGTGTTTTGTGATACAAAAATGTCTGGACTTAGTGTGTGGTGTACTGACGCATTCATTCCGTTTGATGTGATTAGGGTGCATGCGAGTGCGTGTGTCAGCATGTGCACAATTATTATGAATGAAAATATACATGGATTTAAAAAACAAAAACAAATTGACATTACCCAAATAAGAAGATACAAAATGGTAATAGGCATATCCTTGCTGCGAAAGTGAAACAGCAACGACGACAACTATGAACACTATAAAATAACTTAATAATAGTAGACCTACCATAAACGAAAAGGAAAAAGGGAATGGGGGAATCTGCCATCTTCTTTAAGTCATAAAAACGACACTTTCTATGCACTTAATGTTTGTTTTTTCAGTAATCAATAATTGGTCATCAAACATTGTTTGTTTGAGCTCTCATTGATCATCTGAGTAGAACTAGACATGCGGCAGACACAAAAACACGGGCGCCTAAAACATCGTGTCCCAAAAGAGAAAAAAAAGCTTCATAATTCTTTTGACTGATAAAATGAAAAAAAAACACCTTAATTGAGTGAAAACTTAACGTAAAAATTAGAAATCAAGCTGACCTGACTGCAAACAATTCCAATTTGATAAGAATCATTTCAGCAACCTTTAGAGGACTGTGTTGACGAAATCAAAGTGATAATGAGATCAACGGGTAAAAAAAACATGTGTCAGGTAGTGGTGCAGGGGTAGGCCAGCAAGAGTGTACAGCTAATTAGTGTTTCGATTTTGGTGGAAGCAGAAAATAACCTAAACGCACTTAAAAAAGTTCAAAAAAAATTACAGAAACGCAGCAGCAAGAATAATTTCAAAACAAAAAAAGCAGAGCACATTACCTCACGCTTCACACTCTTCACTGGCTTCCAATCTCTGCCTCGCCTTCATTATATAATCGCTTAGCATGCCCTCAACTCTGTAAATGGCACTGCCCATCGATATCTTACTGACACCATACAGACTTACACCCATGCCTTCAACTCTGTAAACTGGCCTGCCCCACGATATCTTCCTCGACACCATACAGACTTACACCCATGCCTTCAAACTCTGTAAATGGCACTGCCCCTCGATATCTTAATGACACCATCACAGACTTACACCCATGCCTTCACTCTGAAAATGGCACTTACCCCTCAATATCTTACTCACACCATACAGACTTAGCCTGCCCGCCTAATCCAGAATCTTGATTCTGTCTGCTTGCTACACCCAGTATTAAAACTTAATCAATTGGTGGCATCTTCTTCTCGTATGATTTATCTCCCTCTGTCTGGAATAGCAATACCAAAACAATGCTCGCCAATTCTTCCTCTGTCCAGTCTTTCAAAACTTAGCCGAAAACACATCTGTTTGAAAGCTCGTACCCCACTGTCATCCACCTAGTCTCACATCATGGATTGTGGTGTGTGTGTGTGTTGTGTGTGTGGTGTTTGTGTGTGGGTGTGTGTGTTGTTTTTTTTTGGGGGTGTGTGTGTGTGGTGTGTGTTTTTGTGTGAGAGAGAGAGAGAGAGAGAGCGAGGGAAGAGAGAGAGAGAGAGAGTGAGAGAGGTGGGGGGCGGAAGCGCGTGTGTTGTGTGCCGTTCGCGTGTGTGTGTGGCGGGGTGTGATGAAAAGCATATTACGCTCATTTATTTGTGTTTCACTATATTATTGTTTAATATGTGTTGATAGGTGCGTCTTTACAGTGATAACTCATTTATAATGTCTAGTTTCGAACCTTGTTTTGACTGATGCTGTTTTTTGTTGATTATTATTCACTTATCTTGGATTGTGTTTACTGTATATGCTTACTCATTTGTATTTCTATTTGTATTCTATTTATTCTTTTTTACAGCGCTTTTGAGCTCCTGCACGGGAGTAAAGCACTTTTACTAGTATCCATTATTATAATTATGATTATTAAATGAAATTCATATAGTGATATAATCTTATGAATTCAAATATAATATGGAAGTAGGTAGTTACACACAGAGACAAGTTAACTCCACAACTACGGACTGTATGAGTGAATACCAAGGACCACTCTACTCTATACGATAGGGACGGGATGAAGCCCCCGGGTGAAGTTAAAACTACAATTAGCAAACACGTTACCGTAAACACAAA